>VXAY01000179.1:672579-759048 GCA_013399855.1 Oxyruncus cristatus
AAAAAAAAAAAAAAAAACCAGAAACACCAAAACCAACACCAACAAAGCTAGCCATAATGCACTGCTCAGAAAAGGTCTATTTAAAAAATAGTTTTAATCAGATGTATCCAGTATGCTTGATAATGTTAAGTATGCTAGTCTGAGGGTTTTTTTTTGTGGCTGTTTTTCTGTTATTACAAACTGTTTATTGTCTGAGAAAACACAAAGATACAAACGCAACATATGAGTCTTACAGTATGTTTCTGCAGCATAACAAGCCATGTGATTTTTTTTTTTTTGGAATGTTGTTGGTTATAAACAGTTCCAAAATTATTCAGTGTGAAATGTAAGACTTTTGCAGTCTCTATAAGGACACTCTTTCAGTACCTTTTAAACAATATTTATCAACTTTATGGGTGTGGGGTTTTTGGTTGTTGTTGTTTGGTTGGTTTGGTTTGTTTGTTTTAATATCTATAGAGATAAGAGACTAATTCAGGTTCTACAATCTTGCAAAAAGTTTTGTAACACAAATTATGAACTTTCTGGAGTCCAAAAGTGTTCTCCAAAGTGAAACACATTTTTATACAGAAATTTTGTTTTAAAAACTATATGAAAATGAACACAGCAAACGTGAGTTTTGCTTCTGTTGAAGATGTTTTCAATTTGTTGACAGTTAAACATATCCTCAGTTACAGAAATGTTTTTTTTTATCAGAGGTTCTGCTGTACATATTTCAGGTTAAAACATTGATTACTAAATGTTGAAAGAAGGGAGCGGTACTAGATGCTGTGGGACTATGAACAGCAGCAGCACAGATTTATGGCAGCTTAAAGAGATGAGGCTGGTTTTGCTTTTGCTTCCTGTATATTTATTCCCATCTTATCTCTTACACTGGGACTTTCTTTTATCTGGTGCATAATGACCCAGATTAGGGAGTTGATCTAGGAGAAGCTGTCTGACCCAGTTCACTAGGGAGCAGGGCAGAAGCAACTGTGTGAGGAAGACACACAGTGGTGCTGTGATAGGCTTGTGCTGGATTAATTTGTGGGACCTCTGCACCACTGAGCCTTTCTCCTTTAAGTACTATTTAACCTACAGGATGATCTCTGAACTATGAAAGGAGCACAAATGTATTACCAGTATTCCCATGCACCTTTACTGTATTTATTAATAATTAAACTCTGCATTTCAGTGGTAAAGACAAATTCAGGAACAGAATATATCACAATAAACCTATAGCACAAACATGCTGCATCTAAATTACATGAGTGTCAAGGTAGGAAAAAATTTGGATATATCAGGGTGTTGATAGGAAAGTGTTTTAGATCACATATCAGAGATTCAGAAACATGATTCAGGTGAGTTATTTTACTTTCTGGTGTTTGTTGCAGGTGAAGATGAGCATTTTACGGTGTGTTTATGCTATTTTGACAGCAGCTTAGCAGGCAGTTTGAAAATGTTAAGAAAGATGTTTCTTTGAGTTGGCTAAGTATGTTTTCATGTGTTCTATTGATGGGGTAGCCTACTTAAATCTTTGCTGTCTAGGTATTTTAATCAGTTTAAAGTAATTGAGACTCCAGTTTGATATTCATCTATCTGTTTGACATAAAGCTAAACAGAAAAGCACCATCGCTGTCAAAGCCAAGCATAGGTATTAGCAATGTCCTGTTTTGCTTTGTTGTTTGTTATTTCGTTTGTTTTTTTTTTTCAAAAAATACTAGTGATTTTTAATAAAAATACTCTTCAAATGGTAACAGTGTAGATGGCAACATTTAACACCATCCACTACTGGAGTAATGAAGAACTGTGGGTGATATTCTTGTAAGCAGCCCCTACAGATTTATGCAAAATATTTTTATTTTCATTAACAACTCTAGCTCTACTGCTGTCTACATTTTTGGTGGGAATGTGTATTGTGTGAGTGAACTAAATGCTAATTAGAATAGCATAGAATAAAATATTAACAATTGCAAAATAATGGCAAGCATTAAAATCACATATAATAATATTTTTTAAAGTATTAAACCAGTGGGGTTTTTTTTGAACAGTTGACCTATTTTCATCAATTCAACATCTGCTTCCATGGCAACATGATTTGAACCAGGAGCAGAACAATGAAACTCCCCTCTTTTACGTGTGGATGGATGCTGAGTGCAGCCAGTGCAGTTTTCAAACAAAAAGAAGTAAGCATATGTCCTTAGAACAGGAAAAAATAAATCCTTATTAACATAATTTTTAAATAGTTTATCCCATAGTGTGTTTAGTAATTCAGGCTTTACTGTACACACATAATTCTGGTATGTACCGCAGGTGCAAAGTAGGACATTCCAAGCACACATCTGTGCTCGTGTGAAACTGTTCCCAACCACTTTTGACTTCCTGCACTGATTTGAACCAAAAAAAAAAAGAAAATTACTCTGAAGAAATTTGATGGATAGTTGAGGAGTGGGTTAAAACAAGGTCTAACCTCAATTCTCCAGTGCTTTTTTTATTTTTCTTTGAAAACTGTTAACAAAGAATTTTGTTCCTGGTGACTGTTTCTTTTTAGACTCTCATAAATTCAAAGAATGGTAATTAAATCAGTTCTGGGACTACTGTGAAAGCTGAGTTCAAGAAATCAGTTGTATGTGCAACTCTTAGTAGTGATTTTTATTCAGAATAGTACATCAGTAGGAGTGTATTGAAGCAGTAGCTGTAAAATGCAGCTTAACATGAATGTATCGCAGTCTCCAAAAGTAACTTGTGTCTCCAGCACTCAAGTGTGGTAAACTAATGCAAAGCTTTTTTGCAGAAGTGCACTTAGCCTGAATGTTCTACGTCACATCGAGGCATTTGGGGATTAGCTTGGAAATAATAAGTAATAATGGAGGTCTCTCTTGATAACTAGTATAAAATCTGACCTTACAGATTACAAATTTGATTTTGGGAAGAATGTAGTCAGCTCTGGTATAGATGGGACCTAAGGACATGACTGGCTTATTTGTGCTAAACATGGCTAAAACAAATGGGCTGTGTCGATTTAATTTCATAGAGTTCTCATAAGGTTCTGAAATTAGGTCTTCATGAACATCATAAAAAAACCTATATTGAAAAGTCATTTCTATAAGAAGTATGGAGTGGAATAAGGGAAGTAACCTTTGTTTCTTCTAGATGAGGAGGAGCTGACAGTCCATTTATCAAAGGCTGGAAAGTGGGAATCATAGCTTTTTAATAAAACTGATCCAAAATCAAAGTGGTTGACAGTTGTCTGGTACATCTGCTTTTCTCTAGAGTTCCATTTTGTTAAGTGTATTTCTTCATCAACGGCCTTATGGTGTACAACAGAAAGTGAGCTTCTGCTGAGCACTCAGTATAATGGCCCCAACATTCAGTCAGCTCACCAGTAAGCTTGACAGTTGTTTCTGAGATGATGTGCCAAATAAACTGGGAAACACTATCAGAGTCAAGCAGTTTGGAGTCTAATAAGTGACAAGGCATCACCATAATTTGTGTTCTACATAAACTTGCAAATCAGTAAACATTGCATCCTGAGTGCAGTTAAAGATCTTTTGAATCCACTTCCTGAGCAAAAGCAATTTTAGGTGGATTGTTACATCAAAGTTGAAGTATTTTTCTTTTTTTTTAAAAAAATCCTTAAATGTTTTGCAACAGATTTCAGTGCAATCTATTTTTTCCCAGTGAAGTTGGATAACTGTTTTTTCATGTAACAATTGGCTTATTTCCTTGCAATAATGTACACAACTTCATTCTGACAGGACAGAAGTAAGGCATGGTCCTGCATGGAATAGTGTTCCATATGTGTGGAGCAAATAGCTTTATTCATGTAGAACTCAGGAGTCTGGGATTTAGTAGATATGCTAAATATACGCTTATGCATTGGCCAACTTTACATAGTAAAGAAACTGGGAAAAATGCAGAAAAGTAGGCTGCATCAGCATACACACATGTATAAATCCGTTGACACTAGTGCAGTTATAAAAGTGCAAAAGTTGAAGCAAAGCAGCTGTGCATAAAGTGCTTTTTTTGCTCAGTTATTTCTGTGTTTGTGACAGGTACTAATGTAACAAAGTAGCTGCAGATTTTCACATGTGAAATCAGACAGCAGTGTAGATTGGAGGAGACCTCTGGAGATTATTCGACCTAACCTTCTGCTAAAAGCAGGACCCTAGATTACATTGTCCATGTCCTTGTCAAGATAAGCTCAGGCTTGGATACTTGCCATGAGGGAAAGTTCACCACTTCTCTAAGCAGCCTGTTCCACTGTTTAATTATTCTCATTTCAAAGAATTGTGGTTTTTTTCTATGTCAAAAAAAATTTTCTCTGGTGCAACTTGTGGCTCGTGGCCTCTTGTCCTTTTGCTGTGCATCCTTGTGAAGAGGGTACATCTGTCTTCTTGAAAGCTACTTGTTAGGCACTGGAAGAATGTGATTAGATCTTACCCACCCTTCCAAGCCTAATCCTGTCTAAGGGTAGCAAACCCAATTTTTTCAACCTGTGTTCGTATGTCAAGTTCTTCAACCCTGGATGTGGTCCTCCAACAGGCCCCCTCCAGGTTTTGAGTTTCTGCTTTCCAAGTTGCCAGTGCCACTTTCAGAAAAACAAGTGCTTTTCATGTGGGTTATTCCCTTATGTCTTTCTGCTCATTACAGTGTGTATTCTTTCTTTTTCTTCAATCTATTTGCTCTTTAATCAGAGAAAGTAATTTCTGGGAACGTTGTACAACCATTTTAACTTTCTTCCTGCTGAAATATTTTTGGCAACAGTCTTGCGGTATCTGTCGTTCCATGTGCTAATTCTTTTCTGTGGCAATGTGTTTTTTCCACACTGACATGCATGCATATATAATGGATGAGGGCACTCTGTTTATAACCTGAGTATTTTGTCAGTTTTCAAGTATAAATGTAAGGCAGAGAACTTACTGGTAAATATTGGATGTGTGGTTTAAATTTCTTTCGAATAGTTAAATGTATGTGAAAAAAAAAATTGATTATTTAGCTATCGTGAGTAGATACTAGTTAGGGAGTTACATATAAGACTCTTTTTCTGAAGTGTTTCATGGCAAGATGCAAACCTTACTGACAGCTTTATGGTTCATTTTTGGGAAAATACTTGGCAATTGAATTCATCAAGTATTTTATGTCAGTGAAACATATCCTAGCCAAGACCTATCTGTGCTTGCACTTGTGATGAAAATAGGAAAATACAGAAAGATAAATGGAAAAATGCACTTTATGTAAATTGTGTAATTATTTGGTTCACTGATGTATACATATATAAAATAATTCTGCAGCATTACTAATTCTGAATGTTAAAAATGTTTAATCCAAGACAGTGGTGATTTCAATTAACATATTGTTTCTGTTCTTAAATAACTCTGCCTCAACTGTGAACATTTACATAATATATATACATATACGTAAGAAATCATATCTAAAAGCCCTCCTTTAAAAATCTGTGTATGTTTTTAATATCATACAAATTTGATTTTTATATTCTATGCTAGACAGGTAAGTCACTGTAATTGGGTTTATTCTTAGAATTGAAATTGTGAGACATTAAAAATAGTTTGATACTTTAATTTCAAGCTGAAACCCTAGCAAAAATTACCAGTAGTTGTTGAATAGCTTTGGTATAACACTTAATGGAAGCTTCTAGAGCTATAAAGACTTAGTACAAAGTCTTAAAGACTTGTACAAAGTACAAAGACTTAACAAATTCTACTACTTTTTTATTTTACTGTTTGACAACATTTTAAGACTAACAATGAACTTGAATATCCATGCATTTTATATGCATTTTACTTTGCAGAAGATTCTTGAAATTGCATGTTTAATCTGATTATAAACTTAAGAAATATTTTAGATAAGTTATGCTTCTGACTAACAGGGGAACAGATTGCTCTCAGGGCTTTTTTCTCACCTCAGCGGGTGTTTTCACCTTTCAGATGGAGGAAAGATTTATGGATTTGTCTGTATAAAATTTTATAAATGTTTACTGCTTCAAGAAGCCTCCTGGAACAATATCAACAAGGTTAAAAAGAAATGACAATTTTGCTGGTTGTACATTAACACAGATTATGTTTATTTCCAAAATCAAAATTTATCACAGATGTTTTTATTGCCATCTACTGGTTCTTGTGAGATATTAATTCTGATTTAGTGTAGATTTTTTTGTCACTTTGAATAGTAAAGCTTAATGCCAAAAGCGTGTCAGAATGAAAAACAAACATTAAGAAATTCAAAGATCTGAGCAAGTTGTGTTCTGTAGTTTTCTGCTGGTATAGAAATGAAAATGCATGTTAATATCTATCCTTAAGTAGTCCGGGGGCCTTTTGAAAGTCTCAGAGCTTAAAACAGTGTTTGTCCATTTTACTATTTGTGAGTCATTCTCATTTGTTCCTCCTTATTTTCTGTTCTTAAACCCTTCCTTTTGCAGATTCTCAATTTGCTGTGTTCAAAGTTGAAAAATAATCACACAGAATTGTGCCGTTCAAACCATGTATGAGCACTGAAATGTGCTAAATATGCATGTATTTGTAGTAATGTGTAGGACAGCAAGAAACCAATGAGTTTGCATCACGTTTTTCAACCTGGATAACAGAAATGTGTTGATATTTTTACTACTGTGTCTACCCCAAGTGGAGCATTGTATTTTGATGGTAATTTTCATTCCTCCTTTTAGGGTGACACAATTCAGAATGTGATTTTTGTTTTTGAATAAATACACGTCTTGGTTATAAAAGTCAGATATGATGTATGAAATACAGCTTTACCTTTTTTATCCACACTATTTTTTGATCCGGTCGAACTAGGACTGTGTGCAAAGGAATGACCGAGTCAGTTCAGGTCAGGGGTCTATATAGGCCGGAATCCTTACTGTAGCAGAGGCCAAGGGAAGAGTCAATTAGTACAGCCATTTATGTAGTCAAGCTTCCTCAAAATTAATTCCCAGTATCTAGTGATTTGCAGTGTAACCTGTCTCATGATTGAAAATGATCCGACCAGAGCTGCATATGAAAGTGTGCAATGCTTTTATGCAATGGCATACCCACTTTTTCAAAAGAACTTGAATTATTTCGTAGTAGGAAGCTAGTTAAGCAACTAATGTTAATATATAGCCTCCGTTTCATAAGTAGTTATCTTGAGTGTTGTTTCTACCCTGGGTTTTTCTGTCTTTTCTTTGTTCTTTTTTAAGTTGTTTTTTTCGGTGTAAGAAGGATTTTTAATTCTAAATTGCCACTGTGGGTGTGACATTATAGTGAAAGTTAAGAGTTTCATGGCACAGGAAGCCCTCTCACTGTGAGAAAAGCTTGAAGGTGTCTTAGTAGACACAATGATAGCAAAAAGGGAATACTGTCTTCTTGCCATCAGCCAGGTGGTAGGTAGAAATGGGGAGCTGCAAAGCTATCAGGTGCTAGTTAGCTGAAAGGCCTGAACTTTCAAGAGGGGTCATGCTGGGTTCCTTCAGTAAGAGGCTGAAATGGATATGCCTTCTGAGATTGTGCCATTCCTCATGAATTAACATTATCTGGTAGACACTGCTGTATTCTTAAACCATGCATATATTAGGGAGGTTGGGTGGGGAAGATACTTTAGGAAGAGAGCATATTTCTTAACTATGCTAATAAGTGCTTCAAAAGTGTCAACCTGGAAGAACAGCGTGAGAAGACCAAGTAAGAATGTTTTTTATTTTTCTTCTGGGATTGTGCAAGGATGCCAAAATGACAAAACCTCAAAAGGGAGGATGAATAGAGAGCAGATCGTTGGAGACAATTACAAGACATTTTTAAGAACTCCGTAAGAATCAGACTTTCAGATCTCTTTAAAACCCACTTAGTTTAATATTTTCCACAAAGAAGCTTCCTTAATGTGTAAATATTTCCAGCTCAAACCTGATCAGGATGTACACTTCCTTTCTGGTGGCTGGATGTTGAATGGCCAGACAAAACCCAAGTTAATACCTATTAATATTAATTGTTTACTTTCCACTTGATTAAGATTAGTAATTGTTTAATGACAAGACAGAGTGTGAACATTCAAAGCCTTCTTGCTTCACAGCCATTTGAAGACTGGCTTAGCATTTCATGAAACTGAATTGCTTTCTTTTGTAAATAATGTATTAGTTTATTCTGTTAAATTATTTAAATAATTCTCTGCAAATGTGCTATCAGTAGCTGCCAGCACAAGCTGAATAATGGCTTTTCCTAGGTAGTAGATAGAGCTATAGGGTTCATATACCATATATTCATATATCTGTGATGCAATTTTCAGTAGTATTTCTTTGTGTTGTTCTTACTAGGACTCTTCCTTTTTAGGGACCATGATGTTTTTCCCATCTCCAAAGTTTTATTTAATGCCTTTGTCTGACATGCTGTTTTGGTTGGTTTGTTTGGTTTTTAAACTGTGTGCAGCGCTGAAGATAAATACACTTTGACATTTGTATCCTCAGGTGACTGAGAGTGAAAATGAGTGGCAGGCAAGGTGGAAATTGTGGGGTTTGCAGCTGCAGCTGTAAAAAGGGATGCAGAATAGGAGATCAGTAAAACTGTTTCCAAATAGCAGGAGAAAGCCAGTCATAGGTGTGGTGAAGCATCTGTACTGTTGATTAGATATAAACACCTCTTTACAGGAGTCTAATGAGGTAATATTGTTGCTTATGTGTTTTCAAGTTATAAAATTGCAGAAGAATTTGCTTTTCTTTTATTAAAATTCTTTGCAATAACTTTTAATGTTCTGGTTTGGGGTGTTAAACCTTCTGGACCAACTTTGGTATTATGTTGTTGACTTTGTTACACACCTACTCAGTATTGTAAACAAATTTTTTTTATTTATAGGAAGTGTTTATGTATTGGAAATTTATTGGAAACTTCCGGCATGAGTTCTATGGTCTTTTATTTAAAAATGAGCAAAATTTGTTGCTATAGTTTTTACCCTCCTGATCTTCTTTAAAAAAAGCTCCGAAATACCTTGTACTTTTTAAAAATCTGGGTTTATTAAAAAAAAAAAAAATCACCTTTTTTTGTTGTTTGTTTGCTTGCTTTGTTTTGTTTTTAAATGCTGAGAACCATCTGGCACACTTAAATGAAAACTGATAAATTTTGCAAGAAAATGGTGTACTGAATTGAAAGGCTGTAGCAGGGAGTTTTTCATGGGTTTTTTAATAGTTTCTGTGGAAATGTTGTATTAAATGCCGGCAGAAGATGGTCAAGAGTCATGGTAGAAAATGTCAAAAGAAGTGGGGCTTAATTACTTCATTTTTGCACAGATTTTTTATCTTACACTGAAAGGAAGTGTCAATCCAGATTTTCACTCCTCTGATCAGAAGAAATGAGTGGAATGATGTGTAATTTTCAAAGGGATTTTTAATTTACTCTGGCAGTGTGCAAGCTGCCTGGTATGCTCCTGCTTTCTATGCCTTGAACAGTCCTTTTGAAGTCATGGGAGATTTCTAATGTGTGCCTGTAATCAGCTAAATCTCTACAATGAATAATACAAAGGAGATACAGTTAGAAGCTGCTGAGAATTCGTAAATCATAGTATGTTTGATCAAGGTTAGTTTTAGTCAGAGGATTTGTTGTAAGATGAAAAGTAAGTGTGTGTGTGTGTGCGCGCGTGCACACGTGTGCCTGGTATAGCGATTACAGATAAACCAATATCAAATGTAAGGGTATCTTTTATTAAGCTTGAAATGTAATTTGTGATACTTGACTTTATTTGCATGTCAGTATATTTTTTTTCAGAAGATCATAACAACTGAAAAATCTGAGTGAAACTTGTTTAGGAATCCAGTGAAATGGGAATAAACAGTTCATTATAGGAAATGTTTAATTTTTACTCTTAGAGCTTAGCAAATAAAACTGTTGAATTCAAGTACTTTTTTGTTCTTCTGTCTTCTAAAAAGCTGTGCTAAAAAAAGATGGTATACTAAGAGTAGTTTGTAACAGATAAAATAACGCATCTTGAAGTATAGTGTGTTGGCAAAACCTGGAAGTATCAGTTTATTCTGACACTGGTGTCATTTGGCAGTCCTGCTTCACTTCCTGTGTAATTTTAGGAACCACAGGGGAAAGAGGAGAAATATGAGTATTGGTGTGACATCTTCCCAGTGGCTTTGGTGCCAGTTTAACAAAACAATTCTGTGAAAAGTGTATTACATTATTTTTAAAAACATAAAATATGTATATAGGGAGAATTTGAGGATTAACTCGTTCCATGTGAATAAGGAGTCAGAAGCACAGCTGGTAGTGAGAATGGGATGTGGCCATATTCATCACCAAGAAGACAGCAGGCGGAAGAGGGACCTGGTACCATTATGCTAATAGCTTCACGAACTAGTCTTCCCTAAATTTGGAAGGTCCTGTCATGGCCGAGTAAAACTAACTTTGGAGATATCAGAAGGAATGAGTGAATCTGCTTCTTTAGGACTTCTGCTTATTTTGGTGCGTATCTTGGCAGCTACACGTAGCACAAAACATAACTGGCGGTTTCCTTTGCAGTGTTGAGACTACAGTTCTTTGCCAACTGCATGGTCTTTGTTTCGATGTGGCTGGAATTGCAAATTCTGAATTTGTTGAGTGTAGGTAGAGCCTTATACCATTTTTTTTGTTTCTGTTTTTATGAATCTTTCAAGTTGCTCAGGCTTTCCAAGCAGCCTCAAGGGCTGTAATGGTTACACTGAGACCTCGACTAGCCAGAGAAGTTAACAATAACAGTTTCTGAAGAAATGTTAGGGGTGTACCTCCTCATATGGATGCACTCTTATAGTATTTTAATAATTTTATTCTGGTATAAATCTTTAAAATGAAAAGTTCCAAATATGCAGAGTTTTTAGTCTCCTCCCCTCTCTTCCTAACTGTTCTTGAAGGTGGAGTGAATAAGAGTAATGGTGACTTTCTCTTCCTTCCCAACCCCCATGGAGATTAAACTTTGAGATCTACAGTACTCTAGTTACACAGTTTAAATACAAAATAATTTGTACAGCAATGGATTAAAAGCTGTATATATTGTAAAATGTCTTTCATGTAAAATGAAGCTGAAGTGTAAGAGTATATTCAGCTGCATGAAATATTTCTCAAATTTTAGCTGGGGATGTTAAATGCAAGAATTGCCTTTGTAATAGAAACTCTGAACAAAAAGGGGGAGGGAATCCAGTTTCCTTTGCAATGTCACATTGTATTAATAATGGCACCTGCATCTTGCCTTGCTCAGCTTCCCTCTGAAGACATCTGAGCTGCAGAGATCTAGCGAGCGATAGGACGTGGTCTTGGAAGCCACAGAAAGAGAGAGATGCTTCTTTTTATCCTATGAAGTAATTGTGGCTTATATGTAAAAAGCTGTAATGTGGATCCTTTTTCAAGTGTGGGGGAAGACTTACAGCTTTGCTGACTCTGTTTTGAACAAAAGACACTTCCTGTCGTGTCATTTTCTGTTAGTGCATTGCCTGGAGACACTGCATCAATTACACTGATGCATTTCTCCTGGTACAAAAGTGTCCTCATGCATGTGTATCCATTTTATAGTGCACAAAGATAGCTTAAATATTTTGGCAGAAAGTCAACCCTTAGAGATAAATTCATGTTAGATTCTTTGTGACTATTATCATCCTTAGCTATAAACTGTGTTTGCCATATGTACCTTTCTAATGTGCTTTATAATACAGAATTAAGCTGCATCTGGAAAAATCAATGTCAAAGCTGTAGAGAGCCTGATAGGGCTATAGCCTTAATGTTTACTCTGTTGACAAATACACGTGTACTGTCCAAGGTTTGGGTCTTTATTAAAAGAACTAACCCTGTTCCTGAGCCTCACTTAAACATAGCTTTCAGCTGAACTTGGACACTTCCCAAAAGGCATTTACGGTAGATCAAGTGATGTGCAGTGACTGAAATCTGGTATCAGCATATCTGGAAGGAGTGTGTTGTCCCTTCTTTCTTTCACAAGAAATGGTGGGAACTGGGCAATGTCTGATGTCTCTGACTAGTGTTTCGGTGCACATCTCAGGCAAAGTTCGACTTTGTGAGGATGGGACTCAAGTTTGCATCATTCTCCCTCACCTCCTGCTTAGCCCGTTTTTCTTTAAGAGAAAACATGGGTGGCTGTTTGAAGGTGGAAGAGCTGCAGTACAGTGTAACAGCTCTGCCAGTCTGGCTGACTGGGGAGAGAAGATTCAAAGTGTTTTGTAGACCCTGCCTTAAATTCAGATTATCTAACTTTTCTCTCTCTGTTTTAATCATGTAATCTTCACCAGCGCCAGGAGATGTGAAATTCCTGGCATGAGGATTTTCAGCCTTCCAAAGTAACCTAGAAAGCTTTTAACCAGAATCTCCGAAGTGCAGGTTAACCTGACTAGTACTTTTAGTGCAGAAAAGTCACCATTCCCTTCTTGATGACTTTCCAGCTGGTATGATGTTCCTGTCATCTATTTTCTGAATCACATGAACTTACTGTCTTTCAACTCTTCCTCATGGTCAATTATTTCAAAATACTTCATTTTGCTTTTGTCGGTATTGTTTCTACCTTTAAAATGATGTTACCTGAAAGCAGCTACAAGTGCATATACTTCTGAGTATAAAAGAGGTTCAGGTACATCCTGTGTTGTATGTGATGCTCTTTTTAGCATGTCAGAAGCTTTTTTGTCTTTTATGCAGTAACCTTGTACTTTTTTTTTTTTTTTTCTGAGTTAGTGCTATATGTCTTTCAATGTGAACTGTTTCTTCAGTTTTTTAGGATTGCGGAGTTCTATTCCTGCTCTTCAGAGCACGTGGATTTCTTCTTGCCTGATATCATATGTGTAGTCCTTAAGAAGATTTTCCTGTTAATGAAATTCACCAAAATTGTTAATGAAACTGTTGAACTGGGATCTGATCTACCACAGATCTTTTTAGACCCCCAGAATAATCTTTCCAGCTTGACAGTTGCTGATGGTTACTGTTGGAGGGCTTTTCTTTTTCAGTCAGTTCCATGCTTCCCTATTATTTATTTGATTTAGAGTGTTTTGAGAGTGTCAAAACTGTTCTCAATCTTGTCACAGTAGTTATGTTTACTTTTATTGTTGCTTCTGAACCCACATTTCAGGTTAGTGTATTTCTGCACCACTTCTGGTTTAATTTTTGAATGGTTTTGCAAGGAATTTCAGAAATATACTTTGATTTTTAGAAATTGGTTTCTAACTATCAAACAAATAATGACAAATAACAAATAGTAACAAATAACAAAATGTGTTACTCATCCTCTGCCACTGTTCTCTGAATTATAACCAAATGGTGTTATATCAAGGCATGTGCATGATAGGCAAAAATCACACAAGAAAGGTTTATGTAGGCCAAAAAGTTACTTGTTTTATGTGTTGATGGAGTTTTGTTAGCGCTTGCATTTCCAAAGAAGTCTGCATTTTGAATTCTGCCTGATAGGCTGCAGTTTTGTCCCAGTGAGAAAAGATAAGGGTCTATTATGTGAGCTGATGGTGTGCCATGGTTTCCTAAGCCCGCTTCTGCTCAGAACAGAAAGGAAGTCTGGGGTGTTCTTAAGTAAGCAGTGTTTTGTGGAAGGTGATTAGTGACCTCTCTCAGCATAGTCTCCTTCATTGTAATAGCTGGTGAGATTAGAAATACATCATGGTACTGTCAGTGAGCTCTTGAGTCATTAAAAATACAGTGAAAGCTCTGATCTGGCCAATCAGGCAGATAATTCTCTTTCATTTGAACTAGTGAATATGTGGAAATAGGTGCCAATTCAATATGACTGTCCCTTTGGGCCCCTGTTCATGTAATAACAATTTGCTGGATTGCAGTGTTAAAATACGAGGAGAATTATGTGGATGGGAGGTTTTTGCCCATGCTTCCTAATATAAAATATGGCTATTTTATTTTAAAACTAGATAGCGTGCTAGTCTTCTGTTAGGAAGTGGTGGCATAATATTTAGGAATATTTGACAGTGTTCAGTCTGGCAGTGTTGGAAGTTGATTTGCTTCAAATAAAGTATCTGATGCATTGGCAACATTTGGCTAGTCATAATGGAAATCACTGCCATAAACAGAGGTCATAGATGGTGTTTTTGTTATCAGTTCACTGACTAGTAATTAGAAATAGGGAATAACTATACATAAGGAAGGGAAAAGAAGTGCAGTAGCTTGTAATGAAAAGAACACAAGCATTGACTTATGATTCTGGTAATCGAAGGGTTTAATTAAGTGCTAGTGTGCGGTGTAGTTCATTATCTCTATATTAGCATACTTATTAAAAAAATATAAAATCTGGAGAATTCTGTGACATTATACTAAATTAGCTTTGTACCTTTGACAGTTCTATGTTGATTATTAGATTTTTATCCCTGGATTCAATAACCAAACCATGCACTCATGCTCAAGATGAAGTAAGCTCTTCATCTTCAATGAATAGCTTTCAAAAGAGGTTGTAGATAGGCCATTAATGGCCCAACTTTAGTTAGGAGATATCAGAGTGCGATTTTTATCCTGGTGAAGAGGTGCAGAGGAAGTCTGAATACGGAAGGTCTCACGGTTGTTTTACCACTAGAGGGCTTATTTGTATAACAGTGAAGAGAAGGGTCCTAGAGAACGGTCCAAGAAAAACAGAGAAAGCTCCACAAATGGAAGCGTGACGTTCAGGGGATGGATATCAGACTACAAAGTTGAGAATATAGCTAGATTTTCTAAACTCAGAAAATTAAATAAGAGATTGTATCTCAATCTACAGCTAGACAGAGGCTGATAAGGACTAAGAAAAGACTGGAGATTTTAAGTTAAAGTATCCCATCAAATGATGTGTTTTAAGAGTTTTGCTGTTCGTTTGACCTCTGCTTAAAGCACCTGTGTGACAGAGACATGCATTTTTTGGACATTAGTTGCATTGTCTTGGTTTCTACTTTTCTTTTGCTTTTCATCGCATCTTCACTTTTGCAGTCCACGCTAGCGTGTATTTCCTTGGGAATCTGCTTAGTACAGAATGTACCTCGTTCACAGTGCCAATGAGAATCCCAGTACAAGTGTCCCCTCTATCCTCTTCATAAAGCCTGAGTTGTAATGGCAGAATATAACATCTCTTTTGGCACTTTGCAAGAGTCTCTCTTTTGTTTTGAAACATTGTTTGGCAGTTGCTTGGCTTGTCAGCACAGAATCTGTGGAGACGGCTTTCCCAAAAACTGTCACTAGCTTTGAATTTTTGCATGCATATGCACTTAAAATTAATTTTTGCAAGAGTAGAGTTCTTATTCTGATTCTGTTCTTTTGTTCGGAGATCTTGCAAACTCTTATTTAATGAGGCTTTAAATGTATAGCTGTCATTCTGAGTTTTGTGTTTGTCATTAGCAATTATGGAATCCCTAATGTAGACAGTGCAGCTTCATATTTTCTCAGTAATCTCTACGTAAAATATGGTTTGTTGGTTTGTTGGGGTTTTTTTAAAATAAGAAGTACATAAACTTGGCAATAAAACCATTGATTTATATATCTGAGTTCTGGCTGGTGCTGGCAGTAGTTACACAATGGAGAGTTAAATGGAAAGCTTGACAGGTTATCCTCCTTAAGAAACAACTAAGGCAAAATTTTGTATTTTGAAACACACACACACACAAAAGAGGAGTTGTCTTTTTTGAAAGCGTAGTTTCTTCTTTTCCAGAAGAAACCATCTCTTTTGAAGTCTAACATTCCACACCACTATGAAACTACTTCTATACAGATAAAACTTTTCTCATTTGATGTAGTGGCTTGGTATCACAATGCTGTGACAAAACAAATGGTGGCATATATTGCATTTCCGCACTAACTTGGCTCTCAGTTGTTGTAAATAGATTTTTTTTTTTGTTGTTTTTTCCTCTTCCTGTTTCCCAACTGTTTTCAAAAACTGTGGACAACAGTGAATTCTGTCATAAGTATCCCTGACAGCTGTAAGACCCGGATGCCAAGTTCTGGCTACAAAGCCTTGACCTCTCTTTTGCCTTCTTTTCTGGCCTTCTGGCTGGCTCCTCTACTTGTTGCTGTGGCAGCTGCAGAACCGTCTCTGGAGCTGATTGATGCAAGGCTGGCTCATTTGGAATATACTTCACTGTTGTTGATGCCACTTTGCTTTGACTGAGCTCAGGGAGAATTATGCTTATGTTTTTAATATATTCCAAGAGTGAGAATTCTTAAAATTGTCCAATTACCGTGATTACAAATATTGACTTTTTTAGATTTTCTGACTGTAAATAGGAAGCTTGGTTCTGCTTTTCTTAGAAATAAAACCACTGTGAATATTAGTACATGGCACAAAGAACAGTAATCCTCCATCCCTCATGTTTTAATTTGGCACTAGTTTTCTGGATAAAAAGAGTGACAGTACTTTCATTCTATGAAATTTTTCAACAACTTTGTAAAGAGCGAGTATGTCTGAGACATGGTTTAAGTGACTTAAAAGGAATGTACTTACAGTTTGAAGGCCAGCATGTATTGAATGTGTGTTACCTATTCATGCATTCAGTATCAGTAGCTATACCTGAAGACTGTATAATTTTGTTTGAAAGAGGCTCATTAGATTTATTAGAGGGAAGGGGAGAAGCAAATGTGTCAATACAGGCTGCAGGGCCTGGTGGTGTGTCTTAGCCTTGATTTAGACAACTGAAATTTATGAAAAGGAAACAGTTGAAATTTTCTTTCTTTTTTTTCATCTCAGCAAAAAGTGAAATTTTAATGCTCAACAAAACTATTGTAATGTAGTGTCATTAAAGTCCAAATTACAGTAAGAAAATACAAGTAAATGGCTACTGACATTGGAGGTGAAGCACTATCCATGTCTTTAGCAAAACTAGAAAGCAGAACCAAAATCAGCCCTTCAATGAGGATTACATGGTTGCACTTTGGCAGAGGATGTGCAGGGTTTTAAGAAAAGCTGCTGTAACTAGATAACCTCTCTGTATGTTTATCTCAATGCCTGTGGTTGTATTTCAGAGCAGAGGGGACAATTACAAATGGAGGTTACAAAAAAAGTACATTAACTGACTTGCACAACTAAATTAATTCCATACTGTAGCAAATTATTAGTTTTTACCACTTACAGTGTAAACATTAGTAACAAAAATGAGAACAAATTTAATATTGTAGGTGTGAATGCCAAGATTTTATTCTAAGTGTAAAATAAATCCAGGGCTGATTTAGTGTTACTGATTTGTCTCTTAATGAGTGAATAGTCTTGTGAGACCTTGAGTGGTAAGTTTTCTTTGATAGTTTTCTTCCTATTAGCCAGTTGTTAATAAATGTTCCCAAATTAAAATCCTGTCCAGACCACCTCCACATCCAAGACGTTCCCTTACTGACCTAAGTCTTCATCCCTTGCCTTCTGGAAATCTTTTGATGTGGTTTTGGGTTTTGAATCTCTGTGTTGGTGCAATTTGAACACTGCCTTTGTTTCACACAGGAGAGGCCTTCTTAACATTGGATGCTGTGAATGCTGGGCATTCTTTGAAAACTTCTCTTGTGTCTGAGATACGAGGAGAATGTTACTTTGTTAAAAGGATTTTTTTTTAGTATGTTTGTGCTTTTCATCCCAGTGTTATTGCCTTCTGCTGCCTATCAGAGAGCATTAGCAACCCCTTCCAAATGTATGCTTTCCTAATATATAAACTCTTCTGTCACTCTGTGTGTGTGTGTGCACTTGCTTTTTGGAGTATCTTTTGGTCAGTGCTCATTCAAGCCCCCAGTGAGATTGAAGCTATCCTGGCTGTCTGCAGATGTATTTTTATCTGATAATTGGTTTTTGTGCTTGAAGGATTCACACATTGTAAATGAAGGTACTGATTTGCCTGGTCCCTGCATGATGTTTTTATTTATGGTGAATTGCCATGTTGCTTGGTAAAACTGGTTAGTTTTAGAATATTAGCTGCAGATACCTTAAATTAACTAAAGTGTAACTGAAAGAAAAAAAATAATGTGGACACTTTCTAAAGAGGATAATCACAAAGTTTGATAATTAATTGCAATATGCTTCCTTGTGTGCATGCAGAGGAGAATGTTCACTATAAGGTCATCTATGGTTTTTAAACAAAACCAATCAATTGATGTATGATATGTAGTCTTAAAATTGGCTTCAACCAAAATTAAATTTCAGTATTTACGAGTTAGGAAATAGGAGCTGAAGGATGGGGTTGTTTTTACCAGAGCTAAGCATTAGTCATTTTATTCGTAGAAGGAAAATGAGGAATTGAAATTCCTCATTTATCTAACTTAAATAATGGAATAAGTATAAATATCTCATTTGGGATGTGGTCATTTTACTGCAGCTAAATACTGTCTTCTTCCATAGAACAGAAACCTTGCCCATTGTGATCAACACTATTGACTTTTAGCTCTGGCTCACTTCCCCTAGCAATAGGTCTATGGGCAGATTACTAGCTGCAGATGTGCAGCTGGATCTAGCTGCACATTTCCACTCCCGTTTTTTGCCTTCTTTGTCAGAGACAGCATCCTTGCTCATCTGCTGTGAGAGTACTCCTATATCCGTATCTGTCAAAAGTTGTCATTGTAGAACATGTATACTTGCGTAACTAATTTGAAATGGATCAGGGGTCCATGACCTTCAAATTATGTAAAGGTCATCTTGGAATAACTAACTTAAAGATAAATCCATATACTCTTAGGAAATTGCTATAACAAAAAGTTGGAGATGGTTGGAACACTGAAATACGTAGAAAATGTATCATCAAGTGAGGCATATGCAGTGCATGATCCAGGTAATTTGCGTGACGTTGATGACTAGGAGTTGCTGAACATAAGCAGTGTAGTGAATTTAGCTAGCTGATGTATCTTTTAAATTAATCCTCAGAGTTGAAGTTTGTTGTTGCATGGAAATAATTTATTACAATACCTTTTCATATGGAACATTATTTTGTAACTTTGCGTCAGATCTTCGTATACAGCACTTTGGCAATGTATTTATTAAAGATGCAGTTTGATTGTGACTTTGAATTGAAACCTTCAAATGCATTCACTACAAATACTTCAAACATTGGATCAAATTAAATACTCAGTCACTAAAACATTCTGTAGTTCAGCTTTCGGTATCGTGGTGATATTGACCAGTAAAAACCAGTTTATGAAAGGTTTTATGCAGATGGATCGTGTTTGTGGTGGACAAAGTAGGGAAAAAAGTTCAGACAGTTCTGTACATGAATGATTTTTCAAGCTGTTTTCCCCAAACTGATAATCTTTTATTTCCCATTTAAAATTGTGAGCATTATCTTAAAACTCTGGCTAACTCAGATGCATAACAATGATATTATTCCAAAGTAACATACTAATGTTACTTTATTTAAACTGCAAAAAAACATCTGTCAGACAGATGTGTATATTTTCAAGCTAATGGTTAATTAGCCAAGGTTAATAAAAAGGAGAGGTAGTATGTTTACAGCCTGTTAGCAAAATGAGAATATAGCAAGTGGGATTAAAGAGCCACTTTATGGGGCAGAGCTAATCATGAAAATGGAGTTTATAATGGGAAAGATAATTTTATAGTCTGTATATGTGTTATCTCCCTAAAATAAAAACTGGAAGGATTTTTTTAATTGTATCTTTCATTTTTTTCATTTTCTGAATGTGGTTACTCAATAGTTATTGTTTGGGGGGTTTTTGTACTTAAAATTTTCTAAGTGAACAAAGCACATCCATTACTGCACTTGTTGTTCTGAGTAGTGTTTGCCTATTCAACACAAGACATCATCTCAACTATGGGGTTAAAAGAAAAAGTTAATTCATTGTCAGTGGCAGCGTGTTCTTTTTAAGGTTACTAAAGATGATAATTCAAAAGAAACTTTTTAACAAGCTTTTGAAATTCTTGTCTATTATTTCACATAATAACTTCTGATATGTCCTACGGTATGAAAAAAATGAATCCTCACATGTTTTATTTAATGTATTTTCATATATGTTGTTGTAGCCATTGTTCTTTAACTGTTTCTCTTGCATGAGTAACTCTGATTCCTTCCTGGAATATCCTTGGATCTTTATGAATAATTGTATATACTTACACCTGTTGTCTGCATTAGCTAGAATCAAGAAGATAGTGACTTGGTTTTATGTTATACAGTTTGTACATCCAGGAATACAACATCATTATCTTTATTTATGATATGTTACACTGCACAGGATTGTTCATAATCTTTGATCAATAGAGAGTTATATTTTTTGCAGCTAGAGTTACCTCATAACTCTTTCTCCAAAATAAATTTGAAATGCATAGTTGAGTGTAAAAATACATAGTTGAGTTAAAGCAGCTTGTAGAATTAAGTTTGCTACAATGCTTCTTTTTAAATAGCTTGAACAAGTCCAAATGTTACATGTATCTGTACCTTCCAAAAGAATTTTGAAATGTGAGAGATACAAAGTTTTATTAGGGAACTGTCATTAGGTCAAAACTTGGACAGTTGTTTAATTTTTCTTTTGGATGATCTGTTCAGGTTTTTTCGTGGTGGTGGTTTTTTTGTTGTTTTTGTTTTTAGTTTCAACCAAAGGAAGTTAAAATGGTACCAGTATAATTATTTGGTGCATTAATTATACCAGTATACATGAACTAAAATTCTAACAGGCCTCCAAAATAACCTGATCTCTTCTTGTACTGGAATTAAAAATATCTGCAAGGAATTATGCTGAAATAACCCTAGTAATATGAATGTTTGTGTTATCTCATATTAGTCTCTCTTCTGGATTAGGCGAGCTCTAAATATTTATAATATGCATTCCATTGTTTTGCAAGTTACTCTTTCTCCCTGCTGATTTACCAAGGTACTCAGAACTCAAAACAGTTTCTGCTTGTTTATCTTAGAGCTTTAAATTCTGTCCGTGGTAGCATTTCAGAAGTATTCAGGAGCTCAGTGCTTTAGAAGTTCCTTGGTATTGTTTGGGAGTTGAGGATTTCAATCCAGATCAGCGTTCAGTTGTTAAATGTGTTTGAATTCTGATAACTTTTGGTGGGTTTTATGGAACACACTAAAAGGAGGGGAAAAAAACCAAAACAGCACAAGACAACAACCCAAAATTCTTTCAGTCTAGCAGAACTGAGAAACCCATTTTTCAGAAATGTTTTATTTGTAGAGTTTTTGTGAAACAAAGGCAAATTCTTATGTTTTTTTCTTTTATGGCTCCCTACATATAATTGAGAATTTGCATTCCTGCCTACAGATGTTTCCCTAGTGACAGGATGTTTGGGCTGTGGGAAATAAACTCAATGAAAGTTGACTTAAAATAGCTTTGACGGGTATCTGTTTATGATCAGTAATAACATAGGTGTGATACCAGAATCAGCAAACTAATGATTTTGCTCGATGAAGAAGAATGAGTCTGTAATGACTTGAAATGAGAGTCATCTAAGCACTTAAGCAGTTTTTCACTCAGTACTGAAAGCTTTTCAAATAGTG
Source organism: Oxyruncus cristatus (assembly GCA_013399855.1). Classification (NCBI taxonomy): domain Eukaryota; kingdom Metazoa; phylum Chordata; class Aves; order Passeriformes; family Cotingidae; genus Oxyruncus; species Oxyruncus cristatus. The sequence goes on from VXAY01000179.1 coordinate 693,956, forward strand.
CACACTGAACAAGACCTGTTTCATTGTTCTATAGACACACTGGTTTGAAATACAGTAAAACTAAGCTGCTGAACCTTTGACCCAATAATGCATTTTGTCTGAAGAAAAGTGTTTTAATCCTGGGCCAGAGTAGGTAGTGCTCCCGCACACATTGTTGTGTTATCTTAGCAGTAGGAAAGATTGGGAAAATTGCCTAAGCACAAATAAACAATATGACAAAGACCAGAGTTCTGTTTCATTTTCCATTTGCAGGCATGTTTTTCCCCTTTCATTTTAAGCATGTGGAAAAATATGTAATAGTGGGTTTGGAATTTGGTACAGGGCAATTAATTTATTCCTTCTGATTATCTGATACATACTTGTTTAAAGTTCTTGTGAACTTATAACTCTGCTTTTATAATGCAGCTAAGATACTATTTTAAATCCCAGCTGTGGGAAGCAAACTTTGGAAAAAAAAATTACATTAGCAGGCAGGATGTCATTTGCTCTCCTTTTCCTCTGCTTGACACTGAACTGGCTCTGCAAGCCTCCTGTGTATACTCAGGAGTACTTTGAGCCAAATGTTTCAATATTTATATCACATGCAACCAAACAAAAACACAACAGGCGAAACAACAGAGATGGGAACCCCAATGGGGTTAATTTAGCTTCCTCTGCAGTTCAGATTTAGTGTATTTATAAAAACTCAGATTGCTCTTCTTAACACCTAGAAGATACTTTGAGAACCAAATCACTGTTGTGCAAATCCATCTATTTTTAAAAGAACCTAATGATGAAATGAGAAATGCTAGGTTTGATCAGTGCCATCAAAGTTGTTTTGAAATAGTTGCTAATAATTGTAATACATATTTTTTTTAAGATGCCATTAGGATGAATACCACGGTCGGGGATGCACTTCATTCTATGTGTAGAGTAAATTTTAGGGTTAATAAAGCATTTTGATGTAAACAGTTTCTTTGGTTGGTTTCCCTCTAGCAGTGATGCACAGTGCTCAGGCTGCAAGGAATAATTGATGTGTTTTCACTTACATTTTTCAAGATGTTTAATGAATGGAAAGACTGAGTCAAAGATGCAGATACAACCTCTGGCATGAGGGGTCCTGAAGCAGCAGTTTGCTTAGAGGTGCGCCGTGGGAAGCTATTGTTATCCACTTGTCTTTTCTTCAGTACTTTCTTCCAGGGACAGGATGTTGGATGTTTGTATGTTCTGTTCTCAAGTAACACAATAGGATTTATTTTCATAACCTTCTAAAAGCAGCTTTCGTATTTTTCACTTTTAAACCCTCTGTCAGATGGACAGAGCAAGGGAAGAAGCGCTAGTTTTATGAGACTCAGGATGTGAGGGCAAAGACACAGCTTTTCCACTGCACGTTTTCTGGATGACCTGCAGTCTGCCACTGCTGTCAGCACTAACTTCTTTGGTGTGTATTGTTTTAGGCAGGACAGGTGGATTTTTTCATGGAGAGTTGTGCAGGCAGAACTAAATTTGCACCTGTTTTTTTAATTGTGCTTGAAGACTGTCAGATGTCTACCTAACAGTACCTTTTCCTCCTGTAGTTTGACAGTGATCTTAGGGAAGGGGAAACTTTCAAAAATACTAGGTAATTTGTAAGAAAATCTGTCCTAAACGAAGTGGGCAGATGCTTACTGTGGCCATGTTTGGCAGCTTATGTCTGAAAGGACATAAAAGGGATGATAAATACTACAGTGGAGTATTTATCCTCTGCAGCTATTACTCTGCAATAAATTATGTTAGTGTGATTTCCTCATGTTACTTATAGCAACATAAACATATTAGTTAATGAGGAACCTTGGTTTGATTTTGAAAGGAGAAATCCACATGTTTAATAGTGTTAGAAACGATAAATTGCCTTTTAGAATGCTTGATCATTTCTCCTGTAGTGTGGTGAAATGTAAGGTAAGAAAATACACATGGCTTTCTTGAGCATGCAGTGAAGAGAGAGGGTTTGATGTTTATCAAGGTATATTGCTAGGCTATTGCTAGGGCTGAAGAGAGTGCTATAAAATATTCTTTAGCCAGAAACGTGACCTTCTGCAAAGCCTGTAAAGTCGACTGATACTGCTAAAATAAATTGAACTCAATACATTGAAATTAATTCCAAAAAGAAATCTTTTACCTCTTATTCAGCTACCTAAAGTACATTTTTTTTTAGGGTAGGTAAAAATGTTAAATAGAAATTTATGGTGCTTTCATAGACTGAAAATTTCTAACTGTATAGTTGCTACCTTCCTTGCAGACAGCCTAAAATTAATTTCATGCTTGTCTATTCTTACCAAAACTCTATTTACAGTAATTACTCCCTCTAATTTTGTTTCATGATTTTTGTTGAAGTTCTGTGTTCCCGTCTTTTTTCATGATGGAGTTGGACTTCAAACTCCACTCTAATTTCCTTCCTCCCTCAGTTCCCCAAGTGGCAGCTGCTTTTGTTTTTGTGGCTATTTCTGTATACAGTGCTTATATGTCTTAGCCCTCAGACCTTATCTTATCTGACGCACAAGCTTGCTTTCATTAAATCCGTAGAGGGAGATTTTTTATACTGCTTTCTTAGCATTAGATTCTTCTGGTTAACACTTACTCTACGTAGGAGTGTTACAACAAGGGATCTGGTAGTTATCAGTGCTCTGCAAGAGCAGTGCTGGCTATTGCCGTGTCTTGTCCAAAAAATTCCTGTAGTATTGCCAGAGAAATGGCTGAGTGTCTCGTGAAAAATAAAGGAGAGTGAGCTTTTGGTGTGGTAGTTCGTGCTGTCCGTGGTGAACAGCAAAAAGAAACAAGACCTTAAAGAGTGGCATGACCTACTGCTTTAGAGTGCATTAATTACATTTTTTTGGCAAATACACTGCTGTTGTACAGACTTTCCACATTATATATTTACAAGTGTGACGTAATTCTAACTACTCATGTGTACTTCTTAAAAGCTCAACTTTGTATGTGCATGACTTTTCAGATGATTTTGGTTTCAGAACCGTATTGCTTTTTTTAGAACTTGCATTGATTTTTTTGCTTCAGACCTGTACTGCCTTTTTTCTTTGGAAGCTAAACATTAAGATCTGAATGATGTATTTATGGCATCTGTTGCTTGAGTAAACAGGGACAGGATGTCAGGCGAGACTTAAGTGATACTTGGAGGAACAGAGAACAAAATGAATTGTGTGGAGCCAGTTTTGTGAACAATGCAGGGATTGGTCTCTTAAAATCACTCAGTCTCCAGGTTACCTGTGAAACAGTTTAGTAGTTTTCAGAAATGAAAAACTGTGAATTAGTTATTCTATTGTTTCTTTCTTTTTTAAATAGAAAAATAACATTTTAATTTCCTTGCCTACTTAATGTTCTGTATTCTAACATGATGTATTTGATGTTTTGTTTTGAAAAAGGAACCAGGCAGAGAGGAAGTTGAAGGATATTAAAAACATTTGAATATTTTAGTTTGTGGAAATGTTCGTATGCTTCTTACATAATACAGCCTGCACTGTCAGCCTGGAACTTTTCTACCTTTTTTATGTATTTGGACCACTGCAACTACTATGAAACTGCTGAAGTGACAGATGTAGATTTTTTTAGTTTAACTTGTTTTGCCAAAACAGCAGTAAAACTCAAGTTTCAGTAATGACAAATGCAAGTTAAACCTCATTCTGTGTGTTGGAATGATGCTTTGATGGGCTTCACCTGAGTTTTGTCTTTGTAGATGACAATGAATGTTTGCTTTAACTGCCTTAAGTGCCTATGGATTAATTCAAGAAAAAAATTATTGCGAGATGTGTATCTTTAGCATGAGGTCAAATAATTTAAAGTTCTTATCAAAATATGCTACAATACTTACTAAAATATAAAGTAATTTGGCATAAGAGCTAACTTATGCTTTATTAACAGTTGCATGGTTATTTTACAGTTAAGTATGATTGCTTTATCCTTTTTTAAGAAGATTATCTTCTTTTTGTTTTTAAAACAGTATCATCTCTCCTGGCTAAAGATAGAAAATTTAAACTTCTGATGATAGTGTAAGGCTGCTTGAGAGATTAACAAAAATTTAGTTGATTTTAATTAAAAGTCAATAGAATCAAGTACATTTACCCACTTTATTGTTACTGCTTTACCAAACGGATATTTTACAGATAGATCTTATTTTGTTAGTAAAAAGTGACTGATAGAGGTGACAAGAGCCTAATGGATTTTTTTAATGGATCATATTCTGCTTTCAAAAGCAGACTGGCACTGAACCTGCCAATCTTTGTAAAGATCCAAGTATATCTGTCCCATGCACGCAGAAATACAGTTACTGTGATTAAATATCTGAATGTTTACCCTTAGCAGCTGAAAAAGGAACTTTTAAATAGCTTTTCCCATTCTAAATTTGTCAAATGCTGGGGATTGAAATGAGAGCACTGAGTGAATGTGCCTGGGTAGCCTCATTTCACATGTGGTGTTGGAAGGCTGTACCTAGGGCTTATGCCTGAGAGATGGTGATCACTGTATCACCCATCAATGCAGTAAGAATTGCCTATATTCAGCATGCATGGTGCTGCTTTTAGTGAGTTCATACCTATTTCAGTCTAAAAAAAGTTTGCATTATAGTTAAACAGGTTGTTTAGAGACAGATGAGGGGTCAGAAGTTTGGAAAAGGAAAATACGTAGATCAAGGTTATATATATACTGGAATCATCTATGTCATGCCTCCGTTTGTATTACTGTTTATTTATTGTTACCTATGAATTTAAGGAAGTTATCCATAGGAAGGTTCAACTAAGTTTTTGTAGTAAGTTTTTAGAAGGAATAGGGAGTGTGGACAAAGGTATGGATTGCCCCATATGAAAATAGGGTCCTTCAACTGAAAAAAAAAAAATAGTTTGATTCTATGGATACAGATCAGACTTTTGAGGTGTACACATTTTTTTTCTGTACAGTACTGCAGTGCTATGTTATTTTTTAAAGTATAGTTGAGCAGGTAAATTAAATGACCTTGTATTTTTCTAGACTTTGGTAGCTAGTAGGATGTAATAGGAGATGTTGATTGTAGGTGATGCTGAAAAAAAAAAAGGTGCTGCTACAGGAGGTCCCAAATATTATTTGAAATTGATAGAGGCAACAATTCTCTATATTGTAGCTGCTGGTTAATTTTTTTTTTTTTTTAATTGGTGTGTAAGATTTAGCCATAGTCACATCTTAAGAAACCCATGGCTGAAAAGAGAGGATAATGATTACTAGAAAATCTAGGTCCAGACCAAGACCTTTATACTGCTTACAGAAACCAAAAATGTACTAGGGTGTACACAGGAGTTAAATTAGTCAAGAGAAAGCGATTAATAAAAGATCTTGTTTATCTAAATAAGTGCAATTCCGCATTTGAAGCTGCAGATTGGTGATTTCCTGGAAGGAGACAGTACGAAAGATACCAGAGAGTCATATTCTGTGACTTCAGTACATCTTTACAATCCAGATAGTCCAGTGTAAACTCTTTAGGATCTGTAACAAGTAATTTATGCATTTGTTAGATTAATTTCCTGCATTGCTAGTAGTTGCATTTTATGAAATGGTAATAATACAACCTAAAACTGTTCAAGGATAAAATTAATGAATGTACGGAAAATATTTGCAAGAAAAAAATGAACAGATCTTTTACAACGTTTTATAGCTGTATGAGAAAATGAGGCTGAGTTCTAATCCAGATGGAAAAGGAATAATTTAAAAGTCTATTTAAATAATACGTAATGATTACATGGGCTAACCTCTGGAAATGTGCAATGAAAGTATCTCCAAAGGATTGAACAATTCCAGATGTTAAATCATTTCATGCATGTCTCTGTTTACAGTGTTCTTTCTATGACTGATTTATTCCGGAAACCTGGTCTTGAGTTCTGAGAGAAATATAGACAAGGAATAGTTTTCTTACTGGGCAATTAGCATTACTTACCTCACAGGGATACTGTGACAATTTAGGTATCAAACACTTCTATGCTGTTTGCGTGGTTCTTCTCCCACACAAGTAAGAAGAATGGAAGAGAAAGGCTAAAGCTGTTCTTGTGTTAATTATTTACTCCAATGAAGGTTGTCGCTAGTTACTTGCTAGTTCTCAAAGTAAACATGGCAAACCTTTTAGGGTTGTGTAATGCCACTTTTAATATAGAACAGAATGGATGACTCAAACTTATCCCTCACTTCTGAAAGGACAAGATAGCTCAGTTTCTCATAGGCATTTTAAGGAGGATCCTTGATGGCTTTATGCAACTTTCAAGTTTTTCATAAAAAGTTCTATCTACAAAATAAGCTGTTCATGGAAGCAACATTTGCACATTATCATTTTCATTCACAGATGCTTTTATTTCCTATTTTTGATTGCTGTCAGGCTCTTTGCTTCATCTATGAAAACAGATTACTCAAGTTAAAAATAAAATACCTTCACAAATCATAGCTGCATGGAATACCACCTGAATTCTGGCAGGGAGTTCCTTCTCACTTTTCTTTTTTGCCTCTCTGATTGCATATTGAAGCACACTTGTGTGTGTCTCACGAGTTGCTCTTATTCCAAAGTAGGGAGATGTTAGAATCACTTTCTTCTGACTGATTAAGTTTCCATTATATTGCTTCTCAGGTCTCCTAAGCAGCTAACTTGTCCTGCTTTCCAGTTAATCCTAGAATGGCAGTATAAAACTTTTCTTAATTTGGGAACGAACAAAAGGAAGGATGTCTTATTAGTCTCATGTCTTTTAGAGCATCATACCTGCTTATCCACATGATAGGTGCGTACCCACTCATATTTTCTTGCTCCTTGAAAGTTCCTTTATTGCATATTTTGCTAACAGAAGTTCAGAAGAATATTAAGAAATGTTGAATCCCTTTCCTTGTTAAAATTACTTCAGAGTACAAATAAATATTTTTTATACAGCAGTCCATTATGATAAGCTATATCATAAGTTAATTATTTTCTTATGTTAGCTTCCTTAAATCCCACATAAGCAATCCTCAATTTATTAATTTTTTTAAAATGTATATTAATGTTATATGAACAGGTGGAATTTTAATTTAGGCCATTTTCTAAGGACCTTCAAGGAAATTGCATTTTACAAGGGCTATATCATTTGTACTGGAGATTGACATCATCTTGAATGGTTTGATAAATTTATCTTTCTTTATTACTTTGTCTTGGTATTCAACCCTTGAAATGAAGTACCTACCTATACTCAAGTTCACAGTTCATCATAGGAAGTGTTTTATCTTCTGTGTGAGGGCTCTCTGCAGATTTGATGTCCTTTCTTTGAAGTTCTTTTCAAATACATTGAAAAGCTTGGTTCCTTTTAAGGGGTGATAAGCAGAAGCAAAATTGGACAATAAAAAAGTACCACCACTTCCATTACTTGACAGCTGCCTATTTCAAAATAAATCTCTTTGCTCCTACAACATTCTTGAGATTTGACTGAAAATATTCTTCATCTGAAAAACTGACTTTTCACAAATGGGCGTGCAGCACAGGGTCAGCTGTTTTATTTTGAACAGCAAACAAAAAATTCCACAGACTTCATTTGTGATAACAGGGTTTCTAGGTCCTGTATCTTATTGAAAAATTGATTATAAACTGTAAGTGAAATACTAAACTTATTTTGGAGTAATTTACTAGGTAAACCTCTGAATTATTGGCCTGTTTGTTCATTCTGCTCCTATGCCAGTGGTTCATTTTTACTGCCATCATTTGCAGTCTGTTCTCACTGCTTCTCATGTCAGAAAAAAGACAATTTATTTCAGTGTTAATTAGGTGATTTATGTGTCTTTTGAAACACAAGCAGTCTGGTTTCTAAGAGTTTATTATGTTTATTCTTCTTACATCTTACCCTTTTTTTATTCTTCACTTTGAAGTAAAGAGAACATAGGCTTTATACATTTGGTGATTCTTTATTTAGTACCAATGTGCTGATCTGTTGAGAAACTTTCAGCTCATCAAATGAAGGAAAGTTCCTTGCTACAGGAAAATTACAAGGGTTGCTAAATGACGTTTGGACTTGTGAAAGTACTACACATGAGGATATAAGTGAAAATGGGTGTTTTGCATGGAACACCTTATGCATAGAAGAAATTACTGTTCAGGTAATTGTACTTTATTTGTATTGAGTTTTTCTAGAGATACCAGGTTTTAGAGCCAGAAAACGACTCAAGTTTTCTTAACACTGACATGACTTCCATTATATTTTCAGTTCTTGTTTCTTAACAACTTGAGCCTGTAATATATCTTCTTTTAAAAAAAAAAAAGCCACAAAACAATTGATGAAAATTATGCATTCATGTACATAACTTGCAAAAACAGTGACCCTCAGTACCTTCTTTCAAGCATAAATCATCCTTGCCATTTTAGAAAAGAAAAAATCACTTATTTTGCATTTGACTGTCTTCAGTTTCTTGTCATTCATTATTCTTCTTTGCTTTCTTAAATTCAGGACTCTTCTGTTCCCTTTGTCTCAATTGCATACTTCAATCAAATTAGCCTTTAATTTTCTTCTTGGTAAATAAAGGCTTCTTTACTCAATCACTGTGATTCTTTAGTCATTCATATGTTGTTTTTTTCTGTGAGCCTTTCCCATTTTTTTGGCATTGTTCTTTAAGTGGAGAATGCTACACTTCTTTGTTTTTTTAGTGCTAGTCTCATCAGTACCAGAGGCACAGTAATTTTGCTTCCTGTCTTCTCCAAATTCCTTTGTTTATCAGGTCAAGTATAATATTTCTGTGCTGTCCAAAGAGTAATATTCAAATTACTATTAATCAATATCCATATCTCTCATTTTGAGTTACTGCTTCTGAACACAGTGACTCCCCTAATCTGTCACCCGATCATTCTGGCCATTTTTAAGTACAACGTTGGTTGCAGTCAACGAAGAGATGTCGTACCTCTGCATCAGCACATTGGTTTCTTCAGAAATTATTGCTGCCACAGGATTTTTCCACAGATGATTTCACTTTTCTTCCAAATGTTCAAGAACTGAATATTCTGATCAGCAAGTACTGTGTTTGAGATCGTTCATGTGCTGCTGCAGAAAAGGTACAACCATACTAAGATGGTATCCTCAAGCCCTGTGATGTGTCTCGTTTTTAAGCCTGTTTAATTTACATGATGCTATGTAAGCAAAATGTTCCGTAAAATCAAGTCACATATTTTCAGAGGCTGTAAGTGTTCTACATCAAAATTGTTGCTTTTTGTCAAATAAGTTTTATAATGTCCTCAAGAGCCAATATCAACTTAACGTGATACATTTTATGCTAATGCAAGTTGATTGGCACTAATTGTTGTTTGTTAGTGGTGACGAGAACTTATGACTCAGGCATAAACCAGATGGTTATGGTGTAAACCTTATGTGTTGTGCTTTGTGTCTGTATATCAAATTCTTCTTGGGGTACTTTTATTTTCATTCTCATTCTTTCTGATCTTTTCTAGTTAGCATGATGTGTCATAAAAACAATTGTGCTACTCAGGAGTGAAGATATTCAGAAAACTTAGTTGTGATTGTAAATACAGGAAAAACAAAATGTCTCTGTTGCAGAAACAAGACTTGGCCTAATAGTAGAGACTACCATAAGAGAGACAGTCTTCTCCTTGTTCCTTTTTGGCATTCATGAGCTTGCATATGAGGGGGCTCTCAGACTAGGTGGGATTCTTTGTTGTCTGTAGGTGCTTAATATTACGAAGGCCATACCAGGTTTATCTTTCTAGGTAAAATATACATGTGCTCTCCAGTGCATGTAGGACTCTTAAGAATTACTGATGTAGTTACTGAATGCAGTGCACTGTTAACAAGTAGTCCCTGGTTTCAGTTCAAATAGTTCAGTCTCTTCTAATATGCCACTGTATAAGCTGTGACACTTTCGGTTTTGGAATTTTGTACTTTTTATTAACTTGTGAAGATGCTCAAAACAATACTAAGTTGGTATTGGAGCAGATTATTAGAAAGTCAATAGAAATACAACAATATCTGAAATGGCTGGAAATTGTCAGCATAAATTTATCCATGATTGGGATCCTTTTATTTTCTTAGGACCAGTTGAAACAATTGTACTGAGATGTGTGGCAAGGAAAGCTTGCACTGAAGCACCAGAAAGGAAACAAAAGACCAAACCACTCTAGTTTTATTACTATCCAACTATCAGAGTGTTCACAACATCAATGCATTATACTTTTGATAACTCTAGTTCTGTTACATGCTAATTTTTTTCAGTTTAGTTTAATGTCAACACAATGCAAGAACATATTTTTTATGGATATGAAGCCAGGTCCTTTGGGTATGAATTAAATAAGTGACTTACTAATATACAGGTGAATTGGAGCTTGGCTTTTGAATTGTGTTTAGAAGAAAGAAAAAAAGGATTTTTTTTTTTTTCCCCTCTCCTAGGGAGCTCAAGCCCTTTTCCTTTGTTGCATGATGGGGTAGCAGGTGTATGTGTCAAACGTAACCAAATTCCCAATGCCTGCTACATTTCAGCATTGTTCAGAAGCTCTTGAATAGTATTTTAGAACTAATGTGCAACTTCTCAAAAAAGTCACTCTTTATATATTTTATGGTAGTTATATTTGCTATCTCTCCCTACATTTTTTTCACTAGAATTTCTTGTTAAAAAGATAATAAACAAGACATTGTCCATAGTTCAATTTATTCTGTTCACACAAAGCAGGACTGTCTGTAAGTGACTATTCAGCATCCCAGTAGGCTCAGAAACCTTGGACTAGTCTCTTTTATGACAGTGAGATCAGTGCTGGTGCTAAAGCTGCTGAGTGTGTTTAGGCTATAATGTCTGCACCATTATTTACCAGAAGAGTTCCAGAAGCACACTGTATGAGGTATCATTTGGTAGGGCTATATGTTTGGTAGGTTGCTGCATTTAAGGAAGGGAAGAGGAGAAGCACTTATTAAATGAAATGTCTAGACTCTTGTCTGCAGGAATCAATTGGCTCTCACCTATTTGTATATTCACAACACATATCTCTAGCATCATCATTTTTCTCAGCTGTCACTTTGTGACAACAAAACAGCAGCAGCAGCAGTGCCTGAGACATGGCATTTATAACTACTGGAGCAGCAAAACAAAACAGGCAGTCATTCCCTATTGTAGGGATTCTTTTGTCTTTATGAAGGTAGAAGGGGATATTCAGCTTCTTAAATATTTTTCCAAGATTAAAGTATGTAGATGTTTCTGTTCTCCTTCAGTTTTTATTTTTAGCACACCTCACTTTGCTTTGTTGTTTTCAAACCTGTGACACTGCATTATTTTTTGAATACAACAACTGTCCACACTGTTTGGTTATGCAACTCCTTTCATGACCTGTATGGCTGCTACTCAGACTTGATTGACAGTATTTCCTCTTAGACATGCTAGACGTGGATGTACAGGAGACACTCTTCGAAATTTAAAGTGCCTTCTGACGCCAGCCTGAAGCACTTCAAAAAGAAAAAAAAAAAGGTCCCAATAGCATTAATAGCATTCATGGGAGGGGAAGTAAAACTGAAACAGTATTTTGAAATGTGAACTTATAAAATAGTTTCGGGTGATTGACACCTGTATGCCCAAATAAATTCCAAAATAACTTACTAGGTTATGTTCCATACATGCATTTCTGTAGCGCTTTGTTTCCCTCTCTTTAATGTTATAAGGCTCGTGTCAGGAAGCACCTGTAACACTTAATAATATGTAAAATTTCATGTAGTAATTAACAGAGACTATTTTCTGTTTATAGCACACCAAGGATTTATTTTCAGAAAGTCCTAGTATGTCCATTTATCTCTCCATTATAGCAAAATGGAGTAGAAGAAGATTGTAGATGCTAATTCTTATGAGGAGCATTTTGGTTTTATGGTGAACACCTGATAATGATTGTAATGGAATTCTCCACTGGAATAAAAGCTCCTTTCCCCATGTCTTCTCTGAACAAAGCCCAGCCCCTATTTTCAACTAATACTATTGCAGGAAATTGTGTGATTAGCTTTTGAACGGGTTTTAAAAAATTATTATCTTTTATAAAGAGAGGACCATGAATTCTAGCTTGATTTCATCCAAGATAAAGGGTTTGATTCTGCTACCAAAAAATACCAGTGGACTGCTTCATACATTGAGATGTTACTAAGTTCAAGGATCAGGTGTAAGACGAAACCTTTAGATGTAGTTTGAGACTGCAATAGCATATCAAACTCAGTATAATGGAAGGGTAAGTATATGTGTGTTAACATATGGTATTTTTATAGTTAGGTAAGATGTCTTGGAAGGACATATCCTTGGAATACTGAGCTTCTTAGTTAATGAGCTGTAAAGTACATGTGTCCTGCAGGGCAATCTTTTACCTGAGAGCGGTGGTGGTGTTTGGACTGTAAACTGTTTCCCATCTAGTGTGCACTTAACCAGAACACCTGATCTCCTGAGTGCTGGCTGTGAGTCCCTGGGCATCTGACTTCGAATTTGTCAGTGCTTCTCTTCTTTAAAGATTAAAAAAAAAAAACCCAAATGTAAAATTTAAGTATTGATATATAAAAAAGTAAATAAATAATTCTTATTACCCCCATTGATGGTAAATTAATTTTTGTTTGGCTGTGCTAACCTGTAATTTTTGTAATGTAGAACTAATAGATAATGATAGTATATATCACGTCTAGTAGAGATTGACAGTTTAAATATTTAAAAAAAATAAATAGATTTATTTGTGAGCTTATAGATAGGGGAAGATGGTGACTTCTTGAGAGGAACAGGAGGCAAAGTTGTTAAGGCATTTTAACTAACACAAGGAAGGAAAAAGGGGCAGTGTCCTAGGCTTAATTAATCCTGTTACAGAAGCAGAAGCGATGAGATGGGAAATGAATTACAAAACATAACACACAAAGTAATCAGGCACTTGGTCTTCAAACGTATCCATGTTGATTTGCCATACTAGGTAACCTTTGGAGTCCACGATTCCCATCTTTCTTCTTGGTTATCCGTTTCTTGGGAAGTTTCAGTCATACAAACTAGCTCACTGCCCCAGTTTCTTGAACTAAAAGGTGCAGATAATGATTGCGAAACACCTCAATCGGTGGTGTGTACCTGTGGATGGGAGGTACCCTGCTGTTGGTATGTTGTGAGCGTGTGCTGCAATGACTTCTCACCATCTCCTGAGGAGTTTTTAAGGTGAAGATCTGGTATTTGCTAAATTCAGCTGAGCCTCTTCATTTTATCCTAAATGGCCAAAAGCTACTTTGTTCTCCATAGGATGGTGCTGTAGATTGATTTGCTTGAGCACAGAGGGTTTTTTATTTGTTTTTATTTCCTCCAGTGTAGAAAAGGTCAAATGGGTTGAAGAGGCTTCCAGTTATGTTATGTAGTTATAACTTGTGTGATAATCTTTTAAAGTGTTTGCTTTTGTGTTTGTTTTTTGATAAATCAGATCATAAACATCTACAATTTTTTAAATAAGTAGGAAGAAAAATTCCTCTCTTCTCAGATACTCTAGAGGAGGATGAAAAGTCATTCTGAATTCCCTACAGATGGGCAAAATTAAAATAGAAAAAGTCCTTTAACCAAAAAGCATTAATTTCACTGGAGGAAAAAACATTAAAATGAGCAATAGACAAAATTATTCATTCTGTAATACACAGTGGAATAACCTGAGCAACCTAGGCTCTTCCTCCCTCCCACCACCTTTTTTCTGAAGGAGGCAAAAAAAGGTTTAGGCTTTATATATATTAGTGCTGTGGTAGCCATGTTACAGTGACTTATTTATAGCTGGGTGAAGAAGTTTCTTTGCTGTGTTTTTTTTTAATTAAGAACTGTCACTACCGAAGGAACATGTTTATCTTTACCATTAAAAGGGATGTAGCACGTCACAAAATCTTTTATTTTCTTGTTTACCATTAGACACTAACAAAGTCTGAACAACTTAGAAATAATTAAGTCTTACAGCGGTACCCAAATGTCAAGTTAATACTTCAAAAATTTTGTGAGCTTAAAAGAGTTTATCAAAGAAATAAAGGTCTAGAGCAATTTAGTTCTGTATACTGGGCATGTATGATTTTTTTGAAAGCTTTTACTGCGGCAGTAGGATAGAGTCGGTTTCTATCAAATTTTACAGTAACTTTAATCTGGGAAAACTGTCATCAATTTTTTTCTTTTTAAGGTTGATACTGTGATTGGTGCATTATTATTGATTTCTGATAGATTTCGTTACAGACGTGTATTGCACTTCATACACTCATCAGCATTGTCTGAGAAATTTAACAAGTAAGGGACATTTTGAAGATGTTAGAGCAAACAGTACGGGACTGAAGTTTTGTGAGTATCATTAAATTGAAAACTAAAAATATTCTGTCTTGGTTTTTTTAAGCTTCACGAAACCCTCAGATGAAAATATTTCGTAAGCAGCCCTGTGAATAAAACAGAATGCTAAACATTGCTATGATTCTGGTAAACCAGAAGAACCACGTGTGTTAAATCTGCATGGTTTCAATCTGTGTTTTTATATACCTGAATAATTTATTTACATTTTTTTAGCCTCAAGTGGTGTTTGTTCAAGATCAAGTAAGTGTGGTGGAGAAAAACAAAATCATTTTTCAAGGTAGAGTTTGTATCTTAGAGACTCGTGTAACCGGTTGTGAGTTTAGACTGGGAAAAAACCTTCATTTACAAAATGGGAGCATTCTGGCTTGATCCTACAGGAAGGCTAATATTAGTCTTTTGTTCTGCATCATCTTTTTTTTTTTTCCTGTCAAAATAATCAGTTATCTTTTCAGAATTAGGTGTCATACTGTGTAAAGGGGAGAGCCTAGAATTACTGATTGGTGTTTATTGTAGAGATTAGGAGAGACAGAAAGGTGTTTACTCATTGGATGAGTGTGCTGGTTCACTGAGCACCTTCTATCTCATAGGAATTCTGCCACACTTGGATAAAGCCAAGTGGTTTGATTCATGTATAGTCACTGTAAACAGCATTTCAGCTCTGGATTTTATCATCACCTGGTGGTGTGCTCATATTCATCCAAGAGTTACCTGTGTGTAGGCAAACTGAATATGCAAACACAGTAAAGAGCAAAATTTTAAAGTGGCTTTGAACTTTTTCAGAGGCAATGCCTTCTGGATAGTATATCCTAGAAACTTGCGCTGAAGTCTTGTAGAGTTGCTTGTATGTATCCATGATATCTATGTAAGGTTACATTGGGTTTTCTTATGGTAAGGTGGGTAGTAGATCTTAAACAATATATCTGTTGTGGACAATGCACAGGAGAGAAAATGAGATATTTACTTCTCTAAAATTTCCTTTGCATTTTTTTTCCCTGCATGTAATCAAAAATAAAACATTTTCATTAGCTCTTTCCCCCCCCTCCATCATACTCAAAATGCGTATTGAAGTCTTAAGGTGACTAGAATTTATTTCTTCAATCATGTGTTAAAAGAAAAGCGGTAATGCTTTTTTCCTCTGATAATTTGATGCAGAATTGTGGATTTATTTTTTTTCTTTGAACTGCTCTGGCCAATGAAATCTCTCAATTGTTTTCCTCTTACTTGCAGATTTTCTTCATCCATGAATCTTACATTGTAAATGATAAATAACTTTGTTCATATCATATAAACTAGCTTAAGAGCTCTATTTACAGAAGCAAAGTATGTGTAGTATTTCCAAATTTTGTAGAAATGGATGAGTGGACCTGAGCCTAGACTAAGACTTCTTTGTCTGTAGGATACTTCTTTTCCTCCTTCACTGTAGTATCTGTCCACCAGGCACCTGCCTGGAACTAGTCAGAAAGGAATTTCCACTCTCCATTGTAGGGAACATTTTTACCCGTTATCTTCATTCTGTTCTTCTATATTTCTTTCTGTATTTTTAGATATTTTTGTTTGAGCTCAAATACAATGCATTCTTGTAGGAAGGGTCCTACCATTGCTTTCTAATCCAGTTTTCATGACCTTAGTGATCATTATGAGAAACTGAGCTGTGATGGGAGAGGAGGAGTTTGGCCTAAACACGCTGTCAAAATACTTGCGTAAGAAAATAATAAAATGAGAAAATAGGATACACCCATTTGAAGCTATTTTACTGCTTGCTGTAAAACACTAATGAGCTTGCTGGTTTTAATTTTGCTATGAAAATTACTTTATTTTTAAAGTCTAATTTTGTTACATTGAGCAAACAGTAAATAAGATGGCAATGTAGAAGGAGTTTCATTTTCCAGGTGGATCTGTGTTAAGAATTTTATTTGCATCGTCTCCTAGAACACAGTGAACTTTTTTTTTAATAGGATTGGTGGTGTTAGGTAAGACAAAGAGGATGACAGGGATAATTTAATATTTCTGAAGTTATTGGTAAGGCCTCATGAGAAATCATGGCCTCATTTACAAGAGTGCAGTAGTATTGGCTTATTGACCTGAAGCACTTGAAATAACTGTCTTAAACATCCCATGCAGAGACTGGATTCTCCAACTGAACTACCTGGGTGCTGAAGTAATAATGTTATAGCTAATAATACACAAATGTTTTAAAAAAAGTCATCTGCAGCCTCAAGAAGTAGAATAATTCTAGAATTTTTAGGACATGAGACTGGTGTGCTGCGGTAGTTGTGCATCCAGGTTCTTGAAAAGATAATATATAATTGTCTTGAAATGGGCAAGCATAGATTTCAGCATTTTAATGTAGCCTGCTCTTCTGATTTGCTGCACAGCACTAGGGGAGTGGATTAACCTCGATCTTTTTTTCAGCAGGGAGAAGAACTCGCCCTTTTATAACAGATGGTATGAATAGTTCAGTTTATGAGGCAAGTCCTAAGTGATTTTATAATCCTGTAATCCCTCTTCCAGCTTAAGACTTGGAGTAGTATACAACAACCTAGTAGGTAATCAGAACTGGCATTTGGGATTGCTCAAGACTAATGATGTTTGCATTTGACTTGTTGATGGGAAATACTAAAGGCTAATTTACTGGTAAATTGACCTAAGTTCTCTAAAAAAGTACAAGACTCCTAATGTAATGTGTTGCTTAGAAGCATATTTGACTGCAGTAGTCTGCACTGGTGTAGGGAGATTAAGTGAGATAGGTAGACATGTGTGGGGATTCTGCAAGTTACCTATTTTGGTCTGGAATTCCTGGACCACATCTGACAGGAAAATTCTCTGAACACCTACTTAGGAATTTCAGAATGCTGCTTTTGCCCAAGTTTCCTTTGTTTCTCCGTTGTTTTTAATTAGAGGTAACTTCTTGTTATGTGGGCCTTGTTTCTGCAAAGATGAGCTCTTCCTTATATGTTTGTTTCTCTGTAATTTGAGTGACTTTAGCCATGTAAATGAGGGGCTGCTGAACCAGTAAAACCCAGATTAAATATTTTCTGATAGGTGACAGAAGTTCACTCTTCAGAAAGAAAAGACAGTGTTGGGGTGCTGGTCAACAGCCTCCTGAACATGAGCCAGCAGTGTGCCCAGGTGGCCAAGAAGGCCAATGGCATCCTGGCTTGTATCAGGAATAGCGTGGCCAGCAGGACCAGGGCAGTGATTGTCTCTCTGTACATGGCACTGGTGAGGCCACACCTCGAATCCTGTGTTCAGTTCTGGGTCTCGCTGCAGGAAAGTCATTGAGGTGCTGAAGCATGTCCAGAGAAGGGCAATGGAACTGGTGAAGGCTCTGGAGCACAAGTCAGGGAGTGAGGAGTGTGTGAGGAGTGGCTGTGGAGCTGGAGTTGTTTAGCCTGGAGAAAAAGAGGCTCAGGGGGAATGTGATTGCTCTCTACAACTACCTGAAAGGAGGCTGTAGCGAGGTGGGAGCCAGTATCTTCTCCTGAGTAACAAGCAGCAGAACAAAAGGAAATGGCCTCAAGTTGTTCCAGGAGAGGTTTAGATTGGATGTTAGGAAAAATTTCTTCACTGAAAGGATTGTCAAGCATTGGAACAGGCTGCCCAGGGTATTGGTTGAGTCACCATCCCTGGAAGTATTTAAAAGATGTGTAGAGGTGGCACTTGGGGACATGGTTTAGTGGTGGATTTGGCAGTGCTGGGTTAAACGATTCTATGATTGTGTTCTCAGCATTAGAGTAGCCTGCACAGCTGGGCAATGACAAGGGAGACCCAGCAAGCCAAGTGATCTTTATGTTTTGGAAAGAAAATGAAGTCAGTAATTTTATTGTATATGAAGAAGTAGTGCTTTATAATTTCATTCCAGAAGCTTGAAAACAATGCATCCTTTCTGATTTTCTTTTTGTGGTGCATGTGTGAATGTTTGGGATGTCCCAGATAATGAGTTAGTGAAGATGTAGCTTTGTGTGATTTTTTTCTTTTTCCTTTTTTTTTTCTTGCAGCAAAAGTCAGAAATTAAGAAAAAGATTCTTTAGCTATGCAAAAATAGTTCACAAAATTTTCTCTAATATTCTGTGTTTCTTATACAGTTTAAAGATTTTCTGAAATCTTTCTTACTCCTATAAAATATTGAACTTATTACCATTAACACTATATGGAAGCCCCAGAGATCAGTGTTGTAAAACATGAGACCTCTGTCTTCACCCATTCATGTGAATAAACTACTGTCTGGGCAAGGGGAATGTAGAGCCACCTGCAGAGAGTCATTCCTACCTTCACTTGGAATGGAATGATACGCCGTCTGGGATGTGTAGCCTACTAGCTTTGGCTACGCTTGATTTATTAGGTAATTAAACTCAGATGAAAGAAAATCTCATACATGATTTTAATTTACTTTTGCTCAAAAAAAAGTCTTGATCCAACTTTGCATGTCTAGTCTTTAATTTCAGGGTAAGTATTATTAGTGCTTGTCTGTTTCAGTGACCCAAATACTCAGACAAACTGTAAATATTGTATAGTAAGACAGAACTCACAAAATACAGGTGTCTGATTTCAAGCATCTGCATGTAGGTACGAAAGTAGCATTGACCTGATTTTCAGAACTAGAGCACGTTGTGCCAACAAAAATAGAGCATTCTCTGACACTTTCTCAGAAACTGCTTTTCAGCATCTGATCTCCAAACTCATGCTCTGAGGTATGTGGTGATAGGGGATTGCTTTTCATTTTTTAGTTCTGAGGCTATTGTCCTGACTTGATAATATTTGTTACCCTATTATATGGAGGAAGACATATTTGTTCCACTTTTAGTCTTGCTCTGCCTCTGTGCTATGAGGCATACAGGGCTTTTTGTCTTGTTTTTGTCTTGAGCTTCATAGTTAAGTAAGTTTTGCAGGAAAAAGGAAAGATTGCTATTAGTGTTGAAGTTTTAAAAAGGAGCCATCAAAATGAGTTTGTGTTTTACCACTCAACACTGATCTTTTCTTTCTAATCATTAATCTCTGCCTTCATGCTTGTTTTGTCATTATCAAAACTGTGGTGTTTGGAGCAGGAGCTCTTGGTCTGAGTCATCACTGTACGTGGTGTGTGTGGGACATGCAGGTATCCAGCTGGACTGATTTAAAATGGCCTTGCCCAGAACCAGAGTAGGAATTTTATGTCAGTCATGCTGCCTTATGCTCCCTCCCATCTTCATGCAGCACGTGGCCCACCCCTGCATGCTGTGTGTGCTTAGTGAGAAGGCTGCTACTTCCAGCTGGCTTCCCTCTGCACTGAGTGAAGGGTCTGCTGAGGGACCACGAGCAGCAAAGGCTATTTGCACTATTTAAGCTTAAGTAGAGTACGTGAGCAAGGAAATGCAAGTCTACTCCCTTCTGATCGAAAGCTGTCTTGATAATCATGCAAGATAAAAACAAAGCTAGTATTCTTGAAGATGCTTTTAGTAAAAAATCTTGTTTTCATGATGGAGTGTTGCTCAGTTGTAAGCACTTTTCAGATACACGGGTGATACTTCACAGGTGAGTATCTAAAAGCAAAATTCATAAAGTAACTTTGTGTGAAGTAGATATTTTATTTAGAAAATTATAAGAAGAGTTCGTACAGGTTATTGAAGAATAAATAGACTGTCCACTGGGAAGCATCTAAGTGCACATATGGAAGAAATACGATACACTACTGAGGTAATGGAGATTTATGCTGTCATCTCTCCTAGACCTGTTATTGACTGAGGGTTACAGCATGTGCATTTCAGATAGCAGACCTGCTTGGCACTTCTAACCGGTTAGTTGTGGAGCTATTGAACATAAGTCTTGTAGCAAGGGAAAAGAAGGAACATTAAAACAAGCCCAAAGCTTTGATTGGCATTGTGATTTTTTAATCATTTGTATTCAGTTGGAAGGTTTTATTGGCAAAATTGGGTTTTGTAACTCCTTATTGCCTTATGGAAAGAAAAGCAAGTGATTCGTGATCTTGATACCAGTGTACTCCCAGTGACACAGTCTAACCAGACTTACTTTCAGAAAGTGTATATAAATGTTGTACATAAAAAAGTATGTATTATATTTGAAGAAAATTAATGGCTGTCTTTCCTTTATTGCTTCTCTGCATTTGAGAGAGACACGTATCCGATCTGAAGAACAGATCTCTGGGTAATGTTATAAGCGGTATTATATATTTAGAAAATTGTATGGTTTTAAATGAACCTTTTTAAAAATTGCTGTTGCTGTGCCAATATCTAGAAAGAAGAGATACATAACACTTGAAAACAAAATGTAAGCCATCACCCTAGGTTTCCTATTTATAGAAATTCCTTGTTGGTTGAATATAATTCTTGCAATAGTGCTAGGTGCTAAACTGTTACTGTATCCTGTTTTGAATGGACCAGGATTGCTGTGTTGGATGCAAATGATGGGTCTTCTTCATCAATCTTTTGGATTACACCGGGGCAGCACATTAATTGTGTGAATGGCTATGTCCTTGCTGTTAATATCAGATGTAGAGAATAGAGTTGAAGGCTCCAGAAACATAGCACCTTAGGAGCCTATGTCCATAGAAAAAGTCATTGTGGTGCATTTCTAAAGGCAATATGTTGAGAACTGACAGTGTGAGTTACAGATTGATTGGAGAAGCCCAGTAATTCATCCTATTGAGCAAATATCCTGTTGCTGACAGTGCACAAAAGATTAGTTTTACTGTGCAGCAGCAAGTTCCCTTGGAGATATCCAGTTTGACAACATTCTGTAAGTACGAAGGCGAGTTTAAATTAAAATAAAGGTCAGCCATATATATTTAAGCTTTGGAAAGAAGTAATCAAAGGACAAAAAAAATTGAATAGGCCATATGAAGATAAGATTGCTGTCATGGTGGAGAATAAAAAAGAAGGGAAAGAGAGGGAGATGTGAACTTTTCACCCAACCAAAATAAATTAAATCTGTGTCTCTCAAAAGCAAAGCATTGTCAGAAAGATTGCCCTTACTAACAGCCAAGCATGTCCTTAATGAGATCAAGGGCTCAACCTCTGACAGGACAGGGTAACAAAGCACCTCTCTGATCAGTGCAATTGTATCTTGTTTGGTTTTTTAAAACTAATTCTGTAGTATCTCCTTCAGTGTTATAGCAAAATTAACCTTTCCGCAACAGCATTCTTTCCTTTAGAAATCATGTTTTAGAATTTTAAAGCATGTTTTATATTTGCTTCAGACAACCCAATCTGACAAAGACACTCTCACCATTTACCTGATTTCAAAGTTTTAAGTGTTCATCTAGGAAGAATAATGATTCTGAAGAATGGCTATCTTCAGAAGAGTCCTGGATGTCAGTGATCCCCAAATGTTTTTGCTTTGAACCATGTTACCTAGTGCTTTCTGTCTGTGTGATAGGAGTTAGGCAAAAATCAGTAACTGCAATGTGGAAAGATGCAAAATTACTTTAAAAAGTCATTTCCCCACAAAACAATAATAGAAAACCTCAAATTTCTAAAAACCTGAGCCAGCATAAAATATGGTGGTATAGATGTGCCATGTGTTTAGTGATAGAGTGTTTGAAATGTAGTGACTGATTTTAAAAGATCAGGTAGGCAGTTAAAAGCAATAATCATTGCCTGCATGGTCACATAAAACAAACCCAGAAGCAGTACAATGTTTGGTGCTTGTCTGCAGACTACAGAAAGGATCCAGGTGCTTTTCAGATTTGAGGTAACAGGGTAATCTGCTTGTGCCCATTGGAAGTGAGCAAGTATAAATCTGCTGACCAGTAAGAGACATTTTTTCTGTCTTGAGAGAGCTTGGTATCTGTGATGCTAAAATGCTACTTAATAGGAATGGATTTTAAATTGCTATATACAGCAAAGTCACCTTATCCAACCCAGAACCATTCAGTATTATCAAAGAAAGGGACTGTTCCTCTGGGTTGAAAGGAAAATATACTCAATTTTGCTCTCCTAATTCTTTCATGTCATGCTGGAAGATCCTACTTTTGAATACTGTTTGACTGAGAAATTTTTTTTCCTATGTTTGAGACATACTGATATTTCTTCTCCCAGTGCTAGATGAGAAGTTAGGAAAAAAATGTGAATAGCAAAACTGATTTATCAGCTAGTTTGTCATCTGACATGGCTTTAACCTTTTCTTGTGTAACAATTTCCTATATTAGAAGATAATTCTTTAATTATTATATCACAAAACCCCACACAACACCAAGTATTGCCAAATCTCTCAAGCATTCTTGGACAAGTACTCTCACTGTGGTTTTTTTAACCTTTTCGAAAATATGGGGAAAGACTTCTTTTGTACATAAGGATGTCTTTAGATTGTCAAACAACATTTAGTCAAGGATATAAAAAAAGAAAAAAAAAAGATAAAATCTAGGCCGGGAGGTTTTAGAGATTTCTCCTCTCAGTGACATTACTTAAAGAACTTCTAAGGGGAAAAAAGGCAGGATCACAACAAAGTAACATTTTGAACCCTGAAAATTTTGTTTCTGTTTTGCCTGCTCACAGTGCCATTGTTTTGTTTGTAATTCAGATTCACGTGACTAGTGAGGGAGTCTGTATAAAAGACTTGAAATGTTGTGGTCTTCAATGATTTCCCTTTTATAAATGGGCATCTTTTGAAAGCGGAAATTGCATATTTTTTCAGTACTGCCTATTTTTAGAGGTGAGCACCTGCCTCTGCACCCCAGGCATCATCTTGTCCCTTTTGGAGACTGCGGGTCTGAGAGATGGTAAGCTGGCTCTCATTGCTATTTGGGGCCAGTGAATCTGACTTGAGTGGTGGTGCCTCACAGCGGATTTCCAAGGCACTCTCTGTTTGCAGCAACAGCCTTGCCCTTGTGCACCAGGTTTGCTCAATCCTGTACATTTACATCCTTTTGTCTTTCTCTGTATGTTTCTCTCGTTTGTCCTGAAAAACTCCCCTTACCCACGTTTAGCACAAAAAAGGAGCAGTAATTTGCTCTGTTTACAAGAGGAAGGAAAGGCAGGCACTGTGGAATACTTTCATTTCCAACATTTTCTTAACTCAAAGAAGAAAGAGAATCACTTTTCGGTCTGGTCATCAGGAAAATTAATAAATACAAATTGTCCCCAAATTTAGGAAATATATATCTGCTTTTCATCAGTCTGTCTATGCAGACTCAGGACCTGTTCACGACTCAAAGTCTGTAAGATACATAATTCTGTAACACCATTCTCCTTGTTCACAGGAAGGCCAAATCACCACTACTGGAAGTTATTCCCATAGTGAGGTAATGCCTCTTCACAGGTTTCTCTCGTTCTCAGAATGAGTTTTGAAGCAGGGACATGGTCATTACTTGTATTTACTAATAGCAGGCCAGTGACAGGTGTGG
This sequence comes from Oxyruncus cristatus, assembly GCA_013399855.1. Taxonomy (NCBI): domain Eukaryota; kingdom Metazoa; phylum Chordata; class Aves; order Passeriformes; family Cotingidae; genus Oxyruncus; species Oxyruncus cristatus. Next base: position 717,582 of record VXAY01000179.1, read on the forward strand.
ATGATTTCTTCCTTCAGTCCTTGGGCTTTTCAGATTCACAAGACAGTGCTGGTCAACTCTGTTCAGATTCATACTTGAAAAGTCTCATCTTCCCACCCATTTTTGCTTGTGTGTTATATTATGTTATAGTTACACAAGGACCTGTTCAGATTTAGTTCCTGGTCCAGGATCTTGTCTTATATCTCAGTGTTACCTTTTTGAGATGCTTGAGGCATCTTTCGGAGCCACGGTCAAAATTACTACTTAATTCATTTTAAATTGAAAGTGTCCTTCTCAGCTGAGATCACTTCAGCTGCAGAACGAGTTGGCTGCAGGTCTTTATGGCTGATTATCCCTATGTGATAATGTTTCATAGCAACAAAGTGATGCTGAGCCCTTGCTGCAAGTTGACTCCCAAATGGTCTTAAAATTCTAATTGAATCTGCAAGTAGAGCTTTTTTTTTCTCCCCTTTGTTTTGCTTTCAGGCTTGCTATTTGTAGGGAGACAAGAAGTTGTGCTTGCTGCATGTTGCCGAAGCTGTTACACCACTGAGAATAAATCGGTGGTTTTCTGTTCTACCTGTAGTTCCAAAGGCCAACCTACCACGTCTCAGAAAAAAACCCTAAGTGAATTAGTAAACAGCAGCTTTTGTTGCTGTATTATCACATTTGCTGGTATTTCTTTCTCCTCGTACATCAGAATTCAATTGAGAACCTCTTCCTGATGAAAATGTGGCTTTTTTGAGATGTCACAGAATTTGTCAAGCCATAAGCATTGGATTTGTGCTGATAGAAGTCTCGTTCTGCAGAACAGTACCGCACTGATGCAACTGTGTCTATCCTAGTGTATAGGAATTACTCCTTTCTAGTCTTTATGTTGGGATTCACATTCTGACTCACATTCTCAGCTGATAGAATGACTTGATGGAATCTCTGACTGCCACTGTGAAGAACACAGCTTGTTCTTCCTCTCTTCCACTCTCTGTTTCCTCCCACCACTCTTCTGAAGTCTACGCCTTTCAATGGGCTTTGCATTCCTTAAGAACATAAGCAGTTCTGGAAGTGTTTCTTAGGCTGCTTTTATGTGAGTCCATAAAGTTGGAAGGTGTGTTATTACTGCAAAACTCGATTACATGCATATGACTTACAAAGAGTTCTGCTTTAACTGCAGTTATTTTGTCTCAAAAGTGAATTTGGCTCACAGTTAAAGATTCTCTTTTTGTCAGCTTGAACAGACCAATTATGTTCCCAAAAAGTTGAAGGTCAGCAGCTAAGGCACAGCTCTGGGTTGTGCTCTGTTGCAAGGATCTGCCGTGGCCATAAAAGTTGATGTGAGAATTGCATGGCTTGCTTCCAGCAGCTTTGATGAAGAAATCCTTTTTATAGCAAGGGCAGGTACTGGTGTTCCAAAACAGAGAAAATGGCACATAATTTTGTGAATGCCTATTCAAAGAATAGACATATAAAGAGGGCTTGAGGAGGATGTACAGGTCTTTATTTTTTTAAAGGTACGGTTTTTATGAAAGCTTTTTAGGAGTTGGCAGCATATCCAAACACCTGCTGCAATGTTTAATTAAAATACTCCAGCTGAATGGAAAGCTTTTCTCCTGACCTTTATTGAAAAGAAAAGGATTATTTGACTTTGCATAGTTCTGATGAAAAAAAACCCTGTAGTTTTTACAGGAAAAAAGTGCAGGTGATGAGTTTCCAGTATGAAGACTGTTAGTTTGATTGTTCCCTACGCAATTGTTTTAGATTAATCAAAACAAATTAATTGAAATGGGTCCAATAAAACTAGCTAAAGTTGCACAGAAATAGAGACAATAATTAATCTGCATCTTACGGTGTGATATATTGCAATAACATTTGTTTTTCTCTGTTGAGTCATGGATGTGACATTTTGATCATTATTTAACGTTGCGTGATTCACCTTTTGGTCCAGATTAAAATTGTGCTGTGTCCTACAGAATTTACTTACTACTAGCTTACACAGAAGTAAAGCAAGCCGCTTAAAATAGGATGAACACAATACAGTAGGAAGAAAGCTGTGTGTGACACTAAAATTTTGGGTCATTCAATAAAGATGCATTTGCAGTGTGGTGAAAGACTATGTTTTGTATAAAGTGTGTTCGTTCAGTTACAGTTATTTATTTGTCTCGGAGTTGTGATGTGATTTTTCAGTAGGATGAATGTTCTTGTGAATCAGCTTCAAAAACATCATAAGACCTGCATGTAAAGTCAGGGAGTTGTGAGAGAAATAAGCAAATAGCTGTAAGTACAATGTGATACATCTAGTTGGAAAACTTGTTACTCAAAGTTAAAAGCTAAAGTGTTTATGATCTTTGGAGAATGACTGAGACTTTGCTCTTAAAAACTAAACCCCAGTTACCATTTTTGTTTCTTGTTGTCAAGGTGACAGACAAAAACATCAATTTCAATGTTTAAAATAGTTTAAATTCTAATATAGATGCAACATCACATTTTCTTAGCATAAATTGAAGAAAAAATGTCAGATTGACAGGTCTAATTGTCTTTCAGTCTCCAGAAGCAGCATAAAATTTTGGGAAAACCATCTGTAAGGCTCGTTGAAGTATAGTGGGTTTGCTTTCTCATGTGTACATTTTAATATCTTTGCTGAGTCTGTTCAAAAATCAGTTGGGAGTTTTATACCTGTCCGCTTTGGCTTGGACTAGGACAAATGTGGTTTGATTGAGGCAGGAGCAAAGAGTTCTGAAAATCTGTGATGCTTGCAGTAAGTGACAATTTCTGTTTATCACTGAGCTGACTTACAGTAGTTTCAAATCCTTGACAGAAATAATGCTTCTTATCTCCTTACCAATCACAGGTTATCCAGTCAGGTAACCAAGAAGGAATTTCTGAGCCCTGACAAAGAGAATTCCTTACAATGCATAAGTACAATGACATGTGCTATAATTTACTTGTACTTTTTTTTTCAAAGAGAAAAATGTATGACTTAAATGTGAAAAGAAGTGTAAGTTTTGTAGATTAAGAGAAAATGGCAATTTTTTTCTCCCTTCCTTGATGTTGAACACTAGGGCATTTTGACAATAAACTATACCTGTCAGAATGGGAGCCAATATGTAATGTTAGCAATCAGCTAAGAGGCACTTCATATGGCTTGCTATTAATCATGCTGTCAATTTTAATTCCATGGGCATCCTTCTTTCCACTCTTCACTTAGAATTTATTTCAGAGCATGATCAAAGCCCTGCTGTTCATTACATTCAGCATTAGCTAATTTGGCTTTTGGCAACTCTTACCCCAGTTCCTATTAAACGCTGGCCACAAATTGAGATAAGCATTGTGCCAAAACATTTCAGGATTATCAAATGGTGACATAGAGATGGGTGCATTATCATGCTGCTTTCAAGACTGTTGGGTTACTGCAAAATTAACCATCAGCAAATACTTACAAGGTCCAAGACAAATTTACACCTACAGTGGTTTTTTTCGTGTCTTTTGAATTGACTACAGGATGAAACAATGTGAGAAAAATCATGTTCTTGTACCATTTCTGAAATGCTCATTTGTGTATGCTGTAGCTTTAGAGAGACTTTTATACAGACAGTTTTGCAAGTGTGCTGTGTCATAAAATATTTTGGGTCACAGAATATGCTGTGTTTATACAACAAGATTATTAGCGTAGTTGTTTTTTCCCAAGCTGCAGTTAGAAGTCTGTGTACAAGACTCCTATCAGAAGATCTTTTATTTAGAATTTTTTCCTTCTAGCAAGTGTTTCTAGAACCTGATGATTCCTTAATTTCTAGTGGTAGATACAAAAAATGGCAATTTGCCTGGAGGGGGGGTGGGAAATGCTACTTGGGTATGTAAGTAAACGCCCTCCCTACTAGCTCTTGCCCCTGTTTTTTTCATACTTCAGTTTTGAAGAAATAATCTGAAAGTCGGCTTAAAATTCTAGTGTAAAAGATCTAGAAAAACCTTGAACAGATATGTCAGTGGTGAGAATTAATGAACTAGTTGCTTTTTTTGCAGTGTCAAATAAGTTGGTGGCAAAATTTCTACAGATTTTGGGCTGCCTCACATCTTAATTGTTATTGTTGGAGAAAACTACAGAGAACAGCTGGGCTTCTAAATCTTTCAAAAAGTCTAATAAAACCAGATAATGCTTCAGTTCATTAGTGAACTAAATATGATGTGTAACAGCTACAGTTTAAACATTAGTAAAAATAAACTATAAATAATTAGAAAATTTGTTTTTTAAAAAATATTGAGTTGCTAGAAAGCATAAGGTGCTATAAGACAGCAAAATAGTCACAACCATGTAATTGATCAGATTACTAATGCTTTCAAGTTTATTAGTATGTCTTTTGGTAGAATATTTGTTTATTTAATAGACTTCCCCTGATGACTTATGTTTAAATTTGAATCTGGTTTAAATACTTCCTAAGGCTGCCAAAGAGCAGGACTAAGTTTCAGAAATAGGAATGGCTTGCTTTGCGTGCTTTCCAACAGAGCCTTTTTTGAAAACAGAAGGAGAGTACAAAACTATGTAAGGTCAGAAGAGACCAGCTTCCTCACTGGGAGATGACGTTTGCAATATTTTATTTTTTGCTTTGCTGAACTCATTGCTTCTGCAGTTGCTTCCTGAAAATACGAGCGCAGAATCTGCTTCCTTAGAGATTATCTTAAAAAAAAAAAACAAAACACCTTTCTTGTTGTCTTACACATTGTTAGTTCTTGCTCAGGGGTGCTGGTCTGGAAATGTCTTCTCTTTTCCATTTTGATAGTATATGAAGCAATTGTAGTATTTAGAATAAATTTACTTCTTCTGAAAGAAGCCAATTCAATAGTCTTGAGGCATAAGAGCAAGACTAAGGAGACATGTTTCAGTGCTCCTAGAAGCCAGAGCTGCTAAAATGAACCCTGATTCTCATGCTGTATCTTAATACTTACGATTGAAATATATCTCAGAATTGCATATTGAAACCTGGTGTCTTTTTCAGCATAGATTTCTACTTGTTTTACATTGGTAATTGGAAATAAATTGGATCGGTAATAAAAATACAGACCAGGGTTTCTGCACTAACTAAAACAATTTTTGAAGTGTAAATGTGAGGAGACACTGTGCCTAGCCAGCATTCTTCCTTTCAAACACGTGAATTTAGTACATGCCATGTCCAACCACCCCCAGGGGAAAAAAAAAGGCATTGTGATTCAGTAGTTGAATTTTAAGATTCAGATTCGGCAAATGGCTTGGGCAATTTCAGGCTTAAATGTTTTTCTGAACATAAACATATTCATAGATACGCTTAGAACTAAACATTGAGCAGGGCTAAGGTTCACAAATGTGCCTGTGTGATCGATAGGAGGTGGGTGATTTGCTCGTACTCCTCTGATGGTCTGTGAAATGTTCTGTCAGCAATATAGTTGCCGGTTTTCCTTGGGCAGCCTTTGCAGGTTTGTGTGTGTGTGTGTGTGTTCATCATCTAAGAGGAGGAAGTGGATGTTCTGTTACAGATTGTAAATGGACCGGATAGTGCCGTCTCTGCTTATGCTTTCTGACGCGTTTTGAACTTCTGTTCAGTTGCGTCTATCTCAGCCACATTTTAGTGGGACAGGCCTAACCCTGCTGCATGGGTCAAGTTGGGAGTTTTGAGGTTTTGCATTTTTACATGAACGCCTTCCACCTTTTATGAAAGTTGAAGTTCTATAAATAAAAAAATAATATGAATATAGCCTATTTATAAGTATATAAAAATGAGATTATTGTGTTGAGAAGAGGCAGTGTATCTGTGTTCTGAAGTAGCAGTGTGAAGGCTGACAGAAGTCTCACTCTGATCTAAAGAATGTGCTTTGTGATGCTCCTACGAGAAAACTGCCCAAACTTGGTAAAGATACAAGTTTCTGAAACATCTTTGGTCTATGTGCTTTGTAGAGGCTTAAAGGAGCACATCAGCATGAACTTTTCACCTCTACTTAGCATATTCCGGTTGAGAGCTGAGACAGATATCACTGTGTTGGAGTGGCAAGAGGTATTGGATCAGAGGCAGGAAGGCTGCACTTCGGTCCTAAGTGTTTCCCTGGAGTTTCAGCAGGAAGAAGAAAGCCTGTTCTGGCTGAAATGAAGGACAGATGGGTTATGCTGCTTTGGGAATAAATAGGGTAGATGGAGCTTACAGATTGTGGCAGGCTTCAGGACTCTTAAGTGTGTGCTTGTGTACGTCTGTGGGAAGAGAACACGCAGTCTTAAGCTGAAAGGGAGAGGTGAAGAAGCCTTGAACTAGGAGCAACATGAAATAATTTTTTTATCATTCCCCTCCCTTCCACAGGATTTTGGACATGTCTGTGGATAAAATGAAATTTTGAAAGAAAAATTCCATAATAATATATGGGATGTGTGATTTTAAAAGCAGCATTTATCAGAGTAGCAGAAAAAAGGCCCTTTTTAAAGTCCCTAAGCTGTGATAATTCTGCTCCATTAGCAAGACTGTATTGAAGCCAGTTCAGCCTAAAAGAGGGAAGGAAAGTTTGGTTATACTTTCTTCTTATGAATTGTAGAAATATTTGCTCATAAATTTATTGCTGTCTATTAGAGACAATTTAATTTAATTGAACTTCCTGAGCTTTATGAAAATTTTTCTTTGCCTGTATTGCTCCCTTGACAGAATTATTTTTCCCTTTCTTCCTGCCTTTTATTATTCTCTTGGAAAGATGCAGGACCCTCAAAGCTAAAAACTGTTGCCACAGAAAGACAGAAATTGGTTTGGTGGGTTTTCTTTTGGTTTGTTCTTAGTGTTTGATCTTAGCTTAGTTTAATGTCAGAATGCTGTGATCCAGAGTCCTAAGCAAAGAAGCTAATGATCTCCCTGCCTCCTGTCTGACAGCAACATGATCTTACATTGATACTTTCCTTTGGCAAGGGCATTTTGCATGTGCCAGTAGAGGACAGAGGTTCCAAGTGATGTGCCACTCTCAGACGTTGGCTTTTGTTCTTGGCTTGTTCTTGATGTGCCACTCCTGGCGTTGGCTTCTTTACCTGTGCGGAGTTTGTAACCAGTGACTGCCTTGTGTCATAGTATGTACTGGTTCTAGGCTGGACTAGGTCCAGATTTCTGCTTTTATTTGAAAGTTTCTATAAATATTAGATTCTAAAATAGCCTTTTGATGCAAAATTTTATTAAAGTCTCTCCAAGCTGACACTAGGCGTGCACTTTGTCGGCATCACAGCTCCTGCTTATGTTCCTTTTTTCCTTTTTTTGTTTGTGTTTTTTTTTTTTTTTTTTACCTTTGGTCGAGTAGATTTTTGTCAGGAATTGTTGCAGTAAAACCACTGTAGAAATCAAATTAGCTGTTCATAATTGCAGGGATTTAACCCTAATTTGCATTTTCTGTTTTAGAAGAGGCGAGGTTGGGGACCCACTGCTGCAAAACACAGCTGCTGCCTCTACTCTTGTCAGTGGCTTTGCAGAACAGAATAGTTCTTCTGGCTCTCTCAACACCTGGCACAGGACCACAAAGAGTTCGATGGCACTGCATTTATCAGGAGGAAGAGATTCAGTGCTGTTTCTGTGCCCACTTGGCAGATTGCAGAATAAGAGGGGACTTTGCTCTTGGCATTGGAGAGCTTACAGCTTGTGGGAACGTTACCCTGGGTTTTTCTCGCAGTGTAATGGTCCTCTTGTAATCATAAAGGGCATTTTCTTGGAAACAGCACTGCTTTTTAATGGTTGCAGTTAGAAATAATGGTTGGATTTATAACCTGATTTAACACAACCCCACTGGCACTAGTCTAGCAAATTTTGATAAGTATTTTTGTTTTACATATTCATACTAATGTATATCTAACAAAAGCGAATCTTGCTGTCTCCTGGTGATTTATATTGTATATTTATTTTCTGAAAGCAGATATCTCCTTTTTGTGGATCTGACTTGCAGGAATTATACTAAAACAAGATTAAGAAATCAGTATGGGATGTGATATAATGAACTCAACCACTCCTCTCTACTTTTTCCTTCAATTTCTCTATTACATTATAACTATTTACAGTACCGTAGTCAAATTTCAAAATTTGAATTTCGAAATGCAATATAAACTCCTAATACAATAGGTACATTTCTCTTAAAGATGTTTTTTTATGTATCATATGGCCCACATTCATCATGTCTGCCAGTTACCTTGACGATTTTATTAATACTCCTCCAAATTTGCAAATAGTAACAGCTGGAAAAGTTATCCAAGGGAGGCTGTTGCTCTGATGTGTTTTTTTTCAGGTTCACAGGAGTTATGAGATGGGCTTGAACTCCATTTGCAATTTGTTAAGTCAGATATGTTTTCTGAGGTCACAAGTCTTGCACACAGAGACAACCCATGTAGTCTGAGCACTTTATGACTGGTAAAGCTTTGTTTTGATGGGAAGGAAAAGAACATAAAAAAGCTATTTTTGAGGGGTAAACCAAACATCTACCTAACTCAATAGCAGTAGTGGCTTTCCCCATCTGTACTCCCAACTTTTGATCCCTCTCTGGCTTGAAGACTGAGACTTTCGGAGTCAGAGGTTATGCCTTCATGTTTAAGGCTGTATCCTTGTGTTTATTGGCCGAGTTGTGCGAGCAGGAAAAATGACTTCTGACAAGCAGCTATTTAGTTGGTACTGCAATAAAACTCTTCACACGGTGGAGTAATTAAAGCGCATTGCCCTTCTAAAACTATTTTAAAAGATACAGTGTTTTCCAGGATTAACTGCAGTATTTTTGTTGGTTTTGGTTCTGGTTTTCTGAGATGTCTCTTCTATTCCCTCTTCATCTGTATCGAAAAGGGGAAAAATTTCCATAATATTATTTATGTTTCCTTGAAATTTATTTATTTTCTTAAAAGTTGTTTACATTTGGAGCTATTTTGAAGTCTCTGTGTAAAGTTACGAGTTTGGATTATGTTTTCAAAGCTCTTCAAGCAGCAGTGCTTCGATAACTACAGTTCCAACATTTGATTCTCACTCTTTAATATGGTAAAAGAAATAAAATCTTTTGCTGAGCAATGTGAGATGAACCCCAGTCCAGAGGACCTTGAGCAGCTAGAAGCACCATTGTGTGATGCGAGGTCTTTTTCTAACTGTTCAATATAACTTTTCAAATAAATATCCCTCTCCAAATCTCTCAATTTTTGCTAGTTCTGTCTCAAGTATAAGATTTTTAGCCTAATCCTGTTGTTTAGTGTTGAGTTATTCCCAATGTGATTTCTTTATTTTCATGTTTCCATACCAAAATTTTATCTGTAGATTAGTTTTTGCCCTTCAACCTATGATTATATATGATTCTGTTCTGCATAGGAGTATTGTTTGTTTTGTTATTGTCTTCAGCATTTTACCTTTTTCTATTTAAAAGGGTCCTCTGCAGCTGACTCTGATACATGTTTTAATGCTGTGTATCTCTAGCACAAGCCAACATTATCCTTGCACTGTTTGTTTCCTAGACCTACTATATTTCTGTAATACATTTTAAAAAATAATTGAACGTATGGCTCTTTGTTACTGTTCTCTTACTTGTTACCATTATCTGACTTTTTACTTCGACTCTTATTTATTGGACTTGACTTATTTAGAGTTTTGCTACCACTGCTGTGAGGTCTGTAGTGTCTTTGTTAGTTTCCTGCTTATATAATTCCAGAATCTCAGGGATTTTGAATATCTTACGTTGTTATTCAGGTGCCCGAGTCCATCAAGATCTTACAGTTCAGCAAACTGTTCTTCAGAAAGGATCTGCTCCATTTTATAAAAAAGAGTCAGGGGAATTTGCTGAGTAGCTTGGACATGCAATCTCAATGCAAGCACCTCCATGAGTATCATCACGTCAGTGGAACTTCAGCACGTGCTTGAAGTGAAGCACATATTTAAGTGTTGCGTTATCTTGGTCAGGGTTTTCTCAGCTAGGACCAGGTTCCTGCTTACGAAAATGCAGCGTATGTTAGCTCAGCCCTTGATAGAGGAAGATTAAATTATTATTTAGATTATAGTTGACATAAATGAAGAAACAAAACCACTGACTTGACAGTTTGGCACTTGGTTTTGGTGAGATGAGGGAAATAGTGCATATTTAAGTGAAATTTAAGAACTGGTCAGTGACTAGGTTCAAGAGAACTTTGCGCCTGTTTTCTCTTAAGTAAGATTATAATCTTTTGCAATAAATTATGAATAATTTGGTTTCCTATACTTGGAACGTTTCTCTGTTTCCCAAAAGTTTCTGTTCATGAGTGTGCCACTTCTTTAAGAGTCATGTTTTATTTTGTTTTGTTCTCTTCTGAGAGAACTTTCTCAGAAGTGCTTTTACGTTTTAATAACGTCTCTAAGGCAGAAATTCTTCATATTGTTCATATTTTTACAATAGCTTGTTTCATTTGCATCATGACATACATAATATTTGTGTGCCTGCATGTATGCATGTTGTTATGATTGCATCTGACTATATGTAATTACATATAACTATATATACATGCACATAAAAAAATTCACTATGAAACTGTATTTGCTGGGTGCCATAATTCAATTTCAATGCACCAATAATATGTTTTAAAAGCTATTATTTTGTCTGAAATCACAAATACAAAATTGATATAGAAATTTGTAGTATATAGTGAAAACAGGATTATTATGAAAATAAGCCAAACTATGTTTATATTCAAATTGTGAATGACAGTAAATAGAAAAAATACAGAGTAGCTGAGACCTAATGTGGTTTTAGTAAAGCTGTATGTGTTGTACATGTCACAAGAAATCATTGTTTGTACCTCTATTACTAAACCTTGGAATTAATATTATGCTGTTCTCTCTATGCTTCAAACTCTATAGAACAATGTTTTTCTTTTTCCTTTTTTTTTCCAGCACTTGCTACTAGCAATAAAGTTTATCATGGCATTTGTAATCCCCGATAAACCAAGAGATATCCAGATAAAACTCGCCAAATTGGAATTTGAATCCTTAGAGGCTCTCAAACAACAGGTAAGAGCATTTCAGGTACTACTTCATTTTCTGTTGATCCGACATTCCTTAAGAAGTGAGCAGGGAGTTTTAACCTATTTATCTGCTATTTCAACCCACTAATGTATGAAAGTCAACATACGGAAAATAATTTTCCTTTTCAGACAGCTTGAAATTCCTGGTATGGCTACTAATGCAGCAACTTGTAATGTCTATTGTCCTTGTGTGTGCAAACATACTTTGTTTATATTGTCACCTTTAAAGGACATTGGGCTCTATGAAACCTCATTTCATCCCCTGGAGGTGTTTGTTATTGCAACAGTAGGATTTCTTTCATTGCTGAAATACCATCACAAGTAAACAGTTAACTTGGCTCAAATATTAATCAGAAATTGTAAACAGGCTGAACATGTTTGAAATAATTGTGTTGTGAACTAAGTATGTGTGAGGGAATTGTAATGTTGCCTTATTTTACTGTCCATACAATATTCTCATTTTATTACATAAAAAAGTATATTTTACAATATACTTCACAAGTATTCCAAAGCAAGTTAGGAAAATAAGGAACTACTAGATTGTTTTACTGAGAATTTCTATTTTAACAAATGATTCCATAGAGAGAGTAGTGGAGATCACAAGAGATGAAGAATTGCCTGGGACTAGCTTCGGTAGAATACAGAGCTTCTATGGAGCTGGTTTTCCAATGGCAGCTTTCTTTAGGGATTTCTGACTGTACCATGCTAGATAGGATTTCTAAGCTCTCTGCATTGAGATGTAGAGAGTGGTTCACCTATTATTATTATTTAGGATATTTTCACACTGCAGAGCATGGTTTTGCATGAACATATTCTTTGTGTGCTCCACATACACATGTGTAAACTCCTTTATATTATTATTTGTGTAAAATGGAATGTTGCTTTTCAAAGCATCCACTGTAGCTGCATGTGACAAAATGATCTCTTGATTCTGGACAAACTGAGCCTGTAAACAATACACTGCCTTTTCTAGTTAAAATCCCATGGTTTTGTGTGATTCTAGAACATCTCTTTTGAGGTCAGTGCTGTCTTTCATAATCAACCATAACAAACAAAATCCAAATTATAATTGAATCTAATGCCCAATAGTTTTATTTTGCTTTTCTCTAGTATGTCAACGTGAAGTTAACAGAGCTGGTCGGGGTCTCATGTGGTTTTTAGATAATATTAAAAGGAACAGGACTACATTTCAATTTCAGTTGTTCTTTCTGTTTTCATTTTGTGGACTAGCAAAAATAGGTCATCTGCCAGAACCTTAAGGTCAAGTGAATATAGTCAGTCACCTTGGGTTGTAATGTTCCCATTGGAATATATACAGAGTCTCTTCCAATATGAGTATGTGTGTCAGCAGTAGGGTCTTCATCTCCTGTTCTTGCATCTGTGTATTCCTACAATAATACATGCCTGATTCCCAGTTCTTCAGGGTTGCTTCATTAATTCAGTAGTGAAAAGTAAAAGTTAGTCTGAATTTCAGCAAGAACCAGAAGCCTGGCCCAGTTCTTACCTATACTTTCAGGCTTCCTACAAGATCTGGGAAGACTATTGGCTGGGTTTCAGGTGTCTTGGTAGGTATTTTAAACATAAGTGTATGCCATCACCTTTTTAGATTTCCTCTGTTTGATACTGTGCTATGTATCCCGTAGACATGTAAATAATTGGACCTTTTTTCTTATTCTTTAAGGGGTTTTTTGAGTGAAAAATATATGCATTTAAAAGTAATACATTGACAGTGCAAACAGATACCGAAGCATTTATTTTAGAAGCACGTTTTCTAGTTCTTCCTCCTGCTGCCGAGAGTCAGCATGGTGATTTATAGTGTATATCTTGCTTTCAAGCAAAAAACAAGAACAACAAAATCCCCCCAAACAACTATTTAAAAAAAACCGTCATAAATGTCTGGGACAAACACATTGTGGGGTCAGATGTTATGGAAAAAGTGGTTCATATACTTTTGTGTAAGTATGCATTACATTCCTTTCTTGATGCCATCCAGACATGCATTCCATTGTGTTTTACCCTATGATCTTTTAGAATACTGCTGCCTCGGGATGATGCTACTGGAAGGGTATTTACAGTGGCAGACTATAAACCTCTGAGATGCCAAAGTAGGTTATTAGGCTTCATGTATAGTTCATGGGGAAAACATCTCCTAATACAGCTGCTTTGAACAGTTGTATTGATTTTGCTTGGGACCCTTAACTTTAGATAACGTGAGTACCTTTACATTTTCATTAATGCTAAGCTAATTGCTTTTTAACCTGGTGCAATGAGACTGTAACTCAAATCCATTTGAAGACTTGAGTGTCTATTTGAAAGGGATTTTAGGGAATAGAGTGTATCAGTTCTCTAGTAGAGATGAGCAGTCATCATTAGAGCTTGTTAAAAAAAAAACCCTGCTATGTGGTGGAAATTGCCATAATAAAAAAAAAAAATTATAGTGGAATGTCAGTCTTGTTTTGAAGTTCTCAAACTTCAAGAAAGCTTTCTAGGAACTTCTGAAATGTTTCTTTGAAACATTACATAGTTTGTATTAAGACTGTTGGAGTGGACTGTTGAATGGCTTGTAATAACTTGATCTATTTTGAAAATACTTTTTTTGATACATTCTAAGTATCATAACAAAGTTTGCTAATGTAACTCCAGAGAAAACACTTTACCCTTTCTAAATCTAGATTGGGGAACATGCTACATCTATAGACTTTGTTTCAAATTTCCCTGATAACCTTGAGTGTAAGAAACGATAGAGAAGGCTGGTTAGCCTCTATTTGGGGAGGGGAGGCGGGGCAGAGAATAAACAAATGTAAACTCTTTATGGAGGACTAAAGAGAATATGTATCCAGATTTTTGGAAGAGGAGCGGGAATGATTCCTATCACACTCCTCAAAGTGTTGTAACCCGGAAGAAAGCCTGGATAATGGGCAACTAGAAATGGGTACTATCTGACACTAGAGCGATGGGCCCTTTTCTGGTGAGCATCGTGATCCTTCTTAGGGAAGCAGATGTCTGGTAAAGTGGGTGAGGTGCCCTTGCATCTTTGCAGTACTCTGCTCTGTTGCATCTATTTGCTGCAAGTGCAGAAGCATGCCATGCTCTTTGGTCTTGTCCCTATTTTAAGGAGGACCAAGTCAAGGTGTGCCTGCAGGCAGCCAGGGAGCAGTCCGTTAATTCTTTGGTGGTTCTGGAATTACCATTGGCCTGCATCATACACTGGACCACTCCTGTGAGTGCAACTCATTATACAGCTTCAATACTAGCTCTGAAAACAAAAGTTTGTTGATGTAAAAATGCTTGTGTTTTTTATGGTACTTCTGCATTAAAACATCTGAACTATATAAATTAGGTGAAGATTTTTTTCCTTACATTATCTCCTTCACCACTATCTCAGCAAAATACACATATCTCTGATAGCAACAATAGAGAAATACATTTTAGTGCAAGAATTGGCTTTTTCAGAGGAACTAAAGGGGAAAAACTGTCCTTAAGCTGGAACAGAAATGCAGATGTGCATGGTTTTTTGCTCTATGCATCCCTTCTCAGCTTCCTCCCCACCCCCTGCCCTTACTTCCAAGGGGACCTAATGTGTAAACTTCCTGTCATCCCTGTGCTCTAGCTTCCTTCCTTGGTGTTCCAGCCATTGGTGGCCAGTATCTTTTAACAGGAATGCCTTTTCCTTCTGATATGCGAAGCCTTTCAGTGCTTCCTCTGAAGAAGTGTGTCCATCTGTTAGATATCTGGTGTCCATCTGTAAATGTTCCCCCAGAAGGAGACTCCAGATAGGTGACATGCTCGTGAGCATAGGGTCACCTGATTGACAGCTGTCATCCTTCCTCAACTGACAGCAATGAAAAGGGTCAAGCTTATTGAACACCAGCCGTGAAAATAAGCCTCCTTTCTCCTCCCTGGTGTACTTCTGTTTAGAGAGAGATAAAGCAATGTGGTTATTCAGTGGAGAAAGACCTTTTGCTCTTTCATGCAGTATCTCCCTTGGTAGTTGTACTGTCCACATAAAATTGCTTAATGGCAGTGGTATAGTCTGGATATCCATAAACAATTGCTTCAGTTGCTTTAGAGTGAGGTCTAGGTGTTTGTAAATCTGTAGTGCTCCTTCTTAATGATTTCCAGCAGAACAACAAGTTTTTTGAAGCAATAGTAGGTGCAACTTTCACTAGAATTTCTCCAGCAATGTCATGCATTTCCTGAAAATGGTCTCCTGTCTCAGTTCCCTCTCAAGGAAATGAAAGAAATGCAGAATGCTGTGACTGATCTCTTCATCATCTTCATTGACCAAAGGCTTCTTCAGAACACTTCTTGCGGTGTGTTAATTAGCTTTTTTTTTTTTGAAAAGGATGATGAGACAATGACAAAAAGAGACTGGTGTTGGTTCACCTAGGTGTAGTCATATGAAAGCTTAAACCCCTTCTCCCTCTTTCTGCAGGTATTCTGGCATGCAAAAGTTGCTGTTCTCTCTAGTGAAAACCTTCTGCTTCAAGTAATTTCAGTGCTTTAACATTGCAATTCACAGCACTGCAGCAGCTCTAGTAATTGCAAAGCTTTCTGGTTTCTGACTGCAATTGCTGAACCTTTTCCATTTCCCCTAGGAATAGTACCAACTAGCACTAATCATGTCCTTTCCAGGAGGAATACACTATTCTGACCCCTGCCCTGCTAGAGTGTGTAACCTCTCTGAGAACAGCTTTTTTTAGCTCAGAACAAAACAAAGAGGTACTGCTAACTTAAGGTCTTCTGCACTGTGTCACAATTCTACATGCTCCTTGCAGCTCTTCAAGCTGTTGTTCTTGCAGAGATTTTCTAATTACTAGCGTATCATGGGTCTCAGAATGTGACTGTGGGTGTGATGGGCTAGTATAGCTGCTTGAATTATCAGTGAGCCTCAGAAATTACCCTTCTTTATTGGTGGGGGAAGGAAGAGAAATGGATCTTTGTTTTTAACTATTTAACGTTGGGAGAACTTGAATCATTAATTCTTAATGTCCTGCTTTTTGTCTTGCAAAACACAAACTGAAGACAGTTTTTGTTTTTTCTTGAAGACAGTTTGCTGAAATGAACTTGGTGGATTTCTGCCGTATTGCTGTATATAGACCTGTAGTTTCAGGACTACCCTCAAAACTGATAATAAAAAGAGAAGCTTGTTCCATGCTCCCTGTCAGTGCTGAACAAACATAAGGCTGCAGTCAGACAAGAGGATGAGCAAGTAGCTGACATGAAAAGATTTCATTTGAATAATCAAAGATTTGCAAAAACAACCTGTAGGAAAGACTGGTAAAATTTGAGCTCAAACACTGATTTTAGGTTAAAACAGAATGTGATGAAGTGAACCATTTGTTTTATGTTTTGCCACAGCCCCACGAAACAAGTCCTTAAAAATAATATTGTTTCTAAAGAAAAGAAGTTTTTTTAACAAAGGCTCATTTTTTTTCTGAAAAAAATATGTGGCTGCACGCTTTTTGATAGACGCCACTGGTTTGTGTAATCAGACATAACTCACAGTTGATGTTAAAATAGAACCATTACTAATCATATTTGTTTCCTTTAAGTTTTTTTAAGAGGCCAAACTTATAAATTCAACTTCACAAATGCAGTTTTTTCGGACTGAATAGGCAGAATGCTTTAAGACATGTCAGTATAACGTGCATATGTTTGGTTGCAGCAGGGATATAATTAAAGAAAGATCCATTATATTTTCATAACACAGTTTTTTAAGCGTAGAAAGAGTTGCCCCCAATCATAGAATAGATTGTGCTCAAACATAGTTTTACCTGTGTATTTTAAACATGAATTCTTTTAATGCTGAATCTTGCTTGAGAGTATGTTAATGAAAATTACCTTCAATATAAAAGTGTTAGCAAAACAAAACTATGTGGTGGTCCTTTAAGAAAAAAAAAAAGTACAGTCAAAAGCCCCTAAAACTTTTAAATACATATAAATGTGATGGTAGCTGATGCTTTTGTATGTTCGTAATGGGAATAGAAACAAACAGTGCACCAACTCCCCAGCACGTGTAATTTTCTTTTTCAACAATCCGTGTGTTCTCTGTGGCTATTGCCAGGGGCAAAATTGTCCATCAGGTTGTGTTGCCGTAACAGCTGAGTCTCTCTGGAAAGATAACCCATTTTACCTTTCTCAAATCCTGACTTAGAGCCTGGTGCTGGAACGAGCATCAGTCAGTTCAGTACTGTCTTTGTGCCTGACATCCCAGGTCATTGATAAGATACTATCTTCACAAGGAAACCTGGAGTAAGGGGATAGGGTAAAAACTAGGTTAAAATTGTTCCTACTGTAAGACTACTGCAGCTCCATCAGGCTTTCATAGTTTCAGAACCCAGAGGGGATCCCAATTATATCTGTACTGGTTTGAATACAAGGGAACAGGCTATTCCACTTC
The DNA here is from genome assembly GCA_013399855.1 of Oxyruncus cristatus. Lineage (NCBI taxonomy): Eukaryota > Metazoa > Chordata > Aves > Passeriformes > Cotingidae > Oxyruncus > Oxyruncus cristatus. Next base: position 734,951 of record VXAY01000179.1, read on the forward strand.
CATGCAAATGAGAGTAAAGTGCACAGTGAGATTTGATTTCAAGAACTCTGGTAGCCAGCTTTCAACAGGACATTCATGCGTCTGTAGTTACAGATTTCTAAGTAATGGTTGTACCTGTTACTGAGAAGGTGAAGGACTAGGGCAAGAAGTAAAAAAAAAATACCTTCTCTTGTTAAAATTCCTTCAAAAGAAAAGAATCCCACAAGGATTACACTTCCCATATTTTCATAACTTTCTTTATAGAGTTGAATAGAAGTTGATAATAAAAACCCAGTATTTTTTGCAAGCAGCTGTGGACTCCTACACACCTATCACAATTTAAATATCCTTTTCCCTGTGCCACCTCAAAAGATCCCAATGTGAACAATAGGCCTTTTAAAGGAAATGCTGTTTTATTTGAAATAATTACACTTGACTCTGGAAAGCTTTCTGTGTGAGCAGGAAGACAGTAGATGGAATGCATCTCAACTTTTCAGAGCTGATGATTTCAGCCAAATTTTGGATGTTTATATATTACTTGTTTATACCAGTACCACCCCTCCTCCCAAGAAAACCTGTCGTCCTGTCTAGAGGGTGAACTCTTTCTGAGACTAGAGATCAAAAAGGAAGAACCTGCAGAATTCCTGAAAAAAAGAGGCAAAAATTTAAAACTGGGTTCACGTCTGCATGTTGCTAGTGATGACACTTGCACCATGACTGAGTCTTTGTACACGCTGTGCAGCCTGATCGTGGTGATTCTGAGAATAAGTCTTCAGTATGATACGTTGCCTACCCAGCCACTGGGGTTTTGTTCATCTTTGAATTTGAAAAAATCTCCGTCACTACTGGTGCTGCCTTGAATAGTCAAAACTTTTGTGGCATGAGAAACAGTACTCTGATTATATCTGCCATTTCAGTGAGGTGGGTAAAACTCATGCCAAATAGTCAAGTCCTTGCCATATTGATTGATTTTTTTTGTTCTGAAGTGAGATGTAATTGCTTGTCTGAATAACATAAAAAGAAAAATAAGCAGTTAGTATGTGTACATTTTGTTTCAATTGCATAGTGCATATTAATACATGTATATATACATGACTTAAGTAGCACATGCTTTTTTATGTTAGACCTAGAGCAATTGTTTTTTGAACTCTCATCATGGAGTACTATGTAAAGGTGGTTTCATGGACAGTTGCTTCTGGCACTTTCAAGTATCTAATTCTGTACCTTCCTCCAGCATCTAAAGAGCTGATATGGTTGAAAATGTGTTGGGGGGGGGTGATTTTCAAAAGTTAAAAATTGGCACTTGTTATCTTCATTGTGTATTATTTTTCCTATTTTTCAGTCTGTGATGTTGACCTGAACATATAAGTTAGAGGTACATTGTTTTAATGTGCAGGCCACAGCTTTTTTATAATCACAGAGATGTGCAAACGAACCAGACATAAACTGTTTCACCAGTCTATACATAGATACAGAACATTTTCACTTAATTCACAACAGGCAGCAAAACCCCTCAGTACAGTCAAGGACAGTGTTGCAAACTAAGAGAGGAAACACACTCTACAGATGCTTTGATCTGTCCCTTACTGTCCCTTATCCTCTCACTTAGTTGGAGTTAAGGATGGGTGGAATTGTTGCTCTTCCTTCTCCAAAAATAGCATCACAGGAGGTTTCAGTCTTTGAGTGCCTCTGTCTCTTGACACCTGCCTAGCAGGTAGTGCAAGTGATTGACTCTTACTCAAATTACCTTTCCCTAGGAGCCACTGAGTTCCCACAAACTGGACAGCATGTGGCAGCATTTGGCTTTTGGCTTGGGGGTTTTATGCCACTCCTGATTTTCTAGAACAAATTATCAATTCGTATTTCCTTTACATTCTTGTAATTTATGCATGTTATTTGGCAGCTTAGTTTTGTGCACTTGATCTCCTTTGCTGCTTCTCAAAATTTGTGATAATTCAGAAGTTTAAATGTAGTCAAATTGGTGCTGAGGAAAACCTTCCAAGTGAACAGACGGCTGTGAAGCAGCCTGGTCCAACAAAGGTGGTTTTATTTGTTTTAACTCCAGTGCATTAGAGGGCTTCTGCAAACTCTACATATGTTCATCTGTATCAGCTGAAAAATAGTCATGTGTGATGTAGGTTTCTCTGTTGTATCAGAATAAACACCACCCACTTGTTCACAGATAATTAGCAAGTGTGTGTTCTTTGTCAACACCTGTTTTCTAAGGCCTGCTGTATCCATAATATAAGGAATTTTGCTATAATGTCGTAAATAATGTTGCCCTTTACCAATATCCAGATTGATATTTATACTATATTTAAACATGGTCTTTAAAAGTTTGTGATTTCACAGAATTATAGGTTGGTGTGAGTTGGGACAGCTAAAAGTCATCCAGCCCAACATCCCCATGCTGAGCTAGCTGGTATAGCTGAAGCTCTTTGTGGACTAGGAAAGGTCATATTTATAAGAGAAAATACTTCCAGAGAGTGACATTTTGTCAGAGAGGTTTTTTGAGTGTTCCTTTATTTGCTTTGGAAGATGAAAATCCATTACTTGTTTTCTGCAACATGTTGAATTGTATGTGGGATTTTCTTTGTGAAAACGTGTCATGCATGCGTTAAAACAAAAAGTCCCACCTCTCTCATGTAGAGATTGTAGAGATGCAAGTGCTCTAACTCCAAGTTCAATATACATGTGTGGCAGAACAGCACCAGCCAAATTTATTCTATGTATTTCATAGATATAAAAAATGAGGAAAGTAATATTTTCACTAAGGATTGTGTAACAATGGTGAAGATATATTATTCAAAGATGGACACTACTTGACTGAAATGAAACTAGTAAATGATGAGGAACTGCAGAAAATTTGATCCCTTAACAGAGCATGACAGGATGTCCAGCATCTGAGGAAGGAGCAGAGACGGCCTCTGTGTGTGAAGTGGAAGGGAGATTGAGTCCCTCTTTCTCCCTATGCCAGATCAGGCAACAGAAGCAGGACCCTGTGTTGAGTCACTTTGCTAGAAGTAGGTGTCAGTCAGAAAGAAGTTTTGACTTGCTTTTTTCTCCATTTCATGTGCCTGCCCCCGCAAAGCAACCTGCTAGCTTCCTTAGGAGGGCACTGCTAGTACTTGTATTATAAAAGGAACTTAGTTGTGGCATTTCTTAATTGGTATAAATGATTAGGAAATCAGAAAGGAGCTGCGATGGCATACCAAGAATGCAGGAGATGAAGACAGGAAAGTCTGCAGAGATTAGGCTTTGATGGTTTTTCTGGCTAATGCACATTTAAGATGCGTGTACGAGAAGAAGTCTGTATCTACCATAGGTACATTTTGTCCAAATATCACCAGTTCTTTTTAATACATGTACAAATTATTCTCTTAAATTATGTGACAGCCTGAACCAGTAGTTTGTAACCATTGCTGCTGTAATATAGGGGAGATTATTTAGGGAGGATTTATTTAGCTTGTCAAGAAAAGCATTGAGAGATGTCTTGTTATGTAGGTGTGTATTCGCTTGTGCATGAAAGTGTAGTGGGAAACCTTTTAACCTTCTTGATAAAAACGTAATGTGGTAAAGTGTCTGAAATCAGACATTACATAAAGGAGGCATGGTTTTGTACCTGAGAAAATTGGTCAGTGTTGGTTCAGATTAGAAATGGAGTGTATAAGGGACAAAAAAACCTTTTATCAAAGATGGTATGCCATGTCTGCCAGCATCCACAAACAGATGTCTAGGAAAGAACAGGGAAGTGCGGCAGCTAGGTGGTGTGCTTCCTTTTAGAACTGTCATACTTTCCAGTAATTTTTAGCTCTTGATTTTTCTAAGACAGATGTAGGTTCTTTGTATTTAGTAATCTTCAGTTATTTTCCATTCCATGACAGTGTTCTGTTCGCCTTTGAACCATTTTTAGTTGTAGGGTCCACAGTATCCTTTGGCAAGAAGTGCTACAACTCATTATTCTTGGCCAAGGACATAGTTTGTTTATTTCCAAATGTCTTAATATATTCTAATCGGGTTTGGTAGAAAAAGGTTTTGGCTTTTACATATGAGAGAATGTATTTGGCTGAATTGTCATGGAGGTCCTTTTGGCTTCTGGAGTCTGTGAATTTGAGCTTCTCTAATTTTATTTTATGAGCTTTGTGGAAAACATGATGGCCTTATTTGCTTTTAGCTTGTTAACGATGCTTGCAAATTTGCTTTAAGACAATTAGTGTAGTCAAATCATTTTCTTGAGGCCTTTAGCTGACTCCGTTTTTAATTTGTTTGTGTATAGATGGCCAAATAATGTGAATTGGTGCAAAGAGTCCTTTTCTTGGAGGCCACTTTAACATTTTTGCTAACACAATGAAATCCAGACTGGTTACCAAATTTGAAAAAATTCTAGTTGACAAAGTTCGTGTGATTTCTGGTCTTCTACCCTCGTGTGGTACCTGAATTGATTTATCTAGTCTGTTCCTTGCCACCACAGCGGGGATATTAGTGCTAAGTGTACTTTCCTGTTGTTTTCTTATGGAAAATTGTTTAATCGGCCGAAACCTGAAAAGTCTAAGTACTGCCAGTTTGGCAGTTGTCATTATATGAGATATCAGGACTTGGTGGTGGTTGGTTTCATGGCCTGTTGTGTTTTTGATGTATGCAGGGCAGTTATAGCACAACAGAACATTGACATGACATTGTTTAGTTTCTTAAAATAGCTGAGGTCATTTCTGTCACTTGGGACTGGGACACTTAAAAGTCCTGTGTTTCAAACTTTATGTAAGAAGAAAATGTTGCATTGATGAGGAATAGTTTTGTATTCCTTGATATAGTTGGTTATTTACATGTGTGGCTCATATTAAATTGTATTGTGCATCTAAAATTTTTATTTAATTATAAATTAGAAGTAAATATTCCCTTAGTAATTAGCTGTATTGGCTTTCTTATGCAAGGCGTTTATGTGTAGAAGGATTAAGAGTTTGGTTCACGACCAGAATGCTTAGAAATGCAAAGAGGTTGAATCTTTCTGCTGTTTGGCCTCTCTTGAGTTTCAAGGGGGTCACTTTGCTTAGAGAGTTCTGGCCAGCACCTCCATAACGCATAGCCAAATTTCAGCAGCCTGTGCTCTCTGCCTAACAGTTGAGTTATGTCTTTCCTTTGTAACTACTGCATTCCTTCATTTTCTTAAAGGCATCTTTAGAGTCACAGTAGGCAGGTTTTTAAAAGTTCAGCTGAGTATAGGCAGCTGCTTTCCCTGGAGGAGATGCATTTAAAAGTGACTGTCTTTATCCCCCTGTATTGTGCGCATGTTTTCCAGCAAACATTAATCACACCGGGTAGCTTTGAGGGCAAAACTGTTGCACCAAGATAAACATTTGAGAGTCTGCTTTAATGCCCAAAGCCTCTTAGCTTTTTTAGGTCAAATTATCTTGAATCCTCTGACTGTGTTTGTAGGCATGCTACTGCTAAATGCTACTCATTAAATTCAGATTCTGTGCTGTATTTTTGTTGACAAGGTTAAAAAGAGGGTATCTCACAATTAAGGTCCCAACTTCAATGGCAAGAACAACAGAGCAGGTCTACTTTCTTACAGCTGGCACTTAAAGAGAATGCTGGTTGTTTTATACTTGCAATATTATCTGTGCTTTTTGCATTCTGCCAGTGTCGTTATAATAATACTGGTGCAAAATGGGGCTACTCAGTTACAACAATGTGCTAGGAGTTACAATTTTTGTTGACCAGAATGTGTGAGTTCACTTTTTATACTTCTAGTTTTCTGAAAGACTTTATATTACAAATACTGTTTTCTGCAAGCTATAAATAATTATAAGCAAACATTTTTGAAAAAAACCCAAACATTATGTTTTGCATAACTATCCTAGAAAAGACGAATAGAACTAGTTTTCTTAAGATGCCGTGGTTTTTGCGTTGGTATCAGCCAAGGAAAAGAACTCAGAGAATTCAGTTTGTAAGAATTGTTTTTTTCACAGGTTATATTCAAAAGTAGTAGCTTTGCTAAATACTTGAGTACTGTTCAACAAATTTTGTTTCCCTTCCTCCTCAGTGAATACCCTTAGTTAATATTTGCCATCCACTCAGCTAAAGATTAAATTACTGATGACTGAGGGGAAAAAAAAAAAATTGTAAAAACACAGGTTTCTCCTGCTGTGAAACCATGGCTGTACTGTGTGCACAATGTGATTTTTCTAAAGTTAGGTTTACTGGCAGGGGATATGTGTGAAAATGTCCAAAAACCGGAGACCTCATCTGTTCCTGCTGGTAACTAGCGTGATGCCATTAGTGTCTGTAATCTAGGGAGCTCAGCGGGTGGGGGAAGTGAGGGAGGATTGTTAGTAGTTTTTTAAAATATCTTCTTAAAAGCCAGATAGTGAGAGAGTTAGAGAGGAAGAGCCGTCAGATAGTCAAGTATCAGGGAGATGGTTTGGCTGTCACAGTATATGAAAGTTATGTAAGGTGTATAAGCATATTACATAAGTGCTCCCCTGTGCTCCAGGTCACCGGCTGTTCTTCCAAAACCAACCACCACCCGCCTGAAACCAGCCTGGAAATACAGGCAGCGCACTTGGGAAATGGGCATCTGCGTTATTTCTACAGCAGTGGCAGCACGTTTGCACGAGATGCACGTGTAAAAACATTCAAAAGTAATATGATGATTTGTAAGAAGAACAGAATCAAATGTCCCTAAGAGATTGATTGAATTTTTTTTTTTTAACTGAGTATCAGTTTAAAAGAGCAGATGATGTACAGCAACTTGTATTGCAGTGGAATATGTTTCAGTAGTGTGAAATGGTGGGGAGTTTTTAGGCCCAGCAGGAAGGGCCTGCTGTTATGCACAGTCCTAATAAGCATTTCTTTGCATTTGGAAAACAGAATTGCATCTCAGCAATTTTTTGCTAGTTATTTTGGTATAGCTAGTAAAATCTTCTGCAGATCTAAGTGCAGTTCTCCTGCAAATAGAAGCATGGGTATTTCTGGGGGAAGAAAGAAAGGTTGGGGAAAATCTGCTGGGGCTTCTTTATTCCATCACAGTTTAAGATCAAGACCAAAATATGTTTGATGATGAACCATTTCAATCCTCTGCAGCACATTTTAATGGTAGCTGTAAGACCTCCATTCTTCATGCTTCAGTCAGATAGCTACAGCACCTTCTTGACAGTGTGCCAGATTTAATTTATATTACAGGTTAAGTGGTTGAAATCACTGTAGTAACTGTAACAGATAACAAATGAGAGCTCTGCAAGACATTCTCCTCTTCTTAAGTTATTGGAAAGATTGAATTCAGATTTGTGAAGGAATACTTTTTCATCACTCAGTCTCCTTTCAAAAGCTCACTCAGAGGTGAGGAAGCCAACAGAATACCTCCATAGAGGTGGCATGGATGTCTGCAAGGAGCTTCTTCTCATCCAGATGTTGTGGAACACAGATGGCCTGTCCTCTCCATGGGTACCAGAGGTCACCATGTGCTGACAGAATGCTGTGATGGTCACTGTCCAAACAACTCAGGAGCAGTATCAGTTCCACTCTGTCCAGAAACAGTTTGTTTTTGTTATGGGATATTCACCATTAAGCTGAAGCCTCTTGACCTTTCCAACATTGAACTGAACTGAACACATTTTTTTATTACAGACTGATAGTATATGAGTCCATCCTGTAGCCCATTTATCTCTTTTGCTTTGCAGAACTGCAGTTAGGATCTGCGTTCATATCCAGCATTGCTGCCTCTGGCGTGTTCTAGTAGGGTTAATATGATTCATTGCCAGAGTGAGGGACAGTTCAGCTGTAGGTCAGACCTTCTCCTCCATGAAACAAAGAACAAAATTTAGTGTAGATGGACTTGCTAAGTAAAATGAAGGAAATTCTCTGCATTGGCAGCCTAATGGCAGTCACTAACCTGTTGCAAAAAGCTTTCTGCTGCTTCAGTCTGTTGGCTGGTCCTAAAGTAATTGCAGTTTTCTATGAGCTCTATGAAGAAACATTTGGCAGAAGTTGCTGCAGCCTGTTTTCCTACTTCAATGCCATGAAACACAATTTTGGACCTCACAATTGTTGGGATCTCATTGTCTGGTTTTTTAGCAACTGCTTTTTGTTTTGTTAGTGCAAACTGAGTTTTGTGTATTTTCCTTGAGGAAAATCTCTGTCCTGATTTCCCACATTAGGAGGATTGCCCCGTGAAGCCATCCTGCAGTCCCGGTTCTGTTTAAGTGGAACATTTCACACATGCATCCTGTGCGCTCAGGACAGGATGGTAACTCCTTGCTAGGCACTGGGAGTGAGGTCTCTGTGGGCAGTTTTTTAAAGAAGAATAATTATTTACATGTTGTAGTAGGAAACAGGTTATTTTGCAGGATGTATAGCCTCTGTTCATCATGCTGCATTGTAATTTTTTGCCTCAACAGAGTTTATATCTTCCTGATTTCTTATTGATAAAGAAATTGGGAGCTGGTTGTTTCTTCTCCAGTTGGGACTTCAGGACAGGCAGATCATAACAATTATGGGTGTCAAGTGTATCACCAGTACAATCCATATGACAATATAACTTAATGAACCAGTTAAATTAAAATAATGTTTCTTTAGCATTAGGTAAACAAGGGGCAAAAAGGTTTGTAGGTGAACAAGGGGCAAACAAGTTAGCTCAGTTTTCTAGTTTTGTACATCAATCTGCAGCCAGATGGTTACCTTTAACTGACAAAAAGAGTCCCTGATGATGAAATAAATGTGCTTTGTGGAATCGTTGGGTATAAAAATGATCTCCTTCCCTTTCTGTCCTATTCTTTCAAATTTTGTACCTGCTTTTCATATTCTGTCCATCATGCTTTGTTCTGAAAGGGTTTTTGTCTTTATTCATTTTGGTGTGTAGACTCTTCTAATCTTTTAACTTTTGCATTTCTTTGTTTTACTTATCTTAATGTTTCTAATCTCCATGGGAGAGATCGTGTTAGGTTGTCATGCAATGAGTTTCATGAACCTGGTTTAATAAATATACTCTTTGCCTCATTGCGGTTCACCCTGGACTCTAATAAGCTGTTAGGCATTTTAAAGTCTCTGTACAGTGAGTATTTTGTAAACATCCATTTATTTGCCACTATGAGTGTTCCACAGCTCTACACAAAGTGACAATGGAATTAATCCAGGAAAAGAATCAAGCTGAAAAAAGTAATTTAAGTACCCATGCCAGCCTTGCTCTGCTAGGCAGTTTGTTTACATTGATTTTATTAGGACAAGAAACAAAGAACTACAGAAGAAAAGAATCTATTCTGAATTGTGCTGTTCACTCATCACAATATTCAGTATTTGAACAGAATCTCCCAGCCTCTCAACTAGATTAAATTGCATTTAATTTACCCTCATTATGCACACATTTTTGTTATAACACTCAAAATACTCAGTTCTCAAAGGCCTTCATTTCAGTGAGAACAGAATGTGATGGTTTGTGAAGAAAGCCTGATGCAATCAAAACTGAATGCTGAAACCTGAAATTGAAAGTTGAGGAAGGTGGAGGAGTGACAGGAAAGGTAGTTGCACATAGTACACTTAGAAGACGTTCCTTCATTTGCTTTTTAACTTTGCATTGATACCAACCAAGCAATTGCCTTGTCTTCACGTAGAAAAAAAAAAGAAAAGAGCAATTCCTGCCTTCCTCATCATGTTGAAATGTACATTAACTGTAAACTCTCTCATTCTGGTTGAAGTACGTTTTTATTTTCCTACTACACTAACTCTGTTGCATGTGTACACGTCTTTACACACCTGCATGTGCATGTGGGTCTGTACGTAGCCGTATGCCCTTTATAACTGGTTTTTTTGGTAACACTGAATCAGCTTGTCAGTGACGATTTCGATAGTAATTTGGATGCTGAATCATTCAGTAGCTGCTTTATTTAAATCTTATTTATTATTTCAGGGGTTTTTAAAGTATTAAGTTTTTTTTCCTCTGGATATGTGTGCAGCTTGTGGCCCCTATACTGCATATGCTTCTGTTGAAATACAGTTTTTTCTATATGAGATGTTCCTCGTCTTGTAAAATAACTTTATTTTCATCAGTCTTTTGAGATAGGAGTTCTGCAGTTTGATTAGAAAGGCAAGGCTGGTCATGAGAAATTTTTAGATACATTAAACACTGGAATATTGAAGTGGATTCTGGTTTACTTTCACTAACAGAAATAGAGAATGCAGATATAAGAAGGTCAGGCTAGTGATTCTTTTACAGATGAGTGAAAACCACAGTTTTTGAAAACTGGATTGATGAATGAATGTTCTGTGGATGTGCTCTGTAACTACTCAACTAAAAAAAATAAGATTACCATAACGTCATGAATCTAGAAACAATGTGAGATGATAATGGAAGCTAAGGAGCCCTGTGCTTTAACAGTATAAAACTCCTATAGCTAATTGGTGGTATTTCTAGTGCTAGCATTCTGCTGTTATAGCTAGTACAATTAAAATATCTGCACTGAATATGTTATATAGACACACAGGGAGAATTTGCTTTAGATATGCTAGTCTCTCCTGTTCCTTGAAGAAAGGCAGAAAAAGAGGTTCCTCTGAACAGGAACATAACTTAGAGTTCCGAACTATCTCTGAAGGAACCTACCCCTCTCTGTTAACTGTACATGGAACATCTTAGGAGTAGTCTCCCTCAGGGTGAACTGTGAATATTTTCATGGATAGACACTAGCTAAGACCTTGGTCCATAATATACATCCTGCTTGAAAATGGAAGTGTGTATATTTTGACCAAGTAAAGGACAGAACTTGATATGTCATGATTTACTCAGGAGTGAATAATGGGGCCCATTAATACAAGACTGAATTTGAGCTTCAGGAAATGTGAGTATCATCCCTATCAAAGTTCCTGCTTGGTAGTGTCTCTTTGTGTCTTTTATTATGCTTTATTTAGACAAAATGGCTCAACTGAAATGGATGAATGGAATGTCTCTTTAAGTGTTAGCTCTCATTTTTAGAAATACTTTGTCTGAACATAGCTACATATAAAAAAAAAAAAAGATCTATGCCCAGAAGTAGAGCACAGTATGATTTTTGCTTGTTATCAGTTTAAAAAATGCTAGGACCAAAATTATATGTTTGTTTGTTTGTTTATGCCTGCAGGTCTTTGCATTTTCACTTCCAGGTTTGTTTCCTCCGTTATCATAATCACTGTCTTACGCAGAGGGACATTTGCTTTTCCTGCAGAATGTTACACAAGAATGATATCATTCACCAAGGGCAGAGCAAAATAAATAAATAGATAAATATGCGCTGTTGTCAGGGAACAGCATTGCAAACAGTCTCTGTTCGGATCTCAAAAACTTCAGCACGTGCACTGGCTATAAAATTAGCACTTGAAAATACAAATTCAAATTGACTGAATCCCTTGAAATGAACGCGGTAGAGAGCAGTCTTTGTTTCCAAGGCAACAATCAGCCCCGTTCCTAAGGACTCAAAAGGTGTTTAAATGACAAGGTTGGCTTCAGACCATATCGTACTAAATTTAAATTTTACATTCATTCAGAATATCTGGAAGTATAAAACTTTCATAATGTGAAGTAGAGCTCTCATTACATCTTTACTCAGTCATGAAAAGAACTCACTCCTACAAAATATATTCCCTTCCAAGTACTATACTCTAAATATTCACAGTTCGTGCTGCATTTTCAATTTGTCACTGTAACTATTATAGGAGACAAGTAGGGATATCTATAGCTAAGATTAGATAATACTTTCTATTACATTAAACTACAATATTAGAATGAAAGCCAAAAATTAGGCTCTGGAGGATGTGGTAAAAAAAATAATCAGGTATTTTGGCATATCTAATCAGTTAGATCTAATGAAGAGCTCTTAGGACATCCCCTACACCCCAGAAGTCATGTTCATGATGACTAATAAATGCCTGATCCGAGTTTTATGAACTGTTCTTTATACATCAAAAGTGCTCTTTTTCAGGATACTTTTTATGAATGCTTATGGAGAGCTTTTGCATATTTGTGTGGCAGCATGAAAGAGCAATGATTTTGAGGGAAAAGCATGCTAGCAACGACTCACTTCTTTGGCAAAGTGGTAAGAAGAGTCAACTCTCTGTGTCAGAGGGGAGCAAGTGGATGTGGAGTAGGTGACAAAACTTCCAGAAGTCAGAAGAATTTAGTTTCATGCGAAGGAACAGTAAGCTGAAGAGAATGATGATATAGTCAAAGGCACAGATCAGTAGGATTATTTGAACAGTAACATTTATGGTTGTTGGGGTTTTTTATGGGAGAGAGGGAGGGACGAATGCAGGCATAAAAGCTTATACTCAGCTCACATGGAGACAGAGGAATTTAGTGTTGTGACAGGTTTCTTATTTGTGAATGGTTCTTTGCTCTCTGGTTACATGTTTTCTTTCATGAATCAAAAATTAAAATTCTTACCACATTTTGTAGATTTGTCTAGTTTTTTTGTGAAGAGTAGCTTTAGAAAATAATGATCTTGAGGCAGTACTATTGGGGAGAAGCAATTTACTTAATAATGTAAGTACTTCTGCAAATCCTTTGAGACAGAATCTTCAAATTGCAGTTTCTAATTCCTTGAAAATATATTGACTTGAAGTTGTAAGCTATTTAATTCTCATTATACAGGAAAGGTTGGTTTGTTTTGAGGTTTATTAATCAACAGATATACTTCTGGGGGAGGTATCATTGTAATGGTTTTGAAAGCTTCAGTTGTTTTCTAAAATACAGGTATTAAAACCTGTGTAGCTTTCCTGTTGAGTCTAGATGATGAAACGTACAAAACTGTTTCACTTCATTACTTTTTACTGGAGTAAAAAACCACTGAAGTCTTTAGCTGGAATAATCAGCCCAACTCCATTAGATTTGAGAGCATCTCCGTCTCAAGAGATCTAGCCCAGAGGTTGTTGTTTTGTTTTCTTTTTTGGTGATGTTTGAACGCTTAAAAATGCCTGATGTTTTGAAAGACCTTCTAAAACCTGTAACAGCATTAATTATCAGTACCAGAGTGAGGACTGAAAGTTTGTTAATGATATACTGGTTGTAAAACGGAACTAAAATGATAAGTAGTAAGTTGAAGGGAACTTACCAAACCACAGTTTTGTTCCCTGTGCTCTGGCTTTTTATTCCACCCAATATTCTTACCTCAGTCTGTTATAAGTTAAGTGATGTTCAGTGAGTGGTGTTGCTTTACCTAAATTTATTTTTATTTTCACTGTTTTGATGGCAAGGTAAATACTTTTTTCTTTGCTTAGAACCTAACTGCTGTTCCTTGATTTACATGCTGTTTATTATTCAGGATACACAGTTCCTCCATACACAGTATAGAGCACGATCTATACTTAAGCAGTGTAGATTCAGAACTGTCTCATTTGCAAATAAATGGTAGTTCTACGTAAGTCTTGGATCTTCAAAATTGTAATTACACTCACTACTTTTTGTTTCTCTGATGCCTGCCTAATATATTCCTAGTTGTAAAGAAGATAGGGATTTTGCTGAAATAATGTATGATAATGTAATCAAAGCCAAAGTGGAATTTTCAGAAATGGTGATGGATGAAGTGTCTAATTTCCACTGTCTATCACTACAAATTATGTGTGGCCTTTAGAAATTTTTGAAAAGTTCACCTTTCATTCATTGCAGTTGCCAAATACAAAACTGAATCAGTGCTATTTATAATCTTCATCCTCAAGTAACTTTCATCAGGCTGGCAAAGGCTGCTTCTCGGGTGTGTATCCTCCAGAACAGTCTGTGCAATCCAGATGTTACTCATTACTGCAAACAACTGGAAAGCTCCTCACTTAATACAGCAAGGGAAATACTGCAACTTGAGCATTGCTGGGCTGCAGAGAAGAGCCTGCAGTGGGCTCAGAAGAGACAACACATGTTTCCACGTTCCTAAGAGTAGCTGACTAGCTCTTCTATCCTGTAATTGTTTCTAAATGTGCTTGCACTCTAAGTCTTATTTTATTCCAGGTTTCTTCTGTTTTATATGTTGTACAGTATGATTGGATGCAATATAAGGAAATCAGTTTGAAATATATAAATAGGAAGACACATTATTATTTATTGAGGTATGTCATCGCTTGTATTTACTGCGTTTCAGAATAGCGTGAAATGCATAACAAAAACTATGATGGTCACTTATGTGGCAGTCCTTTTGCAGTCTGTTTGCATACTGTATTGTAAATTTTTGTAGTATCTTTTTAGGCTTTTACATGTTTCAGAGATTTCAAAGTTTCATAGTAAAAAGGCTTTACAGTAGCTTCTAAATATAAATAAGCTTAAAAATAAATCTTGCAAAACTGCAATGATCCATTTAATAAAATACCCATTTTTGTAAATGCCGTGAAAGAAGTGGGTGAAAAATAGTGTGACACATCATGTGGGCTTAATCTGTTTCGTATAAATTTGCTGTGAAAGCTCTAGTTCAATATAGATAATGTGCAATCTGTTCTAAACATCCAGTTGTACAATAAGGGTAATTTGTGGGAGACAGTTATGGATCTCAAGAGCCCTTTCATCATGTGGAGTATTGAATTAATCTCCTCCTAAATGCTCATTCAGAAAGTGCCAGAAGACTGCTCTGTTTGGTTGCCATGGCAGATATTATTCTCCTGGCTCCTTGGAGAGCTAAATTTCTGTAAACTATGAGTATTTTCAAGTTTATCAAAGGAGTAAGTTGTAGTTATTCTGATTTTTATTGTGGTTGATGGTTTCCCTCTGTCATATGCTTGCATTAATTTTCTTCTTTAAAAATGCCCTAAAATTTCTTTTTACCTACTAGCTTTCTCAAATAGAACAATAACTTTCATTTAGAGACAAAAAAGGGCAAGAAGGTATTTTGGATATAGAATCTTACAGTCTTTTTTAGATAAAAATAAAAAAATTTGTCACCTGTGTGCTGAGAGACTAGTGGAAATGGCAGAACTCTGATAAATGCAGGTTGTAAACCGGGAAGGGAATGATAGTACTTTTTTCGAGACTGCAGGGTCAGATACTGTGAAGGAAATTGGACTGATTTCTTATACAGTAAAGTTTTCCATTTGCATGTTCTCACATTGCACACAATCTGCTTATAGGCAGCAGAACTAATGAAGCCTGATTTCCTTGGGATTTATGTTCTATCTTTCCTGAGCCTATAGTCAGCTGTGCACACGTCCTGATTAAACAACTGGCAGCTACTCTGAGTTACATTTATGTTTTCAATGACAGGGTAGTGGCTTGGATTTTCCTTCATATCAAGCTACAGATTTTCATAAAATGAAGAGGAGCTTTGTATCCTTGAGACCTCTGCAAATTGATGACTTCTGTTAAAATTTCCTCATAGCTGGAAAGTTATTTTGTTGTCCCTTGCCTAGTGGCTCTGGCCCTTCAGACATCTGATTCAGGTGATTTTTAAAGAGTCATACTGTCACTGTGAAAACTGCAGATTTTAGGAGATAGTTTTTGAGCACCACTGAAATTCAGAGACTTGCTTGAGCTTTAAGGAATTATTATTTAATAATTATTCTATAGTAATACATACTCTCAATTCAAGATGTGTGGTTATGTTTGTTATTTGCTTGTCCAGATGCCTGTTACAATGTGGATGAACATGTGCTTTGAACACTTGAGCTTGAGATTTATTTTTTTTTTTATTTAATGTTGGTGTTTTGGTTACTCAAGATAATTATACTCAGTATGAGCATATCACTAAGGAGACTAACAGGGTAATAATTCATCAGAATTTGCAATGAGATACTTGCCTGCATTTAGATACCCAGGTACACCCATTAGTGTTGGAATTACACTATTGAGCTCACAGAAAATTCTGTGTTTCAGACCTCTGAAAAGTAGCCCCCTTGTTTGCTACCTTATTACCAAACTCTGCCCTTTCGGAGACATCCAGAAGCAAAGCTGTTCTTGGCAGTCCTGTGTCAGCTGTGCAGCTGAAAGACTCTTGAATCTAACTCCTAATCAACTGTGAATATGTGGGAGGACTCTGCTTTGAATCAGTGACAGTGTTCATGATCGTTTGGACAGGCATTGAAGGGAGGAAAGGAAGCTACCCATTAATAACTGGAGTTGTCAGAAGTGTTTTGTTGATATGCAAATTTACCATTTCCCTACTTCCAAGTCCTTTTTTAGCCTAGTGAGAGGGGACAGGGCGTACATAAACTCTTCAGGTACTGAATAAGCAATAAAGTGTTCATGCTGTACTTTGTTATGAATATGCACCTACAGTGTAAAACTGTGAATGGATGGCATGTGTTAGTCGTCCTGGCAGGGGATATTCAGTGTGTGTACAGAACCTGAGGGGAAGGCAGATATTTAGAGAATTGAGAAACTCTGAGTAGGATAATACATCATAAAGCACTTGGAATGGAATCATTGCCATTGCATTTTCTCTTTACATCAGATTTCACATTCTCTTTACATCTTGTGTTTCTAGCACAAGATTGAGGAAAATGCCCTTCTGGCCAGAACCTACATGTAGTTCACTTTGCCAGCAAGTCTGTTAGAGACCGTCTCGATGAAACAGCAGCTGAACTCTGAAATGGTTGAGTTGTGAAGCATTTAACAGTGAAAAATTAATGTGAGAAGGTCAGTCACACTAACATGAGGGTTTTTTCAATATGCCAAGCAAAATAGGGAGCACATTCAGTGGAGCAAATGAGGCCTGGTATGTTAATGAAGGATGTAGGTTTGTTGCGTGTTTTTACCTGAATGTCTGCAACAGTCAACATACAAGCACTGCCTGTTCTTTCATTCTTCTGCAGAGCATCATAAACACAGCATTTCTGCTGCATTTGAAGTGTCACACGCTTCTACGGAAAAGCAGCAAGGCTTGACATTTGGGAAATGAGAGAGGTTTTCTGTTCAAAGAAAAATGGTTAGGGTCAAAGAGCATGTCAGTCTTCAATTAGTATTCAGTGTCCTTTTAAGTTAGCATAGTGAATGCTTTCGATTCTCAGTGCCTAGTATGTAGTTAATTCATTACACACTATGCTGGAAAAACTGCAAGAAATATTTATTTCTTTTGACAAGCTGAAAATAACTGTTTTTTGTTATTTATACAGAGAGCAGGATGTTGAATGTTGTATGTTGAACGAATTATAAAGTACTCAAATGTTTTCTAAGGTAATTTAGCTAGTAGACAAGAGTGGAGTTCGTTTAACCTTCTCTTCCTGAAATAAGTATTAAACTGAAGAGAATGGCATTCTGTCAACACAATATAATATTCTACTAGAAACTCTTTGAAATCACAGAGCATATACTGTAGCTTTCTGTATACAGGCCTATATACATCACTGCGTGTGTATCAGACTTGGTATTGCTCTGTTACAGAAGCAAAATTATGTTGCTACTCTGTGTTTATTTAATGAGAGACGGAAGTCTCCAATATTTAGAAGGAATTTTCGTAAAAAAACAAAATTAATTTATGTACTCGAAAGCACCACGCCATTATATAAATAGCTGTATGCTTAAGCAAAAGAGTAAGTTTTCCTGTATGTACTCTCAGCATTGGTTCTCTTTGATGTGCAGCAGTATGAATTACAAGTAACAGGGATGATAGGTAGCTCATGTGCAAAAGAGAACACTGTTTAGAGCAGGTCTTTTGGGGAGATAATGTCTTTTTTGCTTCTGAGAAGCAGGCTGTCAGGGGGTTTCAATGGTACTGTTAGGCTCTGCATACCAAAGCATGCTTTTTAAGATGCCAGCTCATATAAAACGGATTAGAGAAGCCAGGAGGAAAATATCTGGCAAAAGAACTAAATTCGGACAGATACTTTTTAAAGCTTTATTGTATTTTAAACTTCAGAAAAGTAAACGACAATGAAGTGGAAAAGCGGGACTAGAAACAAATACAACATTTTATAAGTTAAGGTTCTGTAATACTCTTTTTCCTTTTTTTTCCTTTTTTTTTTCTGTTGGCAGCAAGTAAAACGTCAGCTATCATTTCAGAGCATTTGTGCCTCTGTGGTTTGCTAAGTTATTCACCCAGTGATAGGTGTAATGTGGACTGCTTATGGCTGAATACCCTGTGAAATTGATTGAAAACAGTAATATTTGCTTTTCTAAGAAGGATTTGGAGAATCTAAAGTGTAGTAGTTTATTTGCCCTGTTTGGTTTTGGGTTGTTTGGTTGTTTTTTCTTCATTTACAGGCTTTGCTGTCTTTTTTTTTTTTTTTTTTTGAGGGTACGTTAGTTCTGGAGTCTTTGTTAGGCCTACATAGCCACCTATGAATTTTTTGTCAGATTCCCTTCTTTACTTAGGAGAATTTTTTTATTATTATTATTTTTATCTTTTTATCATGTTTCCTCAGATGAGAATATCATTCCAAGGCTGGAACTCTGTTGGCTCAATTTGTGTTTCACATGGGAGGTCTGGTTGGAATGTGTGTGTAGAAATCAGCCATAGCTGTACTATTTAGTACAGCCATAGCTGTACTACCTTTGTTGTCTTGGAGCAAAGCTGTCCCAGAGCAATATATACTGTGATAGTGCACATCTCAATTGAAAAGTGCTGCAGTTCTGTGTCCTCTCCTTGGTCCCTCAGAGTAGAGGAGGGAATACTCAAAACATGTCCTGTTTGGCCAGAAAATATTACCTTGTCAGACACTGAAAGTCTGGTAGGGTACTGGCTTATTCCAGAAGAAAAGTGCACGCCAGATAAAATTCTGGAATGAATCAGTTGAGCAGAAAGGATAGAGAGATGCAGAGTAATTATCTATATTTATGAGGAGAAAAAAAAAAGGAGGAAAAAACCCAACCACTCCAAAACCCCAGGAAAAAGCAACAAAAGACGTTCAAGATGATAAAGCAAGAATTTTTTCTTTCAAAGATGAAAGCAAGTTTTTGGTATCAGAATGTCACGTTAAAAGGGACAGGAAAAGATGAATTTTCTGTCCAACCTGTATTAATTTATTTTTTGTCTATCAGTGTCCCACCCCAGAAGATCAAAGCCTTTTAATGTCCAAAACAGTCTGTTAAGTGTTTCACCTAATGAGACCTTTCACTTAACAGATTCACTGAGACGGACAGGACATTTGATACCTTTTTATATAAGGACTGCACTTGATAGAGATAGAGAAACCCTTCAGCAGTTTTCTCCTGTGAGTTATTTTGCCATCAACAAAACTGTCAGGACCTAAAAATGGACTCACTCTAACAGTTCATGAAATAACACATTTATTAATACAAATTTGTGACAATTTATGGGGTTTGCTGTGTCTGGAATAGGATCTAACTGCAAAAACACACTTAAACTATACAGTAATAATAAGAAAGCAAAGCATAGGTACACAGTAATAATAACAAAGCAAAAGCAACTTACAAAGACATAAAACAACTTACAAAGAATAAGTAAAGAAAAAAGCACAAGCTTTAAAGGAAAGCAACTTACTAAGAATACTATGAAGCAAAAGTAAACTCTAGTTGTTTAAAAGCAAGTAATTAGAGTGCGTAAGATACATCTCACCTTCTAGGTGTCCCCAGAAGTGGAAGGAGAAAAGGCAGCCTGTCAGCTACCTCCACAGAGTTGATGGAATTTCTCCCCATTTTTGCTTGTGTCCAATCTCTTTTTATACTTTTTTCTTAGGCTGTTTGAGTGGCCATAGTCAATAAACTTATTGTGGGGTGATAGATGAAATAGGCCCAAGGGTCCACTTCCTGAGTTCCTGGCAGCTAGGATGTTCGAGCAAAAAGGCTGTGTTATCTCTATATCACACCTATCTTCATTTTAATCCTTTTATCAGTTTCTGGGTATGTCTCCCCAGGTGCAGGGGTTTTCCAGAAAGCCATCAGAAGGCTTTTTTCCTCCTTTTTTGTGGCCTTTCTATCGCCTTACACAGAGCAAGTGCTTTTTTTCATCCTAGAAAAGAGAAGGCTTCAGGATGACCTAATTGAGGCCTTCCAGTACCTGAATGGAGCCAACAAGAAAGATGGAGAGGGACTTCTTACAAGACCATGTAGTGACAGGACAAGGGAGAATGGCTTCAAACTGAAAGAGGGTAGGCTTAGATTAGATATTAGGAAGAAATTCTTTGTTGTGAAGGTGGTGAGGCACTGGAACAGGTTACCCAGGGAAGTTGTGGATGACCCACAACTGGACACCCTGGGAGTGTTTGAGGCAAGGTTGGATGGAGCTCTGAGCAACCTGAGTGTAGTAGAAGGTGTCCCTGCCCAGGGCAGGAGCTTGGAACTAGATGCTCTTTAAGATCCCTTCCAACCCAAGCCAGTCTATTACTCTTCAGAGATTTTGCATAATGACCAAGGCCAGTTACATCTGATGCCCAGGAAAATGGGAATAATACTAAAACCATTTCCAAATAAGCTAGGGAAAAAATGTGGGGCTATTTGGAGTGATATTACTCAGTAGGAACCTGAGTGTTGTCCAGATTGGTTGATCAAACTTTCAGGGATATGACCAATCATAGTTCCTTCATAGACATGTTAGGAGGAGTTTAAATTTCAATGCAGAGAAAATATTTTGAAGGTTTAGCAGACATGTGCAGGCATGGTGGTCCTATAGCTTTTGATAGGAAAAAAATAGGAAGAAGTTACAGGATTTTAAAAGTTTTCATGACTATTTTGGTAATCCTCATGTAGGAGATGGTGCATCTGCCGGCTTTTAATATTCAGGTATTTAGTATTCATGCTTTTAATATTCAGGTCAGACACTGGGAGAAAAGAACTGTGTGTTAGGTAACTATTTATATTGCAGTGTTTCTACAGTTGTAGCACTTAGAGGGCTTAGACACATTAAGACTTCTGTTGCCTTAGCTCTCTATAAAAGTGCTCAAGTGCTACGTTCCTGGCCTGGAGGTCTTTTTGCATGTCTGTGCCACAGGTACTGGTCACCATCTGCTCGGTCCAAAAGCTCTGTACAGTTCTGCCTGTGTGCTGTTTTTGGTTACCTAGGGAAAAAAAAAAAAAAAAGGAAGATTTGAACAAGCTTGGGCAACAACACAGCCTTAGATGTTTAAGGACAATTTCACATGCTGTTGGAAGAGTGAGACTGCCCAAAACAAAGCAGGGATTACTGGATATTTGCTAGAATAATTTGAAATAAATTGAATAACTAAGGAGGTCCATTCCCCTCAAAGGGGATGGGGTTTGTTACCAGCATCTTGAGCTGTTGGATTTTTTTAAAAGGTGAGAGTACTCATACATAAAAAGGAGTACCAGATTTACTAAATAGAGAAGGTTCTTGTAACTCTTGGTCATTCCTGTTTCTGCCTTGATAGATGCTATCAAATTATTCAGTCTGTCTTTTGAAAAAGGCTTGTTCTGCTTTGAGGAGATAGAAGGGTCTCTTCTTACCACATTTTTAGCTAACATTTGGTAACCGGTAGTGAGTGAGGTAAAATCTTAATGAAATGAAAGACAGATGGGTTTGTGTTGATGGAAGTACTGTTGAGTGAACCCAGAATTTAGTTGGTCTTCCAGGTTGAGAAACTCTTAAGTGGCTAAATTAGACTCACATGTAGCAGAAAGACATCTTTCTTCTGCAGGTGAGACACACCTAGAGCTTTTCTGACTTGTTTTTAAGGCGGTGATGTTGAAATTATCAGACCAAAACATTAATTAGTTCATCCAGTTACTTCTCTAGGAGTGGTCAATCCCGTTGTTTCCATGAGAAGTGTATGAATGTGTGAACAGTTAAAACTTTGGAGCAGCTGTTACTGGGAGCAGTTGCTTACTTCCTGTATCAATTAGTATTAATCTTATCTCATCAATAGGAAGAGTTTTCATATCTGCTTCAAAACCAAGATTATTTTTAATGCCACTGTGTAACTTCCACTTTGTTGCATAAGTATCTATATAGATCTTAGTAATTCTGAGTTGTATTTTCTCTTTTATTTTTTCACTGATCAGCAGAAATCAAGAAAAGAGATTGAGTAATTCACTAACACAGGACAAAGACCTCTTTTCTTCTTTTTAGTCAAACCCCTGCAGATTTCATAAGAGAGAAAACTTAATTTAAGGTGTTATTTATATATTTTTCCCAGTAGTATTGGTGATTATTCCCATGTCACAGAAAGATGAAACAAAATCAAGAAGCAAGTTCAGCAGATGGCAGTTTCAGTGGAATACGTTTCTTTGATCAAAAGTTAATAAGATTGCAAAATTCAAATATAATTATTTGAAGGTTATTTGTATGAGGTTCCTACTGAGTGATATAGACTAACATATATATATTTTAAATAAATGCTCTATGGTAATTAGTCTTTAGGATATACTATCTGATGAAAAACTTCTTTGCCAAACTGAAGTGTGAATTCCCTATAACATTCCGGTAGCAATATTGGCCAGTTCCTGAATTTCACAGGTTACAAATGAGGAAGGCATCAGGAGGAGAATTTTCAAGGTAACAAAAATAAAAAAAACCAACACATGGAAACCAAAACCCCAAAACCGAACAGGTCCCATTAATATTGTTGATAATGCCCCTTTAAATACAAACATTGTTAAAGTCTTCTTAATGAATGCATTTTCTTTATTTTAGATAGACAGATGCAATATACAGGTACACAGATTGAGAGAGGGGGAATGAGCACCTGTGTATGTGGATGCTATTCAGTTCCTTTGTAGGTGCACTCTCACACTGGTTTATTGTAAACCACAGCCTCATACTCTTTTCTTTTGCTGTATTTTCTTACACCACTAGTAATTACCATCATTTCCTGTTAATAGGGAAAATTATATGCTCTCTTTTTAGTATATAAGAGATACTTGCTTTATTTTATTGAAGAAATGTTTTGCTGTGGTTGTGAATTCTTATTATTTTAGAAAATGATGTAGTTGACAGCCATGGCTTTTGCAGTTCTGCTGGTCCTACAATGGTGTATGCAATTTTCACTCTTTGCTTTCGGATTATTTCCAGTTCCAAGAAGGAAGCAGGAGCATGTGAGCACTGTCGTATTATCAAGTGCAGAAAATGGATTTCTGCAGCTTGTTAATATTTTGTAATTATTTGTCCTGTCCTGGCTTGCCTGTTTGATTTGCCCTGAAGGTTCTCTGGGAATGTATGTTCACCTTCCATCTTATACCATCACATAAATTTGCAGTGAATTAGCTAGGTGACTCACTGGATAATATTGACTCACTTTACTGATGCAAAATCATATGATGTCTTCAGCATTTATTTAGAGTCCTTTCACAGCACTTACTGGCATGTTTGTTAAAATATGGTTGGTTTGACAGATGTAACAACCTATTTTATAAAGGTCTTACTATAAAATTTGCAAGATAACATATGTTTTCTCACAAATGTTAATGTTGTACAGTGTTTCTATAGCAATCGGACAGTTTTGATGTGCTACAGCTAATGTGTTGAAGAGAAATTATTTTAGGTGTTTGTGGTTGCACACTAGATAATGAGTTTGTTGTGATAGATTAAAATTGAGAAATAGGAATGTGATGATACTGGTAACCCAGGGTATCCAGTAAAAGCACTTTGCAACATATAACAAACATTTCAAGGCCAAGCCTTGAGGTCTGATAGAATTAGTGTGGCAATTGAACATGAATCACAATAGTTAATCCCTCAGTGCATGCTGAAGCTGGCACCATTAGCTCTAATTTCCATTGAAGCAAAAGAAGGAGGTCAGTCTTGAACAGCAGCTGGACTGGAGCTGCATACAGTTCCACACGTTCATTTCTAGGCTTCAGGTTGTTGCCAGGCTTTATCCAGCCCCTCTCAGCAGTACCCTGAAGTGGGGCTGTGCTAGCGGTACTTTGTCCTTCCTTTCCTTCCCACCGCTCCTGTAAAGCAGAGCAGAATGATGGGAGTGGGAAGAGAAGTGCAGCTCTCTTCCCGATGGGAGCTGCCAGCTTCCAGGGCCAGTCCTCTTGGTGGTTCTTCTGGCAGCAAGTTTGACCCTCACCCACCTGTGAATTTAGAGACAGAAGGGAGTGATTTCTCGGGTTGAAGAAATTGGAAGTAAAAATCTAAGGGAGAAGGTGCAACTAGGGCAGTAGAACAGAGGGAAGGGAATCAGCAAGGAATAGATAAGGAAAGGGAGTAAAATGCCTTAATAAAGCAAAAATACTTTGAGGAAATTAAAATGCAGAAAAAATAAGGAGTGTTACCAAAGTGTATGAGAATTTACTTAGTCTGTGCATGGAAGCCCTCTACTCAGCGCTGATG
>VXAY01000185.1:0-12277 GCA_013399855.1 Oxyruncus cristatus
GCCCTTTTATCCTAACCCAGAAGGTCTGGACTCACTCATCATCTACCCCAAGACAGAGCTTGATACATTCCAAGCGTATCCTCACATAGAGGGCAACTCCACCACCATGCCTTCCTGGTCTGTCTCTCCTAAACAGTGTATAGCCCTTTGTGACAACATTCCAGTCATGTGAGCTATCCCACCATGTCTCTGTAATCGCAATGAGATCAAAGCCCTGTGACTGCACACACATCTCTAGTTCCTCCTGTTTGTTCCCCATACTGTGCGTATTGCTGTACAGGCACTTTATAGAGGTATTTGAGTATGTCAATATCCCATTGGGGGTGCAAGGAGATGCCTGGTAGTCCTGTCTAGTGGTTACGTCTTTGGCTGCTTGTGGTTGCTCGAGGTATTCCCTCTTAAGCCTCCTTTTGCTCCTGGGTGGTTGCTATAACTCTCCCCTTCCCCCACCTTTCCTAGTTTAATGCTTGCCTTACCAGGTTGGCCATTCTATTGGCAAAGATGTGTGCCTTGCTTTGTTAGGTGGATCCTGTCTCTCCCAGTCAGCTGTTGATCAGCAAACAGGGGGTTGTGGTCATAGAAGCCAAACCCCTGTTTGCAACACCAGTGATGTAGCCAGTCATTTACTTGGTAAATGCATCTAGTTCTCCTCTAGCCGTTTTCCCTAACTGGCAGGATCAAGAAGACTGCCTGGGCCCCCAGCCCCTTGACCAACATCCCCAAAGTTCTGAAATCACATTTGATGGTTCCTAAGTTACCCTTGGTATCATTGGTGCCCATGTGAAAGACCAGCAGGGGGTAATAGTTGGATGTGTTGACAAGCCTTGGCAGTCTTTCCACGACATCTCTGATTTGAGCCCCTGGCAGAAAGCAAACCCCTCTGGACAACTGGTCAGGTCAGCAGATGGGTGCCTCTGTCCCCTACAGTAGGGACTCACCCACCACAATTGCTTACTGGTTTCTCTGGGTGATCTTGTCCTGGCACAGGGTCTAGCAACTCAGTTGCTTCACTTGAAGCCTTATTCAGCTCTTTCTCAGCTTGGAGGGCACTAAACCTGTTTGTTAATGGCAAGTCCTCAGGAGGAGCAGGAGCATTCCTCATACAGAGAGTGGCCAGTTTCCAGCCTTCTTCTTTTGACTTTGGATTTCTTGAGACATGGTGCAAAGCCCACCTGCATGTCTGATGTAGAGGGGAGCTGAGACTCCCGAGTCTGTAGGGTCTCTGAGAATATCTTGTCTATCTCTTTCTCATCTTCATGAATGCTGTGCAGTCTACTTACTTCCTCAACCTGGCAACATAGCTTCTCAACAAGGGCACACCTTCTGCAGAGGAGATGACTCAGCCCCGTCTTCCCAGAAAGGCACCAGGCACTCCTTACAACCAGAGGCCTACAGAGCTACATCTACTGTCAGAAGGTCTGTCTCAGTGGAAGCCTCTGACATCATTGATGTAGGAACTCCAACAGCCACTGGGGAACAAGCTCTATAGCATGTCATCACCATAACAGTGAGAACTTACACTACTAAGACTGGGGAAGAAGGGGCCTCCTTTGCCCCTTGGCATTAACTGCTGCTCCTATTTGCTGCTGTCTGGTACTGCTACTGTGTTGGCCCTCCCAGGGAGAGAAGCCCTTCCTTGTCAACTGCAGTGGAAACTGCTGCACCCCATCCTGGCTGACAGGCTTGACACCGTTTGCCTGCTCTGTTTGCCAAGTTCCTGATTATTCACACTCCCCGGGGGCTCCTGCACCTGAGCTATTCACCTCTGTGAGTGACAGACCGAGCTTGAATCAGCAGCCCTCACTCCTGGCCCCACCCATGCTGAGTCAGCTGCTCTTGTGCAAGCTCAGTGTTTGTCTTGGCACTCTCCTGGGGTTACCCTGGCTCTAGAAGCTCACCCTCTTTGCTGCAATCTCCTGCTTTGCTGCAGGATGTGCCTGCACCAGAGCTGTTTGCTCCCTCGACCTGCTAGCCATGCTTTGATGCAGCCCAGGACACGGTTGGTTTCTGGGCTGTGAATGCACATTACTGGCTCATGTTGAGCTTCTTTTCTACCAACACTCCCAAGTCCTTCTTGGCAGGGCTGCTGTCAATCCATTCTCCGCACAGCCTGTATTTGTGCTTGGGATTGCCGTGACCCATGTGCAGGACCTTGCGCTTGGCCTTGTTGAACTTCATGAGGTTTGCACAGGCCCACCTCTCAGGCCTGTCCAGGTCCCTCTGGATGCCATCCCTTCTCTTCAGCGTGTTGGCTGCATTGCACAGCTTGGTGTCATTGGCAAACTTTCTTAGGGTGCACTCAATCCCATTGTCCATGTCACTGACACAGACGTTAAACAGTGCCAGTCCCAATACTAACCTCTGAGGGACACCACTCATCACTGGTCTCCACTTGGACATCAAGCTGTTGACCTCAACTCTTTGAGTGTGACCATCCAGCCAATTCCTTATCCACTTAGTGGTCCATCCGTCAAATCCATGTCTTTCCAGTTTAGAGACTGGGATGCCGTGTTGGACAGCGTCAAATGCTTTGCACAAGTCTGGGTAGATGATGTCAGTCATTTCAGGTAGTGCTTCTGGTAGGAACAGAAACAAAACTGGTCTAGTGGAAGGTGTCCCTGCCTATGGTGGGGAGGTTGGACTAAATGATTTTTGAAGGTCCCTTCCAACCCAAACCATTATGTGATTCTAAAATAGTCTTATTCTGGCTCATCATGAGAGGTTTGTGTTTGTTTGTTTTGTTCTCTTTCAGTATCCTGTGGAACACCCAGACAAGTTCCTCAAATTTGGCATGACCCCATCAAAAGGGGTTCTGTTCTATGGGCCACCTGGTTGTGGTAAGACACTCCTGGCCAAAGCCATTGCTAATGAATGCCAGGCAAACTTCATTTCCATCAAGGGGCCGGAATTGCTCACCATGTGGTTTGGTGAGTCTGAAGCCAATGTGCGTGAGATCTTTGACAAGGTAAGTGTATCTTCTGCTCCTTGTGCTATGTTTGTGCTGAGGTACCCCCAAAACCTCTGCTGCACCTGTCTTACTGGCCTGGTTCTTGTTTGTGTGTTTTGTTTTCCTTGCTTGCATTGAGAGCAGAGTCTGCTTTCCTTATGTTAGGGGATTAATTTTCTTTGGCAATATAGCTATTTAGATGGTTTTCTCCTGCTGCAATTTGTATCTGTTGTTACAGGATTATAAATGCCCCAATGTCTTAGCAGTGAGGCTAGCATTAGGATGTCATAGATATTCTCTGCATCCCTGAAAACTTATTTCAACACCTCATTAGCCATCACCTTCTATAGATTTTTAAAACGTGCTATGGGTTCTTCTTTTTCTGCAGTTGGACTAAATTATCATTGTAGGTCCCTTCCAACTGAAATTATTCTATTCTTGTCCTGCAATATATGTGGCTTGCAAAGGAGCTCACTTCCACTGCCCAGTTCCCCCATAGATAGTGTGATCTCCTGTCCCAGGAGGTATCTGCATGGATTATCTTGGGAATCTTCACTCCTGTGGTCAGGGAAGGTGCTGAAAGAGCAAAGCTGGAAGGAGAGCGAGAGAAAAAAATTTAGGTTTAATAGGGAACCTCAGAGGCCATCTGGTCCAGCTGTTTGTCCAGAGCAGGGAGGTAACTTGGAAATTCAATCAGGTTGCTCAGGGCCTTATGTTCTGAACATGTGCTAAGGATGGAGAATCCCTGACCTTTCTGGGCCTTGTGCTAGTGTTTGAGCTCTCTCATTATGAAGAATTTTTTTCCCCTTATTTCTAACTGGAATTTTCTTTGCAGCCATTTGTTTCTGGTCTTTCATCCTTTTGCTGTGCATTTTTAAGAAAGATATGGCTTCCTTTTCCCTGTAACTCTACCTATTAGGTAGCTGTAGTGGTTTTGACCCTGGCTGGATTTCAAATACCCACTAAAAGTTGCTACATTCCCCCTCCCTCTGTATCTGTAGAGAGGAGAGAAAAAAACCGCTGAGGATTCCTGAGTAGAGATAAGAACTGGGAAACTTGCGTGGGGGTAGAACTGAAATTTATTGCTCACAAACTAAAAGCTAAATTCATTGCTAACAGAATAAGAACTAAAGAGTAAAGGAATAAAACAGTCTTAAAACACAACACCTTCTTCCCCTCTCGTTCTTCCATGTTCTCTCTCCCCCCCCCAGCAGTGCAGGGGGACAGGGAAGGGGGGGGGTCACAGCCAGGTGTTGCTTCTGCCACTGGTTAAAGTGAGTCCATCTCTTGGACAGCAGCTCTTCTCAATCTGCTGTCCTGGGGGTTACTCCTCCATGGGGGTGCAGGGGGTCTCTGCACCCCGATGGTCCTCCATGGGCTGCAGGGGGACAGCCTGCTTCACCATAGTCTTCACCATGGGCTATGGGGGGGCCACAGCTCTGAGTCCTTCCCCTACTTCCGTGAGGTCCCTTCCCACGGGAGACAGTCTTTGATAGACCTCTCCCTGTGGGTCACTCCCCCAACCGGGGCCACAAGTCCTACCCAGGACAACTTGCTTCAGCATGGGCTTCTCTCTCCACCGGCCACAGGTCACAGGTCTCCAGCAGGACTCTGCTCCATCTTAGGCCTCCCACAGGGTCACAGACTCTTCAGGCATCCACCTGCTCCAGCATGGGCTTTTCCATAGGCTGCAGAGGGGTCTCTGCACCTCAAAGGTCTTGCACAGGCTGCAGGGGCTTCAGTTCTAAGTCCTTTCCCCTGCTCCCAGGGGAGGGGGGGGGCCCTTCCCCTCCTTCTGCACTGACCTTGGAGTCTACATTGTTATCCCATGTTCTCCTCTGGGCTGGAATTTCTTCTGCCACACAAACCTTCTCTTCCTGTGTTCTTAAATATGTTATCACAGAAGCGTAGTTATTGGCTCAGCATTAGGAAATCCCTCCTGGAGCTGGCTATCATTGGCTCTTTTCATAGGACAGTGAAACTTCTAGCAGCTTCTAACTGAAACCACCTCTATGGCCCCCCTACTACCAAAAACCCAGCCTCCTGAACCCATGACAGTAGCTGAAGACAGAGATTGGATTTCCCCCTTCCATTTGATATTTTTCACCTACTGATACTCGAGTGCCTAAATAACCAATTGATGTCCCCAGATCCTACAGGGAGAATTCTGGTCCAGGCAAATTGGCTCCAGCTTGTCCTCTAGGCATTGGAGTTACCACCCTTCTGCCTGGTTCACAGTGCTCCCAGCTTTGGGGAAGTGCAGCTTGTTGTTCAAGAGAATTTAATTGTTTGTGTGGCAGGTGGCTGTTCCATAGCAACTCCTCTAAGCTGTCCTTGTGGCAGCAGGGCTCTGGTATACTCCTCTGAGCTGCTTTAATTGTAGGGTAGACTTAGTGTGAAGTCAGCATGCTCTTCACCTAGTGGTATTAACATGGAGTAATTGTTCCCATTTGCTTTTTGCAGGCCCGCCAAGCAGCCCCATGTGTGCTCTTTTTTGATGAGCTGGACTCCATCGCCAAGGCTCGAGGTGGGAATATCGGTGATGGTGGTGGTGCTGCAGACCGTGTCATCAATCAGATCCTGACAGAGATGGATGGCATGTCCACCAAGAAAAATGTCTTCATCATTGGTGCCACCAACAGGCCAGACATCATCGACCCAGCCATCCTGCGCCCCGGCCGCCTGGATCAGCTCATCTACATCCCCCTGCCCGACGAGAAGTCCCGGGTTGCAATTCTTAAGGCCAACCTGAGGAAATCACCAGTTGCCAAGGTAGGATCTGTGCTTTGACGCATCTGGCTTGGGTTTGCTGTAGGCTACACGTGCTCCTCTCAAGCTGGGGATAGAGCAGAGGGCTGGTGACTGCTCCATGCAACCCAAAGCTGGGAAACCTTCAGTCCCTGAAGGATGGAAGTGAAGAGGTAGGGGGAGGCTTGAGCTCTGAGACTAGGTATTAACAAAGCTAGGTGTTGGTGTGTAAGCACAGCAGGTCTTTGTCACATGGTGGAGTTTTGCCCACAGTGTGGGAACAAGAAAGCCCATTATGGCAGGATGGAAAAGATCCTTGTACTCTAAAAGAAAAGTAAATGTAGAAAACAGGTGGGAAATGGAAATTGAAGAGGAACTGCTGCAGTGAATTGTTGCTAAACTCTTATCATAGGCAAGAGCTATGTTCCTTACTTAGGGAGCAGGCAGTAATGCAACTGGTAGTTAATCAGAGAAAAGCAGATGTCAAGTGAGAGCTCAAGCTATTTTATGCCAAGCTTACCTTTTTAGGTGCTGTTGGAAAGGAAAGTTTCAAAGGAGGTTGCA
This sequence comes from Oxyruncus cristatus, assembly GCA_013399855.1. NCBI lineage: Eukaryota > Metazoa > Chordata > Aves > Passeriformes > Cotingidae > Oxyruncus > Oxyruncus cristatus. Next base: position 6,260 of record VXAY01000185.1, read on the forward strand.
GTATTACTCCCTTGGTTGAAGGGAAGGAGCAAGAGGTTGATTGTCTTGATCTGCCTGTGTGCCATTTCCAGTCTGACAGTGTTTCATTTGACTCTTAATGCTGAGACCTGATTAAATCGTTTCCTAAATCCACAAGTCAACCTGCCTCTTCTTGAGGGTAAACAGTGCAGAGGCATTCTTCTCCTCTACTCCACTCTTGTGAGACCCCACTCAGAGGGCTGGAGCCCCTCTCCTATGAAGACAGGCTGAGAGAGCTGGGGCTGTTGAGCCTGGAGAAGAGAAGGCTCCAGGGAGACATTATAGCAGCCTTCCAGTACCTAAAGGGGACCTACAGGAAAGATGGGGAGGGACTCTTTGTCAGTGCTTGTAGTGACAGAACAAGGGGGAATGGCTTCACACTGACAGAGGGCAGGGTTAGATCGGATATTGGGAAGAAATTCTTTACTGTGAGGGTGGTGAGACACTGGCACAGGTTGCCCAGAGAAATTGTGGATGCCCCATCTCTGGAAATGTTCAAGGCCAGGTTGGATGGGGCTTGGAGCAACTTGATCTAGTGGAAGGTGTCTCTGCCCATGGCAGGGGGGTTAGAACTAGATCATCTTTGAGGTCCCTTCCAACCCAAACCATTCTGTGATTTACAGCTGCTTCACAGGGTCTTGCTGGGTGTGTGGGGAATATGGCCTGCCTTTGTATGTGGTTAACTTTTTCCAAAACCAAGAACCTTAACAGCTCATCTTTTCAAAATTGCCCAAAGTTAAGGCAGCACCTTTGTACCATGGGATCTAAAGACACTTTTTTTGTCACCTGAGGGTGTAAGGTGTAAAGGACAGGCCTCTCTTGGGGTTTTTTTTTGTTTGGTTGGTTGGGTTTTTTGTTGTTTTTGTTGTTATGTTTTTTTTTTTTCCACTAGGATGTCGACCTGGATTTCCTAGCTAAGATGACCAATGGCTTTTCGGGGGCTGACCTGACAGAAATTTGCCAGCGTGCCTGCAAACTGGCCATCCGCGAATCCATTGAGAGTGAGATCAGGCGAGAGCGCGAGAGGCAGACCAACCCTTCTGCCATGGTGAGTGGGACACTGAGCTTTCCCTGCTCATGAGACAGGCAGCCCACCTCTGCCTGTGGGTGAGGCAGGATGCATTCCTCTTCATACCCTCACGTGGGGATGAGTGGGGTCTCAGCACAGAGCGTGGAATGGGAGCATGAGGCCCTCCTGGGGTACCTCACCGTCAGCATTTCTCAGAAGGCCCCTGCTGCAGCCCTGACTTAGTCTGCCACAGTGTCTCTCTCCAGCCCCAACTTTGGTGGGTGTTGGAGCTTCCTGATCTAGCGGGAGGCTGTGGGTGGCTGTCGGGCTGTAGAGCTCGGGCATGCAGCTCACCTGGGCCCTCTGTCCTGCTGCAGGAGGTGGAGGAGGATGACCCTGTTCCTGAGATACGCAGGGATCACTTTGAGGAGGCCATGCGCTTTGCTCGCCGCTCTGTCAGTGACAACGACATCAGGAAATATGAGATGTTTGCACAGACCCTACAGCAGAGCCGTGGCTTTGGCAGCTTCAGGTAACCACAGTGGAGTGGGGAGAAGGGCAGTATGGCTCAGTTGGCCCCAGAACACAGCATTGAGGCAACTTTCTGCTGGATTCTGGGTAACAAATTCCCTCTTCCACTGCATTTTCCCATTCTCCCCAGCATGTACAGCAGCCAACTGAGCATGTGGCAGGTGTAGGCTGTGCTGCATGTTGGTTGCAGCTGCTCTGTTAGTGCTCCTGAAGTCCAACAACCCTTTTTCCTTTTAACACAAGTGACAGCCAGAAGTCATATAAGCCTTTTGCGTGATCTGCTGTAAGGTTTCATCCCATTTCTCCTGCCTCTCGTACTTGTCACCAGGGATTAGCACAGAGGGAGGGGATGGTGCTGAGCTGTGAGTAGGCTTTTGAACAGCATCTCTTCTCTCCCCTTCTTCACTATTGCATGCAGGTTCCCATCAGGTAACCAGGGTGGTGCTGGTCCAAACCAAGGCACAGGAGGTGGCAGCGGGGGCAACGTGTATAGCGAAGACAATGATGACGATCTCTACGGTTAACTCCCTCCTTGGTGGACCACCTCCACATCAGGCCTTGTTGTACAACAAAAAAATACAATGTTCAGTGGACTCTTGGCTTCTTCATTCTTCAGTCAGAACAGTGTAGCTGCATATCAGACTTTGTACAGGGAATGTTTTCTGCAAACACAAATCCAGAGCGGTTTTCAGTTGGGAGGCAGACAGTGACAAGGAGGGAAACCAATTTAGTTTCTGAGAAATTTCTGTTCTAGTTTATGTGGCAGAATCAGCAGCTTTAGCAAAGAATACAATGCTAGCCTGTATTAAAAAAATCCCACAAAAATGATAAAAAATAATAAAAATCCCACAACACTTCTTTGTGTGTGACTGGTGCAGTGTAGCTTGTGCTGTCTCTGTAAATCTCATGTCTCATGTGCTATCTGAGCACTGCTCAATCTGGTGGAGCCCATCTGTATGCATGCTTCCCTGGTGTGTTCAAGGTTACTCTTTGTTATATCTCTTAACCCAAGTTAACAAAAGAAATTGGTTTGGCAGTCTGTCTCTCCCCTACCCCAATTTTGCAGGAAGTGCCAAGTGAGAGAGCCTGGTAGCAGATATCTCTTGCTTCTCTGATGCTGGCCCTGAGCTGTCGGGTCTATTGCTGCTTTAGCTCCTCTGCAGCAAAGGACTTCAGTAATCCTCATTCCATCTGCCCTGCCTGAAGGCAGGCACAAGGGGGCTCTTGGGCTGTCTCTGAAGTTTGTGGTGCAGCATTACTCCACTATGATTAGGAAAGAGGGGATGCTGCAACACTGTTCATCAGGCTCTGTGGAGAGATTTTCCCCCTTCCCCTGCAATGTTTTATGCATCCCTTTGGGTTTCTGATGACAGGCATGGCTCTCTGCTGCCAGCCTGCCCCTTGTTTTGCCTCATACTCAGTAGTTGAGTTCTGATCATAGTTCTTATCCTTCCTTTATGCTTGCAGGTTGCTGCCTTGCTCCTTGATTTATTTTTCTTCCTCTGAATAATGTGCGACTGCTGTACTTCAGTGTTTTATATGAGAGAAACCCTGAGTCTGGTCCCATCATACACACAGGAGCAGTGTGGCAGGCTGGGTATGACCCAGCTGTGAACTGAAGGGGAGAGCCTGTTTGAGGCAATGGCCATAAGATGCACAGAGTGGTGATGTGCTATTGACTTTTGGGGTTTCCCTCACCCCCCATGCACCTCCACCCCCAGCAGCCCCAGGAAAGCAGGCAGCACCAGGGACTCTTTGGCCCCAGTCCATGCTCTTTTCCAGGGGCCACCCCTGCAGCAGAGACCCCTGGGAGCTGCATGAGCAAGAGCCTTCCCACAGCACCTTCCTCCCCAGCCCAGCATCTTGCTGGGGAGACTGGGTAGCCCCGAAGGTGCTGGCAGCTGGGGCTTGTCCTGAATGGAGCAGGAATGGCCAGGTGGGCAGCTGAGGGAAGCCCTTTCTTCACTGCGGTGGTCAGCATTTCCTTGTGCCCCCCTGGGGTTTCCCATGTGGCCCCAGAGCTACATCCCCATGTCCTTGTGTGTCCCACGTCCATCCCCCGCCCCCAGCCTTAAAATCAGGCCCCACAGAGGGCCAGATGTAGCAGGATGGAGGACTGTGCCCCCACCAAGGCGTTGGCATTAGAGACTGGTTCCTGACCCAAGAGACTGGGGCCCTGCAGCATCCCAAAAGTCTCTGGGGTTAGCAGGGTGCTCCTGCCAGCAGAGGGCAGGCAGGGGCCATGCTCAGCATGTCCCCTATCCCAGTCTAGGCCATCTCTATGGGTATCCCTGGCCCCAGGAGCCTCCCCTTAGGCATCCTTGTCCCATGAGCAACCCCTCCCTATGGCTATCCCTGCCCCAAGGGCATCCCCACACTGTGGGCATCCCTCCACTATAGGTATCCCCTGCCCCATGGATGTGCCCTCCCAAGTGGCATCCTCTGCCCTATGGGCATCCCTGGCAACATTGTCAGTCCCCATGGCTGGTGGGAGGGGACTGTGCTGGCTCTGCCCCCAGCCTGCCCAGCTGCTCCCAGCCCTGTCTGCTGTGTGGACTTCAGGATTAGCTTGTTGAAGGGTGATTTTATGGCCCTGAGCTCTTGCCTGGGAGAGGGCAGTGAGCCACATCCCCCATTTGGGGTTTGGCAGCCTCTCCTCAGGCCCCTCCCAAAGCCCGGTGCCTATGGGATTTTGTTCAAACCATCTGCCCTTACGGCTCCTCTTGCTTGGTGCCTTATGGGCAAACATTTTTCCTGGTGCCTGTGTCAGCCACATCCAGGGAGCCCCAAGGGGACGCAAAACCCCCATGGGGTTGCCACGGTGCCAGTGGGAGGTAAGCCTCTTCCCTGGCCCTGCAGAGCCCCAGCGTCTCCCATCACAACACGCCCCAAAGAGGTATGTTTTTTAAAAATACTTTTTTCCTTTCAATACTGACATAAAAAAATTTTTAAAAAACCAAACAAAAACCCCCAATCCTACTATAAAATATTCAGGTCTCATTGAAACTGAGAAAAACAAAGCAGCTTGCATCTGTGCACTGACTTTTCTCCCTCCAGCAGTGTCCACCAGGTTTGTCTATGTCTAACTCAACAGGGACCAGTGGAGTGAACCAGCAGCACACCCTTGTCATTCAAATCAGGTGATAAATTAAACAGTGCCTGATGAGGTCTCCTCACCCTGTGCCAGAGCTGTGGCACCAGCCAGCCTCCCCGCCCTGTATGACACAATGTACAGCTGTACATCTAGCCCCCAGTGGACACCCCATGCTCATCCCTCCTCCCCTGTCTAAAAGGATCCCCTGTTTCAAGTCAGTGATTCCTCCTTTAAAAAAAAAAAAGGATTCCCGGCAGAATATTCCAGAGGTTTTCTCTGTGGTGCTGTAGTGGAAGAATACAGAGCCTGGTCAAATGTGCCTCCCACTCTAGGAGCCCTTCCCAGGGAAAAAAATGGCACAAGGCGGAGTGGGCCAAGGAAGGTAAGAACTATAAAAATTGGAAACACAAAGGTGTCCTGGCTTTATAGACAATGTGTGCCAGGAGGTACTCGGAATAGAAACCCCTTCCTCCAAATTACAAAAATTTGAAATTATGAGACATTTGAGAAAAGTGTAGAAATGAATAACAATTTTACTACAAATGGAGAACAAAACAGACCAAAACAACAACCAAACAATAAGAGAGAAAATGTCATCCAAAAATCACTGGTTCACCTCCACACTGCTGAGGTAGCAATGCAGTCTCAACGCAGTCACATGGTCCCGCTGTAGCCCGGGTAGATATGTGGCCACGCAAGTGACAACAGTGGTGGTGGGGCAGCTGCCACGCAGAAGTGACAACTATGGCAGTGGCAGGAAGCCGGTGGCTGCACTGGTGGTCAGAGGGCTGTGACAGCAGCAGCAGTGGCTGTGCTGGTGGTCAGAGGGCAGCAGCAGCAGCAATGGCTGTGCACGGCAGGGGAAGCACTGGTATGCAGAACAGTGCCAGGAGTGTGGGACAGGTGCCTCAGCTTGGGCAACCGGCAGCAAAAGTGTGGGGACTTCGTGGAGATATGGCATGGATTCAGTTGGCGTCATGCGGCAGCAAGGCAGCAGTGGTTGAAAGGCGGTGGTGGTGGTTGGGGACCTCCCGGTTTCTGTGGCAGGGGTGAGAGGGAGAGAGCGGAATTGCTAGCCCCTTTTATTCCCCCCAGTTCTCACAGGTCCTTCATTCCAGGGATCCTGCCTCAGTTCCTGCTATATTTTCTCTTTAGGGGTCCCGTCTCCTCTGTCGCCCACCCCATCCTCTGTGGCTGGCACCCCAGCAACGACTGCCATGCACCACTGTCGCTCACACGCCCCCCTCCTCCCTGCCCCGCTCCTTCCTTAAAAAATGCATGGTGGTATGGAGAAATTAAACAAGAAAATCTAAACCAACACATTATCCACCCCGAAATTTTTCATACTGATGCCTGCTAGCACCTG
>VXAY01000186.1:0-28082 GCA_013399855.1 Oxyruncus cristatus
TGTCACCAATGTCCCTGTGATGTTGCTGGCCCTCAGTGGTGTCACTGAGGTCCCTGTCACATCACTGTTGTCCCTGTAATGTCACTGATGTTCCTGGGATGTCACCAGTCCCCTGCGATGTCAGCCATGTCTCTGATATGTCATTGATGTCACCTGTGATGTCACCGTAGTCCCCAGGGTTGTCCCCATATCCCTTATGATGTTGTTGCTCTGCATGTGAAGTCACTGCTGTCACTGCAATGTCACCAGTGTCCTGTGACATCACCAGTGTCTTTGTGATGTCACTGCTATCTAGGTGATGTCACCCCGTCCCTGTCAAATCACTGCTCTTCCTGTGATGTCACCAATGTCCCCAGCCATGTCATCAGCATTGTCTGTGATTCACTGCTGCCCCCAGAGGTGATCCCTGTGTCCCAAATGTTGCCACCAGTCCCCAGGGACCTCACTGGTCCCCAACCATGTCATCGCTGTCACTGTGATGTCTCTGGTCCTCAGTGGTGTCACCCATGTCCCTGTCACATCACTGTTGTCCCTGTGATGTCACTGATGTTCCTGGGATGACACCAGTCCCCTGTGATGTCACCGATGTCCTTGTGATGTCACCAGTCCCCTGTGATGTCACTGATGCCCCTGTGATGTCATTGATGTTCCCTGCACTGTCACCATAGTCCCCAGGGTTGTCCCCATATCCCTTATGATGTCATAGCTCTTCCGGTGAAGTCACGGATGTCACTGCAATGTCACCAGTGTCCTGTGATGTCACCAGTGACCTTGTGATGTCACTGCTATCTAGATGATGTCACCAATGTCCCTGTGACATCGCTGCTCTTCCTGTGATGTCACCAATGTCCCCAGCCATGTCATCACTGTCATCTCTAATGTCACTGTTGTTCCCAGAGGTGGTCCCTGTGTCCCCAGTGTTGCCACCAGTCCCCTGTGACATCATTGGGCCCCAAGGATGTCATGGTTGTCACTGTGATGTCACCGATGTCCCTGTGATGTCACTGCTCCTCAGTGGGGTCACAGAGGTCCCTGTGATGTTCCTGCTGTTCCTGTGATGTCACCGATGTCCCTGTGATGTTACTGATGTCCCTGTGATGTCGCTGGTCCTCAGTGGTGTCAACCAGGTCCCTGTCACATATCTGTTGTCCCTGTGATGTCACTGATGTGAACCCTAACTCTAACAGTAACCCCAGTGGCAAGATCCTGTGAGGGGATGCAGCCAGGACAGTTGACCCAAACTGACCAAAGGGATATTCCATACCACATGATATTAGGGATGGTATCAGGGATATTCCACACCATTCAGCTCAGATATAAAAGCTAAGCCAAGGGGCAGGAAGGCAGGCATTCATTGTCTCCCATGGCTGCCCACTGAGAAACCATCCTGCATACTGAAGCCCTGCTTCCTGGAAGTGGTCGACCATCACTGCTCATGGGGAGTAGAGAATAAACTGTGTTATCTTTCACATCCCTTTTTTTTTTTTTTTGTATACAAGCTTTTGCTTTACTTTTTTCTTTTAATNGAATAAACTGTGTTATCTTTCACATCCCTTTTTTTTTTTTTTGTGCACACAAGCTTCTGCTTTACTTTTTGCTTTAAATAAACTGCCTTATACCAATATGCAAGTTTTTTTTTTACACCTTACTCTCTCCCCTGTCCATCTGGGAAGGGAAGTGATAGGGCAGCTGGGTGGGCACCTGGCATCCAGCCAAGGTCAACGCCCCACAACTCCTTGAATTTTGTAACTTTGAAACCCTTACCTAAACCCTGCTAAAAAATAGAGAGTGAAAATTAAGAAGGTCAGCAACCTGTGCAGCTGTAGTTGGGATAAATTTTGGAGACTGTTACACTCTAAAGAGGTAAATCAATAGAAAATTGTTTAGGTGAAAGTAGTCTGGGTCTAATCTTTAACCAAAGATGGATGATCAATCCTGTAACGATAAGATATGAAGATACACTCTGGAGAGCTAAATCAATCAAAGATTAAGTAGAAGTTTAAGTTATCTTCAACTAAAAATTGATGTTGATATCTCGTAGAAATAAAATATGAAACTATTTCAAAGATTGTTTAAGTAAAAGAAGTCAAGTTACCTTCAACTAAAGACTAATATTGTAAGAATAAAATGATTGACTGTCAAGGAAGAGCTTGAGATATTAAACGGAGTAAAAGCTCATGAAATCCTTGTTTCAGTGGAGTGTTTACGGAAGAGCTATTTCCAACACTACAGGGCTTAACAGTTTCAAGCTGTTGAGTTCGATTTCTTTGAATCAAACCATTAAGTGTGAAAACTGCAGCAGACAGGGACTAACATTCAGGAGCTGGCCGAGCTGCCCCCTCCAAAAGAAACACCTACTCGTGGTAGATTTTACTGAATTATGGTTTAATTTCATAATCTATAGCTGTCTGTACAACGTACAAAACGTAACCAAAAGGAACATTTCAGCCCCACCGAAGGGTTTGGTTGTCTGAGGATCCAGGAAATTGGAGTCTTTGATGTATTGTCTCCTGTCTTCTGAATGCTGTCACAGAAGTACCTTTGGTGCTCAAGCTGTGACACCTTCCTATACTCACCAGAACATTTTGCTTTCCAGTCTTCTCCTCTCAGTGGTGGAATGCCCCTGCCATGGCAGGAAGTCTCTGCTGGTACCTCTTATTTCTGCTCAGACATGAAAGTTTTTAGTGTCTTTTTGCATCAGGCAGAAACATTCCAGCAGTGCCACGAGACAGGGGCAGTGAGGATACAAAGGTGACACTGGGGTGGCAGTTTAGGATTGACACAGCCTTTCTTACAGCACTTGCTTTAGGGCTGCTCTGCTCACACTGATAAAGTTGGTGGCAGATTTTCAGTCCTTCCCAGCAGTGCATTTTCACTGTGAGTATCACCTACACCATGCCTGGCTGGTCTGAGAATTCATCTCTTGCGCAGATTAAAATTAGCAGGCATTCTTTTTAACTTAGAGGTTAAGGAAAATAACATACTTAGCTGCTACTGGTAGTGCAATACATGCAGAACTGCTTCTCCCAGAATTCGGAAACCTGCTGAGAATCCAGTGGAATTCAAAGGGGTTGTTTTGGCTTAGAAAACCACGTGGGAAAGGTCAACCTCAGAGATCTCTTGTGGCCAGAAATATCCCTGCTGCAGCCTGACAGCAGGTGAGGGGTGTGGTGGATGATCTCTCCTGCCTGTGCTCTCCATGGAAAGTTTCATTTTGGCCAACTATTTTTCCTCTCATCTTCTGTGTTCCCAAAGCTTCCAATGTGTGTTTTAAAGGTCTAGTGGAAAGCCATGATCATTACAAAAATACAATTCTCTTTAAGCATTTCCCCCCTGATTTTGACTAAAATATAGCATCGTGTTCAAAATGCAATTACTGAATGTGAAAAATAAACTCCTCAGGTTACAATGAACATCTGAAAATAAATGCACAGGCTTAGTATGCACCAGTCCTCACTAAAACCTTCTGTCCCAGTTAGAGCAGCCAGGACCAGTTCATCACTGTGTGGGTGTAATCCAAACTGTGTTCTACACCCTCTATGTCATTTCCCAGAAACTGTTAAAAATAGACCATTTGCAACAGCTGCACAGAGCACACCTGACCCTCAGGCTCAGCTGGGTGTGAGATAGAAGGATGTTCCTGTCCTCACACCCATGACTCACAATCATCCGTTGTGGAACTCCCTGCCCTGGGGGAGGTCCTGGGCATTCCTGCCTGAACCTGAGGGAATATAAACTTGGGGGCTTGGGACTTCGGGCACCACTCCTGGCATCCAGAGAAGGACCAGAACCTCGACCAGACTGCGACCATCACTCTCAACCAGACTGTGACCACCGCTCCTGACCAGACTGCAACCCCCCCTCTCGACCAGACTGCGACCATCACTCGCACCAACAGGTTCTTCCTCTCCTTTTACTTTTGGACCTATGTGGGGCTCAGCATGGGGGCCAACAAACACCACTCTGTTCGTGCCCCAGGGTGCCGACATATACATTTGGGGTTTTGTGGGTTAAAACCAATTGTTCGTCTGTATAATTGTATTTATCATACTATTTTTATTAAATTGTAATTCTGACTTATAATCTCTTTTGAGTTGGGTTAATTTTTCCTGCCAGTTTGCCTTTAAACCAGCACACCTTCTCATTCACAGAGCACTGCAGGGATGTTCTCAGAAGGGTCAAGTTACAGGGTGGAGTCTGAAAATAAGAGAAAGAGAAGTGGTTCAGTATTGTAATGAAGAAGATGATAAATAGTCTGAAAGGCCCCTGGAAAGGAGGAGCCGAAAACTTACAAGGCCAAAAAGACCAATGACTGCAAAAGGATGACAGGGATGATCCTTGTGGGTCCCTCCCAACTCAGAATATTCTGTGAAATCTGTGAAATCTGGGGATTTAACTGACCCATTTCTCCACTCATGTAATCCCATTGAGGTACTTTGCATTAAAAGGAAAATATTTGACTCAAAGTAAAGGATATTTCACTGAGTACAATCACCAGCAATATTTATCTATAAGTTTATCCATCCTTAATCAATCCCACTTCTCCTCCATTCACATCAGGATCCCAGTGGCCCTCACCACGTCCCTCTCTTTCCTCCCTTCCCATTGTCTTTGGCCACCAAACCTTCACTGTTCCCTCACTGCTCCACCTCAATTTGCAGATCTGCAGGATGTTTATTCTGCAGCTCTTGCACTGGAGATAAACCCAACCGAGATATTATCTTATCCAATGAAAATGGAATTGTTCTTTCTAAAAAATTTGATCAGAGTCGAGCAAAACCTCTGTATCATGTAGAAACTGAGTGGTTTTTTTCACATCTGCCTTTTAATTTCTAGTTCTGTTCCATACTTGATCACTAAAAAGATAATCAGAAGTTCAATAAAGCAGGAGACTGCATTTGTCAGCAGGTAGAGCTGCATGGGACCGTTTTTGAGGCCCTTGGCAGCAATGACACACCTTGGCATCCCCCAGGGAAGGAAGAACACTGCAGATTTTACCTTTGATGGCGAGGAAGGCTCTGCTGAAGACACAACCCACTTCATTGGAGGCTTCCACCATATATTCTCCTGCATCCTGTTTGGTAACCCCCAGGATGACCAGGGAGCAAACTCCAAAGTCGTTTGTGCAGAAATAGTTTGGATCATTGGAGAGGTCTCTACTGTCTTTGTACCAGGTGATTTTGGGGGGGGGATGGCCCCCAACTGCACAGCTCATGTGACACTCACTCCCTGTCACCACTACGTGGGGCTTCAGCGGTACGAGGAATCTCGGATGCTGGTTTTGATTGACTCCCCTGTATTTCTGGGGTTTGACTCGGATTTCAGCTGTAAAAAACAAACAGCAACACACAAACACACCCTCAGATCCAGCTCCCATCAGTGAAGTTTGCAGGGCTGGTTTTCAGTCAGACACTTGGCTGTGAAGAGTCTGGAATTCTGCACTGCAATTCCCAGAGATCCTGTGCACCCATGAATTGTAACCTGTGCTGCTTCTCACATTACCCTAGATTTAACTTTGGAGCCAGAAACTTTGGTTTCTGCAAAACTTAATAGAGTTTTCCAGGAATTAATTTTGTGGCAAATTGCACGATATTGCTGGGAATGAAGGAACTCTGCTCAATGTCCCTGCAGAAAGGACAGAACTGGAATTCCTCAGGGTATCTCTAGGCATTCTTGTTCTGGGCAACTAAACATTCCTAGTAGGAGAGACCCATTTCAGGATGGGGTGTTAGAAGCAATAAAAGAAACAAAGCATGACAACACACACAGAGAAATATCTGTTAAGCTGTTTTTACCCTTTGTTTTTCGAATCCTCCAAGGCTGCACAGTTTCAGATGGAGCACTGGCTCCCAGGCTGTTCTTTGCCACCACCCTAAAGTAATAATCCCTGCCTGGGATCACACTGGTGAACGTGAACTTGTTGTTGTAGAGCAGGTCCCCCACCACACGCCACACACCCTTCTGGGATTCCCGATTCAGGACAGTGTAGTAGAGGTTCTTTTCCCACTTCTCAGATGCTGATGGTTCCCAGGTCACTGTCACTGTGTTGGGCACATTCTCTTCCAACCTAAGTGGTCCAGGAGATTGTGGGATGTCTGTGAGGTGAAGGCAAATAATGTCATAGGGGTAGTGACAGTGGCACAGTACAGAACCCTGAAAACTTGGAGTCTATCCCATGGGGGCTCAGTAAAGATCCAGATCGTTGGAAGGGGAAAATTTGATTCCTTCTCCAGCCACACAAACACTTTCACTATGAACTGAGCTGCTGCTGCAGAACATCTGCATTGCTGGGCCTCCTGCCCTTCTCTCAAGGAGAGGAGGGTGACAAAGCTGAACTGCTTCCCCTCCTGGGGACACAGCTCATACAGTTGTTCCAGCTGAGGCTCAGTGTCCTACACTGTGCTGACACCCCTCAGGCACTTCCAGAGAGCATGAACTGCTCCTGGGGTTTGCAGTGTCTGTTTGTGGGACCTGGACTGGCCCTTTTCAGCAGAGTCACTCTGGAAGTACAGCTTTAATCAGTGGATTGCTCTGTCCTGCAGACAAGTGATATCATGAAGTGCCCAGACTGAATCCCATGGAAAATTGTACCCTGGTTCTCCCTGTGCCTGAATGGCCAAACTGCATCACAGCTCACCCTGCCCAACTCAGCTTGTTGCCTGCCGCCTGTTCACAGTAAATCATGGAATCACAGACTGGTTTGGGTTGGAGGGACCTTAAAGCTCATCTCATTCAACCCGTGCCATTGCAGGGACACCTTCCACTATCCCAGGTTGCTCCAACCTGGCCCTGAACACCTCCAGGAATGGGGCAGCCACAGCTGCTCTGGGCAACCTGTGCCAGGGCCTCCCCACCCTCACAGCCAGGAATATCTTCCCAACATCCCATGTAACCCTGCCCTCTGGCAGTGAGAAGCCATTCTCCCTTATCCTGTCATTCCATCCCTTGTCCAAAGTCCTTCTCCAGCTCTCTTGGAGTTCCTTTAGGCACTGGAAGGGACTCGAAGGTCTCCCTGGAGCTTTCTCTTCTCCAGGTGAACCCCCCCAGCTCTCCCAGCCTGGCTCCAGAGCAGAGGGACTCTAGCCCTCGGAACATCTCTCCTTGGGACTTGCTCCAGTAGGTCTAGAGGGGACCCCAGAGCTGGAGGCAGCTCTGTAGGTGGGGTCTCACATGAGGGGACAGAGGGGCAGAATTCTCCCCTCCCCTGCTGCCCACGCTGTGGGATCAGCCCAGGGCACAGGGGGTTTCTGGGCTGGGTCATGTCCAGCCTCTCTACTGCCAACACCCCAAGTCCTTCCCCTCAGTCCTTCCCCTCAGGGCTGCTCTCAATCCCTTCATCCCCCAGCCTGGATTGACACGGGGAGTGGCACATGGATGGCAGTGAGTTACCTGTAATTTGGACCTGGAAGCTGAAGGTCTCTCTCTTGCCCAGCCCATTCTGCAGCTCCACGCTGTAGGTGCCACTGTCGCTGAGCTCGGCTGCCCCAATCAGCAGCTGGGTGGTTCCATCCTTGGTTTTTATGGCAGCCCGGCTGGGAAGAGGGAGCCCATCCTTTAACCAGATCACCACCGGGTCTGGAGATCCCTGGAAAGAACAGCATGAGTCACAGCTCACTTGTTTCACCTCCAGATTGTGTCTTTACATCCGTAATTTCATTATCTCATCCCAAATATGTACCTGCACAACACAGTAAAATCATATCTAGAAATATGGATCCAAGATGGATCTAAGAGCCCTAATGTGCTCTGAACTTCCTTTGTAACTGTTTTTTTTCTCAGTGTCTTTAAGGATGTTTTTGCAGTAAAGTGTTCAGAACTATGGCAGCCAAAGTATTCTGTATCAAGAACAGATGCCATCAGGAATTAATATTTTCTACTTTTTAAAAAAGATCTGTTGGGTTTGGAAAGAAAAAACATCCTCAAAGTCTTTATTTCCCTTGTGCGATCTTTGGCCTCAATTCTCCCAGAGATCAGGAGAAAGGTCAGCAAATATAACACCTGGTCTTCATCCACCTCCTCTTGAGATCCCAGACTTTACAGAATCACAGGATTGTTAAGGCTGGAAAAGACCTCTGAGATCATCAAGTTCAACCTGTGACTGATCCCAGCACAGAGCACTGAGTGCCACATCCAGTCATTCCTTGGACACCTCCAGAGATGGGGACTGCACCACCTCCTTGGGCAGCCCCTTCCAGTGCCTGACAACCCTTTCTGTGATTAAAAACCCTTGTTGTTCCAAGCTGATTCCAAAGCCCCCTGGATTTCTGTCAGCGCCTGTCTGTTTCTCAAGCCATAGAGCTTAAATCCTGCTGCTTAGTGAGACAAACACAGTCAGCAGGGTGTTGCTAGAAAAGCTGCCCCAGGGCCTTCTGAAGCAGTCAGAGGGAAATTTTTAATTTTTTAAAATTTTTATTGTGTTTTTATTTATATAAATATATTGTTTATTTAATATTTCTATTTTATAATAGTCTTTTGATATAGTTATACATACTAATAAAATTATATAATTTATTCTATTATATAAATATTGGATATAAATATATGATATAAAAATTAATTATTTTTAAAGTTTGCCAGAGCAGTAGTAGATGGTGATAATGTTGATAAGGTTGGATGGACAGCTTTGTGTCTTGTTTGCAGAGGTTAATGAATGCCCATAATCTCATAAAACACTGATGCCAACAAGTGACAACTGAATTTCTGCTGGTGTTTTCCTCACCCAGAAAGTACACAGAGCAAAGGCAGCCAAAGGATTTGCCCAGTGTCTTGTAAACTAAATTCCATGGCAAGAAAACAGTGGCTCAGTTTTCATGTCTGCTTCTGACTTACAGCATAGAAACAGGCAGGGAATTCTACAAGCCCACGGAATACGTACCTCAAAGGGAATATTCACCCGGATGGTGTTTCCTGCTTTTATAACCAGGAGGTTTTTCACTGTGTCATCAATTAGCAACCTAGGAGGAACTGGTAAACACAGGGATTACACTAAATAGTTGTACACTGGTGACAGTCGCAGGTGATGGATACTCCAGTTCCTTCCCACAGTGGGGCTGAGGTTGGTGGGGAATTCACATGGAAAAAAGCTCCCTGAATCACCCCCAGACTTTACACCTTTCAAATTCCATTACTATTTATTTATCACTGTGAGCAAAGAAGGGAAAATGACATAAGAACACATTCAAAACAATTTCTGTATTCATGTGATGTCTCAATCCCAAAGAAATTGGCTCTTTAACACGCTTTACCCTATCATAGGGACAATCTTTTGTGTTTAAATGGTATCTGGAGAAAAGGAAATTCCAAGGGACACTTACAAAATATACTTGCAATACTGAGTACAGACAACCCACAGGAAACCATCCAGAGTCTATTTCAAATAATATTCTTTTGGTATTCAAAATATATTTCTTTTTTAACCAATATACTATTGTATTTAGTATTTTTTTTTAAATGCCAAATACAATAGTGCTAAATTGTATTTAGTGTTTCCTCTATAAAACTGAAAAACCTGCTTCCCAGATGGACTTATTTTATCTATTTACTGATTGATTATAAAAGGAGTCTCCAGGCATAGCCCAAAAGTAGACAATTTCCCTTAGGCCCCAAGTTAAGGAAGATGAATCCCTCACAGAATTATCTCTTCCTTCTGTAATTCTGCAACATTCCCAAGAAGCAAGAAAAAAACCCAAAGCTACAGATTGTAAATCAAGGTGGAAAAGTGGAAATGGTAAAAAACTTTCAAACTAGACAATTAAAAAGTAAAGTATCCAAAAAACAAACTAAACATTGGGATTTAAGAGAATGAAATAAAATGCTTAGTTCCACAAAACTGTATGAAAACAGACTGAAAACTCTGTTTTCCCTTAGAAGAGGTGGGTAGGGAGAAGGGATGTGGAGTTTCTGTCTGGTGACTGTGGTAGGGTGCACCCTTTGCACAGGGTGTAAAATATAAATCCAACGAGGAAATAGAGTTTTGGAAGTTCTTTTATCCTAATGAGTGTCTAACATGAGCTGAACACTGCGCACTGCACATCTAATATCAATCAAATATTCAGAATTTCCTGGTGACGTGACCAGATAACACCAGAGTGCAGAGGAGACACGGAGTGCTCATCATCCTTCTGTTAGTCTGGGACATGAAAGAAGCTCATCCCAGTGTCCTACAGTCCTTGCTGCACCTGTTCCCTCTGAAAGGAGCCACTGACTTACCCACAGGGGCAGCAGCCTCCATAAAGGCCTCGAGCTCTGTGGCCTCTCCTGGGCCGCTGTCGTTGAGGGCTCTTACACGCAGAAAATATTTCTCCTTGGGTTGGAGGCCCTTGACTGTGCCCGTGGTGGCCTCGGCAGGAAGGGTGAGGCATTTGGTCCAGCTAGAGCTGTGGGAAGGCCTCATCTCCACCTCGTAGCCTTTCACTTCATTCCCGTCTTTGACTTCAGGTCTGTTCCACGTCAAGGTGACACTGGTGCTGTCACAGCTGCTCACTTTGAGCTCCTGCACTTGACCTGGGGATTCTGAAAAGAGAAATATTGTTTAAAGCACTTTTTCTAGGATTTCTGTTCCATCTTTTCAGTCACTTCCTGAGATTCCCCAGCATTCTTGGAGGGCACTGGATATCCACCCTGCTGTCTTGCCCATGCCTTGTCCCAGTTCTTCAAAGGTGGATCTTTGCTCCTGCCAGCCCTGCAGTACAACCCAAAACACCCCCAACACGGTTTGCAGCCCAAGTCCTTCTCCACACTGCACATAACCCCACAGAGGGAGTCTGCCACACCTTCCCTTGGACATCCCACAGGAAATCCTTCCACTCCTTCCTCGAGCTAATTCTCAACCATGAACCATTCCCCAGTTATTTGATCTTTGTCTTCACACACTTTTAGAGAGCATTTAAGAACATCTGCTCTCCACTAACACCCCCAGTCTACATTCAGCTACACCTAAACCAGAAGGACAGAGCACTTACTCATGGGATCCCGGGCAAAGATGGGCTGTGAGGGGTCACTGGCATCTCCTATGCCAGCAGCATTGACAGCTGCCACCCGAAATTCATACTGCAGACCCTTCTTGAGGTTGGTCACCTTCAGCTTCTTGTCTGCAGGAAGGAAAAGAGTGTGTTGGCTCAGCTGAGCTGTCCCCCAGCACGAAAGGGGAGACAACAATGCTGTACCTTACTCCAGGTAGAATTGTGGACTGAATAATTCTCAGGAGCTATAAATGCTATCACTGATTCCCCTGCCCTTCCCCATCCAAGTTCATGTGTACTTCTGGGATGTGTTCATTGTATTCCCTTCAAAATCAAACAGCACTTAAATCACAGAGTCATTTAGGGTGTAAAAACCCTCTGAGATCATTGAGCTGTGCCCAATCCCCACCTTGTCCCCCAGCCCAGAGCACTGAGTGCCACGTCCAGTCATTCCTTGGACACATCCAGGGATGGGGACTCCACCACCTCCCTGGGCAGCCCCTTCCAATGCCTGACCACCCTTTCCAGGAAGAAATTCCTTGTGATGTCCAACCTGACCCTCCCCTGGCACAGCTTGAGGTTTCCTCTTATCCTGTCCCTGTTCCCTGGGAGCAGAGACCAACCACCACACCCCCTGGCTCCACCCTCCTGTCAGGGAGTTGCAGAGAGTGAGAAGGTCCCCCCTGAGCCTCCTTTTCTCCAGGCTGAGCCCCCCCCCAGCTCCCTCAGTTCTCCTGGTGCTCCAGCCCCTTCCCCAGCTCCGTTCTCTTCCCTGGATATGCTCCAGTGCCTCAATGTCTTTCTTGA
The DNA here is from genome assembly GCA_013399855.1 of Oxyruncus cristatus. Classification (NCBI taxonomy): domain Eukaryota; kingdom Metazoa; phylum Chordata; class Aves; order Passeriformes; family Cotingidae; genus Oxyruncus; species Oxyruncus cristatus. Next base: position 11,769 of record VXAY01000186.1, read on the forward strand.
ATTAAGTGGTGCAGAACTGGGCACAGCACTCAGGGTGCAGCCTCAGCAGTGCTATTGAGAGTTATTAAGTTAGAGATACAGGATGCATCCTGCTTTTCCTCAGGTGAAGATCCTAAACCCTTCTATACCTGAGAAGTCCTAACTTGCCCCTAACAGAAGATGCCGCTATAGTCAAAGCACACTCTGGAGCTCATACACATCCCTTGGGTTTCTTTATATCCCTTGCATTCATAAAGTCCTGTCTGTAGGACTAAAGACAGTAGTTCTGCATGTAAAGTGAAGGCTTTAGTTCCAGAAAATGGAGACATCAGAGGAGCTAAGTCCCAGGATGCAGCATGAACTTCTCTGTGCTCTTCTCCAGGTGCCTCCACACAACCTAGAAAAGACCATAATCCTGCCCCCAGGCTCAGCTGTGTATAAACCAAGAGCTGGCTTTGCTGTGGCACAGCCATGGAAACTTAGCTGGGAAAAAAATGGAGTTGCAAGAAAACATACACACCAGAGCTGAGAAAAATAGAAGGTAAAACTTCACACAGGCTAAAATGGCTGTGATGGGGCCAGTCAGCAGCTCAAGAATTCCAGAGGAAAAACACCAATGTGAAAAGGTGTAAGATCCTAAGCCATTCCTGAACCCAGATGAACTTTTTGCCTTGTCAAGTCTTCCAGACTGTTCCAGGATTTGGGATACCCACCTTTTACAGGCCCATTGGTGACTGGCAGCCAGGTCATGGTGCCCTTCTTGCGTTTCTGAATGATATATCCCACAATTTGGGAAGTGCCAGTTTTACGAGGTGCTTTCCAGGATACTGTGATGGTGTCCTTGCTGACACTGACAATCTCAGGGGGATCTGGGGCACCAGGGGAAGCTAGAAAGAGATTAGGGTTCCATTATTAGCAGGTGTATTTTTATTGCAAGATAAGATAGTGTTCTGTGTCCTTTCTTCTTCCAGTTTCCCCAAGGTATTCACATGGATGTGCTTTGAAAACCTGGGTGCAGCATGGACCTTCGGCCTGAGTTTTGATTTCACAAAAGACCTGCTGTCATCAGGACTGACAATTCCACAGTCAGCCAACAGAGTAAGGCATGTTCTTCTTACATAGTAGGAACAGTCAGCATCGTTCTTGCTTTTAATGACAGAAACTGGTACCAGAATGGACTTTTAACCCTTTGCTAAAGCTTTCAAAATACATAATCAATGTAGAAAGAACCAGAATATAGCATTGCTCTCTTTAGTACTGCATCTGTGCTCATGGCTAAACTGTTCTAGTATTTGAACTCACTGAAGGACAAAGAATATATTCAGTTGTTTGGAAATCAGGGGAATGGAGTGGTCATGCTGAAAAATGCTGCACCTACAAAGACACTGCTTTGCCTGTGAAGTTAAGAAAAGGCCTCACATGTTCCCTTTGTAGCCACACTGTGAAAATTTTCCTTTGATCTGGATGCATTTTGCTCTTCCCCTCTGGAATTGGTTTCCAATTCAGAATGGAGCATTGCCAAGAAGGCAACTCTACCTCAGTATCATCAGAACCTACAATAAACTGCTGGTCTTGCTGTGCAGCCTCTACAGATTTGTGTGAAGACCTCACAGCCACCATTCAAGTTTAGATCTGTAGCAACATCCAAAATGCAGTGAATTGTCTTTGATGTCAGCTTTGATAATAGATTTCCCAACCTGAATTACAAATTATGAAAAGTTCTCCTTACCTTTACCAACCGCCTTCACTTCACCCGACTCCAGCGCATCACTCATTCCCTCCATGTTCATGGCTCTCACCCTGAAGTAGTAGCTCATGTCTTCTTCCACTTTGTTAGTAGTGAAGGTGGTGCAACTCCTGGGGGTTTCTCCCAAAGTCTCCCAGTCATTCTTGCCCACCTGCTGCCTCTCCACAATGTATCTTTGCACTGGTTTGCCCCCGTCGTCCTTTGGGGGCTGCCACTGGATGGTGATGTCATTTGCAGAGCTCTCGACAATTCTGATGGGTCCTGCTGGTGGCTGTGGCTTGTCTGGAAAGATGGACAGAGAGATGATGAGTTGGCTCCAGACCCAGACGTGCTCCTGGGTTTGGAGCAGACACTGTCTCTTGCTCACCAGCTGGGAGACTGTTCCTGAATGGAACACAGGCACAGCTGCAGAATGAGGGCTGGGCATTGAAATTGCCTCTTCAAAATTTCCACTCTTCTAACTTTGATGGAAAGGGGGAGCCAGGCCCTTGCTCTCTCTGGGCCAACTGTTTGCATGAGCACTGCACCAAGTCAGCTTGATAATACAGAAAGAATGTCATTTCTGATCTCCCAAAAGGGCCCAGACATTTATGGTAGGGCTGAATTTGGCCTTGATACCCCATTTCAGATTTGCATGTTGAGCATAGTCCCATCTCCCATGGTCTCCCAACATTCAAAACTCAGCTGCTGAGGCTGTGAAAAACCAAACTAGACTTGTGCCACCTTGTACTAAAGGGCAAGAAGCATGTCAGCAATCTTTCCTTGTACCCTGATTTAGTGGCAAAATACAGTCTTGCTCCTCTTGGAATACCTTGTAGCTCCAAATAAGATTGTCACCAGTGTCAATGGGTTCCCTGCCTAAGCTCAACAGTGGATTTATGGGGCTCTTACCTATGACCACGAGCTTTAAGTTGATCTCCAGGACTCCACTGTCATTCTTCAGCCTGACCTTGTAATCCCCACAGTCCTTCCTCTCGCAGCTGGGGATGGACAGCATGGTGTGGGTGTCTGTTTTATCCACACGGATCCTAGTGTTGTCTGCCAGCTCCATCTTGTCCTTGAGCCACGTGGCCCTGATGGGCAGACGGCCCTCAAAGGGGATCCTGAGCTTGACCGCCTGCCCGGCCTTGGCCAGCGTGGGAACACTGGTCAAGTTTTTGAGGAGAACTTTGTCAACCTGTGGAGGGTCTAATCAGGTGATACAAAGTCATTAAAAACCACAATTCAAAGGGGACAAGGCTTGGAGGGAAAGGTTCCCCTCAGGATGCTGCCAGTAACACTTAGAATCTCTCAACACTTGGACCTTCGCTAGTTTCATGCTCAGGGATTCACAAACTTGTACTTTGCTACAGGATAATTATCACAAGGTTTTGTGGTATCACACTGTCCTTCCAATGGCGAAGGTTTCTCATTGGCAACACACTAAACACAAAGAATGAAGAACCTGCTCTGATGAAGTGCACCCCAAAATCTTTGAGTTACCAATAGAAACTATGTGGGAAGGCTCCCTAGTTAAATGTGTGAATACAAAATGCACCAACCTGTACAAAAACCATCTCTCAGTTATCTTGGAATTCTTCATAATAATAAAGTTATCTCCATAACCAACTACTGGTCTCTGATGAAATATATTACATTTAAAGCCCATCAAGGCTCACGTGCTGCATTGGTGGTTTGAATAGACTCACCTTCAACAAAAATTGAAGCTTCAGTTTTCACATCTCCACCTTCAAACCTGTATTTCCCAGCATGAATATCTTCGGCTTTGTTAATAATTAGTTTGTGGACTAGACCTTTCTTTTCAAACACGACTCCTTGCATGCTTGTCAACTACAAGGTAAAGGACAGAGACCCATTCTTTGAGAAAAAAGGGGAAAAAAAGCAATCCAAACTGAAACTGAGATAAGCATTATCAGCATACTCCCCACAAAGACTTTATTTTTTTCCAAGATCAATTAAAATAAATGTTAGTTCAACCTCCAAGCTCTCTCATTCTGTTCTTAATGACAAAACTTCTGATCAATGCTTGAGTATGATACCTCAGAAGTCCTACAATATCATCTGGATCCCACAGGTGGTATTACTCTTCAGTGTTCTTTAGGAACATAGAATATGTTCCAAAGGATATAGAATATATCTATAGGATATAGATATGTGGTGGTGGTGATGGGTTCAAGGTTGGAGTTGATGATCCTAGAGGTCTTTTCCAACCTAAACCCCATGATGATCTTAAGCACTAATTTGAACAAACACTCTTCACGTTATCCCTGCCTGAAAGATCCTTTGAAGTTTTTTCCCTTGCTTTTGGCATTTTTCTCTCATTCACTCAGGAAAAGGAGAAGGGTTGTGTTGTAAGGAAGTGACCACATCATCTCCATCCTTGAAAAAGAATGGAAAACACAAAGCATTAAGGTCCCTTCCAACTCAAACCATTCTGGGATTTTGTGAGTCTGTGAATCCTTCCAGGACCACACTCAGGTTGCAGCAGATGGCAGAGGGAAGGACACCTTGACACGACACTTAGGAAGTAAAGCCAGAGAGCAGAGCATTGCTAACCAAAGAAAACAATAAGTTGAAGGACACGCACCTTTAGCCCATCTTTAAACCAGGTTCCTGTCACATCATCTTTGCTGACAGTGCAGGACAGCTCAGCTGGTTCCCCCTTCACCACCCGGACCGTCGCCAGCTGCTTGTTGAGGTAACACCGGGGTACTGAACAGTGACAGGGGAAAATGGTGAGAACATGAAAATGGATGTGCATGTGAAGAGAAAAGAGAGCTTTTTAAAATATATATCCTGCGGTCATGACAGGCTTGTGTGCCCCCACACTGTGACCACCTGGGTACACTCAGAAGGGATGTGCCAGTTTGGCCTGTACATGATACAGTCCTACCATCAACCCATGGGGAACAGATTCATCACAAATCACATTATTCACTACAGATTTGCTGGTTTATGTCTGTGCTAATTGTCTTGGCTCCCTCTACAGCCAGTGGGGAAAAACAGGCTGTTCCAAGGTGTGGATATACTGCTTGATCATCCTCTTCCTCTGCATTGACCAGATAGAGGGCTGCCTGACCACATTCCCCCAAACAGCCCCGGGAATACTGTTTTCCACCCCTGTATTCCTCTTTCCTTTCCCAAGTTCTTCTCCACTGACAACCTCATCCCCTCTCTAATAAACACCCCTTGAACTCAAATTTGATTTTAGTTCCTTATTTATATTTTGTTTGCCTTGATAATTCCTAACTTGTCAGCAATCCCATTAGGTAAATATTCCCCTTTGGTTATACATTTGAAATTCCTCATTTCTACAACTTTCGCATCATCATCTTGCCACTGGAGCCACAGGTCTTACTCAAACAGCTGCAAACACATTTACTCCCCTTTTACTATATCAGAACTTATTATTTCTGATGTTACAAGAGAAAAGAGCTCTTTACATTATATAATCCAGTATAAGCAGGCACTTTACATTAGGCCCAATCAAACAGAATCAAATAGAAGCAAAGAATTGTTCCCAGAACTTGGAAAACCACAGTTCTTTGCACTAGATGTTAGGAAAAAAAAAAGTTTTAAATTAGCAACAAGTTTTAAATTACAACAATATCAAAGAAAATGATGATATTCCTTGAAACTTTATAGGAATCGGTCAGTTCCATGTGGACGTGAAACGTATTTGAATGAATAGATGAGACATGATTGAGATCATTTAAGCAGAGATCATTTAAGCAAAGATCATTTAAATATTAAAGGCAATTTGATCAGAGCAAGTTAAGATAAACAGCAAATCAATGGGAGAATTAGGAAGGGATCACAATCAAATTTCCACACAGAGCTCTATTTGTCTGACCCATAAAATTCCATTTCTTTGCAGGATCAGGAATGTGAGTATCCAAATACAAAGCCCAGGAGTGATCAATGAACCACTGAAGCACGTACCTTTGAGATCATCCAGACAAGACCGTCTTTTTTGGCCCGTACTTTCCATAAGACTTGGGAGACCCTTTGCTTTAATATCCGAGTCAGGTTCCTCGTTTCTCTCGCTTGTTGGGGGAAGTCCACCAAAAAGACCTGACATCTCGCCATGACTCAGTGGACCTTGACCAAAATCACCTGAACTACTCCCATCAACAGGTCTGTTATGGGATTTACTCCCCACCCCTCCAAAGGCAGAATTTTTGCCATAAAGGAAGCCCAAGTGTCCTAGATCTCTGCCCTCACCCCTGACATCTCCTTGACCTGATAGTGACACTCTGTCATCAGCTGAACCTTGGTTCTCTGATCCTCTAACATCCCTGACAATGCCCTTTCCATATTCACCACCTGGTCCACCACCACCTCCCACACCTCCTTTACCAAGGAATGAATCCCTTTCATCCCCTCCCAACCTCCCAACAGCACCTGCACCAGCCCAGGCTCCAGCTGATCCCATGTCCTTGCCATAAGGAGACCCAGCGCCCCACACTGCAGAGCCACCAACACCCCCCCCTTCCACGGAAAAGCCCTCTCCTCCTGCTCTGCCTGGATATCCCGGAGCTCTGCACAGCCCACCATCCCTGCCACACTGAGATCCCATCATTCCCTCACCTCCAAATGGAAAATGAGCAGCTCCTGCCACAGCCCCAGCTGGGAGACCATCCATTCCATAGGGAGAGCCAACTCCTGCACCAGTTGCACCACCAACACCTGCTCCAGCTGGGACACCATCCTTCCCATAGGGAGACCCAGTTCCCCCAGGACCAGCTGCACCACCAACATCAGCTCCAACTGGAAGACCATCCTTCCCATAGGGAGACCCAAATCCTCCTGTACCAGCTGCACCAGCAACACCAGCCCCAGCTGGGACACCATCCTTTCCATAAGGAGAACCAACTCCTCCTGCACCAGCACCACCACCAACACCAGCTCCAACCAGAAGACCATCCTTTCCATAGGGAGAACCAACTCCTCCTGTACCACCAGCACCACCAACACCAGCCTCAGCTGGGAGACCATCCTTTCCACAGGGGGACCCAAATGCCCCTACACCAGCACCACCAGCACTACCAGCACCTGCTCCAACTGGAAGACCATCCTTTCCACAGTGAGCCCCAACTCCCCCTGCACCAGCACCACCAGCCCCATCAGCCCCAGCGCCAGCTGGAAGACCGTCCTTTCCATAGGGAGACTCAAATGCCCCTACACCAGCACCACTAGCACCCCCAACACCTGCTCCAACTGGAAGACCATCCTTTCCATAGGGAGACTCAAATGCCCCTACACCAGCACCACTAGCACCCCCAACACCTGCTCCAACTGGAAGACCATCCTTTCCATAGGGAGACTCAAATGCCCCTACACCAGCACCACTAGCACCCCCAACACCTGCTCCAACTGGAAGACCATCCTTTCCATAGGGAGACTCAAATGCCCCTACACCAGCACCACTAGCACCCCCAACACCTGCTCCAACTGGAAGACCATCCTTTCCATAGGGAGACTCAAATGCCCCTACACCAGCACCACTAGCACCCCCAACACCTGCTCCAACTGGAAGACCATCCTTTCCATAGGGAGACTCAAATGCCCCTACACCAGCACCACTAGCACCCCCAACACCTGCTCCAACTGGAAGACCATCCTTTCCATAATGAGACCCAAATCCCCCTGCACCAGCACCACCAGCCCCAGCACCACCAGCTCCAGCTGGGAGACCATCTTTTCCATAGGGAACCCCAACTCCCCCTGGACCAGCACCAACAGCTGCTCCAACTGGAAGACCATCCTTTCCATAGTGAGCTCCAACTCCCCCTGCACCAGCACCACCAGCCCCAGCACCACCAGCTCCAGCTGGGAGACCATCTTTTCCATAGGGAACCCCAACTCCCCCTGGACCAGCACCAACAGCTGCTCCAACTGGAAGACCATCCTTTCCATAATGAGACCCAAATCCCCCTGCACCAGCACCACCAGGACCAACACCAGCCCCAGCAGGGACACCATCCTTTCCAAATGGAGATCCAAATCCCCCTGAACCAGCAGCACCTGCTCCAGCTGGGAAACCATCAATTCCATATGGAGATCCAACACCTCCCAAACCACCACCTGGAGCTCCACCAGTGCTTGGTCCAGCAGGGAAACCATCCTTTCCATAGGGAGCCCCAAATCCCCCTGCACCAGCTCCACCACCAGCACCAAAACCTGCTCCCACTGGGAGACCATCCTTTCCATAGGGAGCCCCAAATCCCCCTGCACCAGCTCCACCACCAGCACCAAAACCTGCTCCCACTGGGAGACCATCCTTTCCATAGGGAGCCCCAAATCCCCCTGCACCAGCTACACCAGCACCACCAGTACCAGCCCCACCAGGGACACCATAGAGAGCACCAACTCCCCCTGCACCAGCTACACCACCAGCACCAAAACCTGCTCCCACTGGGAGACCATCCTTTCCATAGGGAGCCCCAAATCCCCCTGCACCAGCACCACCAGCCCCATCAACACCAGCTCCCACTGGGAGACCATCCTTTCCATAGGGAACACCATATCCCCCTGCACCACTATCATCTGCTCCAGATGAAAAGCCATCCATTCTGTAAGGAGATCCAATACCTCTAAAACCACCACCTGCAGCTCCACCACTGCCTGGACCAGCAGGGAGGCCATCTTTTCCATATGGATACCCAAATTCCCCTGCACTAGCAGCACCAGAACCACCAAAACCAGCTCCAGCTGGAAGACCATCCTTTCCATGGGGAGAACCACCTCCCCCTGCACCCTCAGCTACACCAGCAGTACCAACACCTGCTCCAAACGGGACACCATCCTTACCATACGAAGACCCAACACCTCCAAAGCCACCACCTTCAGCTCCACCAACACCTGGTCCAGCAGGGATGCCATCTTTTCCATATGGATACCCAAGTGGCCCTGCACCAGGACCACCAGCACCACCAGCACCAGCCCCAGCTGGGAGACCATCCTTTCCATAAGGAGCCCCAAATCCCCCTGCAGCAGCAGCACCAGCACCTCCAACACCAGCTCCAGCTGGGAGACCATCCTTTCTGTAGGGAGACCCAAATCCCCCTGCACCTGAACCACCAGCACCACCAGCACCTGCTCCAACTGGCTGACTATCTTGACCATAGAAAGCTTCTATTTCTCCTATAGAACTGCCACCTGCCCCAGGTAGAGCCCCATCTCCACCTGAAAGGCCACCTGGGCCATACAGTGAGCCAGACCTTGCCCCCTGACCTAACTGAGCACTGGCATGAGGTGTCAGGCCATCCTTGCCACAGGGAGCCCCTCTTTGTCCCTCTCTGTTTATCCCTGCTCCATTCATATCACCCACAGTTGGATCACCACCCTTGCCATGGTGGGACCCCATTCCTCCTGCCATCTCAGCACCTGCAGCACTCTTCCATGCTCCAGCCCCTGGACCAGTCCTGCTAAACAGATCACCCACACCATCTCCCACTCTGGCTGAATCAGGACTGAGTCCATCTGGCACAGAACTTCCATCAGTGGCACCAAATCTCCCAACACCCCCAAAGCCACCTCTGTAGCTGGGATCACCTAAGTTCCTGTCTTTGTCATGCTGAGAGCCCAAACCCTCTCCATCATCCATGTCAATGTCACCAGCACCCAGCACACCCTCGCCTCTGCCAGCCACAGAATTACGTTCCCCTGCTCCTCCTACTCCATCACCAGGGCCTTCTCTGCCTGTCACAGAGTCCTTGCCATGCACAGGCCTTAATCCACTTTTGCCTCCTAAGCCTTTTAATCCAAAGATACTGCCATCATTTGTCACTGAGTCTCCACCTAGATCTGCTCCAGAAAACTGCCCAGGCCCCATCCCTCCATTTATGTGGGTTTTGCAGAGCCCCTCTTTTCCCAAAAATACATGGCTTCCATCATCAGTATCCATGGAGTGGCCTTTGCTGCCTTGGCCTCTGCCTTGGCCTCTGTCTTGGCTGCTGCCTTGACCCTTCCTGTACCAGCCAGTTTTTTCCATGCCAGTATCAATGGGGTGACCTTCATCACCAGCACGTTCTTGGCGCCGAAGTTTCCTCGCCCTTTCATTGTCTGCCATTGTTTCTTTCAGCCACTCAGATTTCTCTCTTTCAATTTTTTCAATTCCTTCGTCATCCTGTCTCTTGTTCCCTTTGGCATCTGTGTTGAAGTTGCATTGTTTGATTGGAGAAGATAGGATTTACAGAAAAAGAGGGGGGAACAAATAACAGATAATCAGTAGGTCAAGTACTGCATTAGTGGCCAAAAAAAATGTGTAAGCAATTTTATAATTTAATTTTAGAATACAGACACATAATACATTTAAATAAATTTGAATTCATTTCAAATCCTGATTTTTTCAGTGTCACATTCAGACAACGAAAAGTTAACTAGAGACAATTATTTTTGTTTAAAACATAACTTTTTTTAGTGGAAACATGGTTGTTATAACAAACAAACAAGACAGAACTGACAGAAAAAAAAAAAATCCAGCATTACAGGTCTGATTTAGAGGGCCTTTGATTGTATCTGAAACTCATCAGTTCCTTTTGCCTTCTCCCTCCAGCCCTGGAGGAGTTACAGAATATTCCATGCACAAAGGAGCCATCAGTTCCTACCCTTGAACGGGGATCTCACTGCTATGGAAGCACTTTGCACATCTGGCATCCAGCTGTTTAAGGGATGCTGAGGACTAAAGATTCCATCTTTGTATTAGTCTCAGATCCAGGCTGTTGTGAGAGCAGGTCACTCACTGCTTTGATTTCCAGGCTGGATATCACTTATTAGAGCATTAACAGCTCAGTGAAATCCACAGGCAGTTTCTCTGTTTCAGAAACCTGCACTGTTCCTGAGAGGATCCCAAAGGAAACCAACGTCAAAGGAAACCAGAGCAACCACCTTTCACAAGCAAACAAATATGAGCCAGGTAACTGTTGATGTGCTGGCACTGAAAGGAGTGTTTCCCATCTTCCCAAGTTCCTCTAAGCTCCTTCTAAAATGTTTAACCTCCAGTTTGGACAGAAAAATATTATCTAGCAAGATAATACTGAATGGTATTGATAGTATAGAATTGAGAGTATAGAACTGATAGTATAGGAGCTCCCTGACCCCCTGCCCCCTGTACTATGGTCCCAGTGACAGCTTCCTCAAAAACACATGGTGAGATACAGAGCAGTTTTTGATAACTGAGAACATCGTAGCTGTACAGCAATAAGCCCAAAGAATTTGTCAGGATTAATTAAAAAGAGAAAAATTGGTCTCATTTGAACAGGAAAGAGTGTCTAACTAGACCTTCATTTTCCCAAATAGAATTTGGAATCACAAAATCCCAGAATAGTTTGAGCTGGAAGGGACCTTAAAGCTCATCCAGTCCCACCCTCCATCCCTTGTCCCTCTCCAGCTCTCTTGGAGACCCTTTAGGCACTGGAAGGGGCTCTAAAGTCACCCCAGAGCCTGAACACCCCCAACACTAGGAACTAGATGCTCAACAATTAATTTCTCAGTATGGGAACATCTCCTTGGACAATCAGGCAGTGAGAGGAATGTTACTGTGTTAACACCCCTCAATCCACATCCCGGGACTCACACTCCACAAGGAGCCAGGCACTGGAGGAGCCGTGCCCCGTGTCCAGCGTATACATGCCGCGGTCAGAGGGCACCACGTTCTTGACAATAAGCTGGTGGGTGAGGCCATCAGGTGTCACAGATATCTGGTGCTTCTGGCTGGCCTCCAGGATGTGGGTCTTGTGCAGCCACACGGCTTCGTGGCAGGGCGTGCGCAGGACACAGCGGAACACGGCATCGCCCTCCTCGGGACAGCGCACGTCGCTGAGCAGCTGATGGAACCTGGCAGGGATGGCTGCAATGGGAAAATCAGAGCTATGGAAAGGCAACAGCTAGTTCTGTCCTCCCAGAAAAGCTTGTTGCAGCTCAGGGAAGAAAGAACAGCAAGTTGTGATGCCCGTGAGCATCGATTTAATGGGAAAATGGAAACACTGAGGTGTGATCCTGTGACCAACTCTGCAGGATGGACCAGCAGAAAAGTAGATTTTTGTGTTATTATCCTCTGAGACATTTATTCTGTACCTCATTGATGTGTTGACAGTTTGTAGTCATCAATGTATTCCTGTGGCACAATACTTGTATTGAGTTATATCATTATTATTCTGAGCTTACAGAAGGAAACTGTAGCATGGGGAAGTTGAGGAATGTGCTCATTGTCATCCACAAGTCAGAGCCAAACTGGTACTTGAACCTAGACTTAGTCCTTTGGACTACAAATGCAGCAACTAAATCACATAATCACCCTTCTGCTCTTTATCACGTATGCCACACTGGGAGCCCTTATTTGGCAACACCAAACCAGTCCTCTGTAGCTGTCAGGAGTTACTGCTGAGCTTTGCGCTTGCTCCCAGATAAAAGTTTCCAGCAAAAAAAGAAACTTTTGTTATAGTTGTATATCACATACATCAAACTCAACTTCTCACCTTCAGCATCCAGTTCAGTGGAGAAAACAGGGACGTCCTCCACCCTGACTTGGTACAAGCCTGCATCCTCTGGCTGCACATCATTGATGATGAAGTGGTACCTTCTCCCAATTCTCCTCAGGCAGTGCTTCCTGTATTCATCCCCTGTCCCGTAGCGGAGCCGCTGACCATCCTGGGAAGAGGAGGAGTATTCTCACAAAGGCAGTGCTCAACTGGTGCCTGGCGTTTTACAGAATCACAGAATTCCAGGACATGCTGAGTTGGAAGGGAACCACAAGGATCATCCAGTCCAACCCTCAGCCCTGCACAGGCCCATCCCTAACAATCCCCCCCTGTGCCCCAGAGGATCATCCAAACACCCCTGGAGCTCTGGCAGCCTTGGTGCTGTGACCACTGTCGTGGGGAGCCTGGTCAGTGCCCAACCACCCTCCGGGGGAAGAACCTTTTCCTGAGATCCAACCTAAACCTGCCCTGACACAGCTCCAGGCTATTCCCTGGGGTCCTGTCCCTGGTCCACACAGAGCAGAACTCAGGTCCTGCTCCTCCTCTGCCCCTCCCCAGGAAGGTGGAACTGCAATGAGGTCTCCCCTCAGTCTCTTCTTCTCCAACTGAACACACCAAGTGCCTTCAGTGTCCTCACACGATTTCCCCTCAAGGCTCTTCTCCACCTTTATGTCCTTCCTTTGTACACTCTCTAATGGTTTCATATCCTCCTTACATTGTTGTGAACAAAACTGCCACAATATTCCATATGAGGCTGCCCTAGAGCAGAGCACAAATCAGGGCAAATTGGTGCTACAATCACCTTGCTGATACAAATTATTAACTACACAGAAGTCTCCACTCTGTTACTGCTTAGAGCGGTCAGGGCTCATTGCTTATGCAACATCTGTGTAGAAAGTCCTGCACAGAACAGAGTACCAGACTCTCAAACTGGGCAAAACAGCAGCTCTTTGCTGGCCCACATAAGGGTTTGAGGCTTAATGAGCAGTTAGTGCTTTCTTTGCTTAGATTTGAGCATCCTCACAGTTGGAGAAGCAGGAGTTCACTTTCTGGAACACAACTGGGTTACATTCTTCACATTGTGGCTCTTGTACTTCGTGTCATACCTTTAATTCAGAAGTTCATAGTTAGTCTGATCTTTTCAATGAATCCTGATTTCCCACTAACCACAGTTTGACTGAAATTTAACTTCCAGAAACACATCCACAGCACTGAGCACCTGGGGATCACATCAGAGCAACTACACATCTAAATGGGACATTTTACTTCCTTGAGATTTTCTTTCACAGAAGTGAGTTACAGTGGAATAACTTGAGAAAGGGAATAAAATTTATATTAAACTGTAGGATTTCTGCAGCCTGAAAGACTCTGTTAGGACAAGGGGTGATGATTTTAAACTGAAGGAGGGTCAATTTAGATCAGATATAAGAAAGCAACTTTTTACAGTGAGGGTGGTGAGGCCCTGGCACAGGTTGCTCAGAGAAGCTGTGGCTGCCCCATTCCTGGAAGTGTCCAAGGCCAGGTTGGACAGGGCTTGGGATAGTGGGATAGTGGAAGGTATTCCTGCCCATGGCAGGGGATTGGACTAGTTGGCCTTTTAAAGGTCCCTTCCAACTCAAACTGTTCTATGAACTTCCTCTTCCTGGAAGAGCTCTTGACAAGGATGTCAGTAAACTGACTGTGTGCCCTGTACTTGGATTTATAAATGCCAGAGGATATTCACCAAAGACTACACACACCAACACTCTTCCCTAACCCAACTGGGTTAGGTCTGCAAATGACTCTGCAAAGGACAGACAACTTTATTTGCTCTCAGCCACTTCTCAGCAGATGAAGCACTTTCTGTGGAAGACTCCAGTGGCTGCTCTGAGCCAACTGCCCAAACTGTCCTGAGCTGCTGCTGCCCAGCTCCTCTCCCCCCTCACCTTGAGCAGATACACGTTGCTGTTTTTATTTTTCAGCTCCATCTCCAGGCTGAACGTAGCATGTCCCTCCTTGTTGACTTTGATGTGTTCAAAGTTTTTGATACTGTGAATTAACTGCAAAGGAAAATCAAAGAACCTTGTAAATGATAAAGCTGCCATGACAGAAGTTCTTAAGCTGTTGAATTAATGTGAAATCTACTTTTTGTCTGCAGATAAAGAGCTACCTCTAATGTTATGTGTGCAGAAGATGTTTTTGTGAGCTTCCACAGTTTACTCCTGTATACAAATTATATTTTACATGCTGCCTCTAGGTCATTCACACACTGTCCATACAGGTTTCTACATGCCCTTGTATGTCAAGGCCAGTTTTGACTCTTGAGCATACAACTTTTCAATTTGGGGTCCAAATTCTCACCAGAGGCAACTGAACTCCCCAATGATGAGTATCTCCTAAAATCTATGAATTTAATTATAAAAAAGTCATCAGCATTTTCATCTGCAGGAGTAAAGAAACTTCTTTAAACACTGTCATAAATCACTCTCTCATCCAATAAGATTTTCATCTACAATTCAATTTAGGAAGATTTAGCCTGTTGCCAGAAGCTACTGAGTACTTTGCAGTTTGTTAAAACTCAGTGGTTTCAGTTTATTTTACCTCATCTTGTTCACTCTCTGTGTCCTTCCTCAGCTCCTGCAGCTTCCTCAGCATTCCACGGAAGTCAACAATTCCATATTTAATACAGATTTTCTCATAGTCTCTCTTGTCTGCATGGAGCAACAGCTGCCACACGGCTTCTTTGTCCAGGGGTTTTGGTTTTGGTGCTACAACCCTTGGAATCGGGGGGGGGGGAAAAATCTAGACATTTTGACAGACAACAAGACATCTCATTTTTTTCTATACTTGATTCTCTTTCATCTCTCTCCATCATTTCTAAAGTTCACTTGGCCCTGGAGGTGAAGGCAGGAAAGAATGGGGATCCTCCAGAAGAGGTTTTCTGTATCTATACCATGAATTAAATGATGACAGGGAACAACTGTTGACACTGTTACATTATCAGCAGAGTCACTGGAAGAGTTTGGAACAAGGATTCTGCACAGGACAGAGATCATTCTCATCAGGTAATCTTCGGAGGTTCCCAGGTGGGAAGGGAAGGGATTCTGCCATGTACACCTGGCCAGGAGCCAGGGTTCACCCTGATCATCCAGAATCACCAGGACATGAAGATTTGTCACTTGGCCAGGAAGTTACTTGTGAGCTAAACACCGGAAAGCAGAAAAACAGATCTTTTCAGTCAAAATCTGCAGAGGGATATTCCCCTTCAAATGAGGTTGGTGCCTTGTGTTTATCTCAGCGTCACAGGCAGTGCCAACCTGTCCTGCGGTGTCTCTCCATAGGGAGTCTCACCACAACTTTGGAAACAAGAAGTGTTGCCTTGCAGGCCTGTGAAGTTGTCCCCTGTCACCAACAAACTTCTAGAAGTGTGACAATGGCCCTCACTATGGAGACTTACCTCTTCCTCAGCAGCTTCTTGGACTCCTGGAGTGTCTTCTTTAGCTCTGTCAGAAGGGTGGGGCGAAACAACAAACATTCAGACACTCAGCACTGTAAAATACATCCCCAAAGAGAAGGTAATGCAAAACAACCTTTGACAACAGCCCTTTCTGCTGTGCTCTGGTGATTTTTTTCACACTTTACAAACTGTCATGGAACTTGGAGTCAGTTCTCACTGCCAGACTCATCCTTTGAGTGCTAGTAAAGTTCATTGCTCACTAAGAGGCTTTCCTCCAGTAACCCACTATTTTTCATATTAACATGTTTGACCCAGCTGTGTTTCACACCCCAAAATCCTTCTCTAGCCCTAATGATTCTGCTACCACCAATTAGAACAGCTCAAAGCCATGTTTAGCATCATTGCTTTACCCAAAGGTAAAGAGCAAGCAGAGGTGACAGAACATTAGAAATTCATTAATCTTTTTCTTACTTTTTAGTCTTTACAGATTTGGGATAGTAATAATGTGGCAGGTAGAGTATTATTAACTCCCCCATATTATTATTAATTAATATTTATAGATTAATATATATAAATAATATATATTATTTATATTAATTAATATTATTATTAACTCCCCCATATACTCCCCAGAGTATTATATGTCTCCCCATAATAAAATAAAATAA
>VXAY01000186.1:28347-63636 GCA_013399855.1 Oxyruncus cristatus
AATATAATATACATATCTCTTTATCTTACCATCAGCAGCATGAACAGGAACATATTTTGCTTTCCTCTTAAAGCCAACTGACAGTTTATAAGAGAAAACACAAGGAAAACAAGCCATAAGATGAACAAACAGCAGTAAACCAATGAACCATGAAACTTCAGTATCTGTTTCCAATGTAAGGGAAAACCCCAGTCTGGATTTCTTTGTCAATCTGACATTGACTCCCAGGAATCTCCATCTATAAATGTGATATTCCTATTGCAATTGACTCTGTGCTTACTGGATGCTCCACACAGAGGACAAGAACATTTCTGCCCCATGAATTTCATGGTTTAAGCAAGGGGAGCAAACACTAACGTCTTGTTTTGGAGATGGGGAGCCATGGTGGAAGTGGCCAACTGCAGAGAGGTGCCTTCTAAACTTTAGAGGACACCTCCAATATAGTCCACCTTCTGCTCAAATAAATTCCAAGGATATCAGTTATATTTGACCCACAAGATGCCCATTTATCTACACTGACTATAAAAGGAAGCAGAGGACCACAGTTGAAGTGGGATGGACTCCTCCCAAAGGACTGATATATTCAGCAACATAAAGAAAGGATTGAGTCCAGTCAAATCCAGAGTGGCAGGTTTTCATCAAGTGCAGTGACCACAATTCCACTTTCTTCTCCCTTGCCTTAAAGCTCACAGTACCCCAGAGCCAAAAGAAGACCTTTAGTCCTCAGTGAGGGGAATAACAGACCTTCACACTGAGGATACTCAGACAAAGACCGGGGCACCCACCCCAAGGGCAGCAAAGGCACTGTCCGGGGCCTTTGGAGCCCAACCCTTTAACCTCTACCTTGGATGATCCTGAGGCCAACAGAGCAGGAAGCTTCTCCATATTCATTCACAGCACAGCACCGGTACAAATCACTGTCATCCATGACCAGCTTTTTGATCTTCAAAAGGAGAACACAGGAATTGCTCACTCACAGCACTGGGCTGGGGTTCAGTTCACACCTTCAGCTTCTAACAAAGCAGCTACTCAAAGGCACCTCACAGCTCTCTTCTGTTCCCAGAAGGGCTCTTGAAAGCTTTGTTGGCTTATCTTTGTGTTATCTCAGATCTGGGGATATGTAGAATCACAGAATATCCTGGGCTGCAAGGGACCCACAGGGATCATTGAATCCAACCCTCAGCCCTGCACAGGACCATCCCCAACAATCTCACTGTCCCTGAGAATGTTGTCTAAACACTCTTTGAGCTCTGATGGCCTTGGTGCTGTGCCCACTGTCCTGGGGAGCCTGTTCAGTGCCCAACCACCCTCTGGGGGAAGAACCTTTTCCTGAGAGCCAACCTAAACCTGCCCTGACACAACTCCAGGCCATTTCCTGGGATCCTGTCCCTGGTTCCCACAGAGCAGAGCTCAGGTCCTGCCCCTCCACTGCCCCTCAGCCCATTGCAGGTTTTCCTCCCCATTTCTCACTCAGTTCCACAAGTCCTTTCTGGAATATTTGATCTTTACCTGCAGAATGAATTCATTTGTAGCACTATTGAAGGACATTTCATATTTGGCAGGATCATCCATCCCTGTTCGTGTACGTGACCATTTCACCTCTGGGGTTGGGACACCTTTGACCACAGCTCTGAAAATGGCATTTTTTCCTTTGAAATGAGGCAAGAAATTAGTTAAGACAGTCTTGAACATGAACAGTCTTGAACTCTCATGCCAGGCCCCCTTATATTATCAATAGATTGATCTCCAGAGTGAGCCATCATCTGTTGTTTAGGGCAGAAAGATTCTTCAAAAATAATGATGGCTTTTATTTTTCAAATCAGGTTTGTCTGTACTCAATCATAAAAGGCCTTTAAAATGTGGTGTTACCCTGCCAGATGTGGCTGCTGATGTCTCTGACCATCTCTGCAGCCCTACAGGAAGTTCAGCCTTGACCTGCTTTTGGCAGCTTGTACCACTGTCTAACAGCCGTGAAATGCCCAAATCTATTCTCATCAAACATATATTCCCTATAAAATCCCATTGCTTCTCCATTCTTTCAGACTACAATGCCTTGTCTGCTGATCTGGCACCACCCTGCATCCCAAACACACCAGGCTCTACTATTTGAAGAGGCAAGGAAGGGAGGAGAGGATGGGCTTCAGCTCCTTCATCTCTGCTCCCCAAAAGAATGTGTTTTCTGAGTACACAGAAATCTCCAACAGCTTTCTGCTGCCTACTACAAACCTCTGCTTCCAAAAGGCTTCAAAAACATAGGAAACACTGGGAAACAACAAGTCAGAGAAGTCACTCATGTGGTTAAGTGGAATAGAAATGGAGGTGAGTTATTCACGGACAAAGCTCAGGATGGAAATGATTATTGTCTTTCTTTTGCAATAGTTTTGGTCTTCAGGTGTCCGACACTGTTAAAAATTCTCCTCAGAAAGCCTTGCAATATTTCCCACACCCTTCTGCAGTCACCACCACCAACTTCTTTTATGGAACAATGGATTCTTATCAAAAGGCATTTTCCAACCTTTGAGATCAGAGTACTATTGTTAAAGTCTGATTCCAATTTATTGTCCCTATGTCATATTTTGGCTGCACTTTTGCTTGTCATCTGTCACAGGCCACAGCTCCACAGCTGAAGGAATCAGCTCCCCCATGCGCTGAACACAGTAGGGTGATGGTGATGCAAATAAAGATACTCATGGTGCCTCTGCACAGAATTCAGTTTACAGTGACCAACCTGAATGCACAAATATTTTGTACAGGAACTATGAGAAACCTACTGCAAAGGAAATAACTTGGTAAATTCAGAGAGGTGAAAATTTAGACAGGTGAAAATTTAGTCAGGGGCCTTGGTTAATTCCTGAAACTTGAAGGTGGAGGAGGGGAGGTTCCACTAGAGGCCACTCTGCTCCTTCATAAAATCTCAATGGCTCATGAAAATCAACAGATGGGTGAGAAACACTGAATCCACAGATCAGTATTGGGAGAGAAGAGGAGCTACATGATCTCCTCAGGCCATTCCACTCCAAGTAAGTAAGTAAGTAAATAAATAAATAAATAAACAAACATGTATCTCTGAGTCTCTGCAAGTGCAGAGAGATCACTGGGAGGCTTTTCACTGTTCGGTCTTGACTCAGCAGCTGCTTTCCCTGTGCAAGATCCATGTTGCTCCTTAGACAATACATGGAATAATCAGGCAGAAAGAGACCTGGGAGTTTGGATTGACAGGAAGCTGAACATGAGCTAGCAGTGTGCTCAGGTGGCCAAGAAGGCCAATGGCATCCTGGCCTGGGTCAGGAACAGTGTAGCCAGCAGGAACAGGGAAGTGATTCTGCCCCTCTACTCTGCACTGATGTGCACACCCCTGGAGTGCTGTGTCCAGCTCTGGGCCCCTCAGTTCAGAAAGGATATTGAGGTGCTGGAGCAGGTGCAGAGAAGACCAACCAGGCTGGTGAAGGGACTTGAGCACAAGTCCTGTGAGAAGAGGCTGAGGGAGCTGGGGTTGTTTAGCCTGGAGAAGAGAAGGCTCAGGGGAGACCTCATTACTCTCTACAGCTACCTGAGAGGAGGTTGTAGCCAGGTGGGGGTTGGTCTCTTCTCCCAGGAACCAGCACTAGGACAAGAGGACTCGGCCTTAAGCTGTGCCAGGGGAGGTTTAGGTTAGATATTAACAAGAAGTGCTTTACAGAGAGGGTAATCAGCCATTGGAATGGGCTGCCCAGGGAGGTGGTGGATTCTCCGTCCCTGGAGGTTTTTAAGATGAGGCTGGATGTGGCACTTAGTTCCATAGTCTAGTAACTGCGGTGGTAGTGGATCAAGGGTTGGACTTGATGATCTCCGAGGTCCTTTACAACCCATTTGATTCTATGATTCTGTGATCATAGAACCACAGAATGGTTTGGGACCTCGAAGCTCATCCCATTCCACCCCCTGCCATGGGCAGGAACACCTTCCGCTATTCCAGGTTGCTCCAAGCCCCGTCCAACCTGGCCTTGGACACTTCCAGGGATGAGGCAGCCACAGCTTCTTGGGGCACCCTGTGCCAGGGCCTCCCCACCTTCCCAGGGAAGAATTCCTCCCCAGTATCCCATTTAACCCTGCCCTCTGGCAGTGGAAAGCCATTCCCTCTTGTCCTGTCACTCCAAACCTTATCCAGCCCTCCTGAAGCCCCTTTAGGCATGGGAAAGCTGCTGTAGCCTAATAGCACCTGCAGTCAGAATATCTTACTTTAAAAAGAAGTTAACTTTAGTGCTGAACACTCATAATACAAGGTAGTTAAACAGGAAAAAACAAACAAACAATTTTTTTCAATGTGCTTCATCTTTTGCTGCAAAATACTTACTTTGAGAGCTTCCTGCAGAATTCACAGGATTTGTTGCCCACTTTAGGAGCCAAATTTTGGTCTTGCATATGCAAGGAGTCCTCTGTCAGTACTGATGGAATTCTCATCAGTGTAACAAAGACTTTGGCCACACAACACTTTTTTTCTGGTCATGTCAAATCATTTTAGAAACTAGTTTGATTTAATTATGAAAATTGTTCTATGTAGGTGAGAGGTGGAGTCAAGCCTCCAGGTCGGCAGCTTTGCCTGTCTTTCAAGAATCTCACCTTCCTGCAGCGTCAGAGTGAGAGGTTTCTTCTCAAAGTCAGGTGTACTGCATCCTTTTGGAACATCATTCACAAACTGGGTGATAAGAACCCCTGGGATAGCAGATTTCTTGAAGGTTTTTACTAGAAAGGCAAGAAAAAATACATTTAATTGACATAACATTTGTCCTTCAGAAACAATCTCTCATCCTGCAGAGAAGCCACTGCTCCTGCTTGGCTCCTCTTGGACTACAAAGGTCCCATCCATTCCAGTACCACAGGATGTAAGGTGTGTCCCAAGGCTGGAGCATTAAGGTCTTGGCTTTGTAAAACTAGTGTCCAGTTAGGAAAATCTGCATCGAAGATCCTAATCCAGGGCCACCTCGGCTCACAGCTCTAGGGATGGTTTGGACAGGGGAAAGCTTTGCATCAGTCATTGTTCCAAATAACACTTCAAAATCTGGTAGGACAAAGACCCTCTTGCCAAGGTCAGCAGAACCTAATGGGTCATTTCTTGGTGTCTCTCTTTGAGGAGGTGAGACAGATACCCCCAAAACAGACAAGGAAGCTGGGGTTCCTCCCAGGGGTACTGCAGGGAGTTTCCAGACCTGTGTCTGTTCTCTCACCTGTCTGGTGGCTGGTCATGATGCCCTGCTCACTTTCTGTGATCACCACAAACAGATTGGGGGTTCTCCTGGGAAAAGGACAAATCATTTCATTATTTACAGTTCACAAGGGAAACAACAGACCTTAACACTGCTCACTTTAGTGGCACAGTTTGCCCTTCCTCACTTGCAGCCAAGTTGAGACAGACCTGCCAATCAACTTGTCTTCTCAGAACACATCACAACATGGTTTTGAACCAACACAAACTGGGTAGGAGAACTACTAGAAGGGCTAATGGGAAATGTACACATCCAACAGCATCCTTCTGTCACCCCTTCCCTGTCCATGACACCTGGCTTTCCTCCAAACACCTCCTCTCCTGTTTCAGGCAAATATTACATCACATGGCACTCACATGGTGAGTTCTGATGGATGGCAAGAGCAGTTGCTGAGAAGAAAGCCACTGAAATGGATGTCTAAACTGGGGCATGAAGCAGAAACACATCCTGATCTAAATTAGCTTGTTTAAATTAGCAACTGACCTGAGAGCAGACCAGAAGACTTTAGAAGGAAATGGTGAAGTGTAAGCTGGGCATTAAGTAGTTATGGATCACTTATGTGACCTTCTGCCAAAGGTGTCTCTTTCCTTGTATTTTAAACTGGACAATGTGTAACGTAACACATCCCTGTCCTGAAGGCAAACTGGGAAGGCAGATTCCTTGTCACATGAGAGATGCTCAGAAACTATAGTTACTGCAGCTCTGCAAGACCAGTTAGATAAGATTCCCCTGCAGGATTGATGCTGTTCTCTGTTTACCCTCTGCACTCCTTCAGTTAGGAGAGGCACACAAGAACATGCAACTTCCATCAGTTTTAAAAGGCACGGGGACTTTGGGAACACACCTACATCAGGCAGCTGAGAAGGGAACACACCTACATTCATCCAGCTGAGAAGTGTCACAGGCACATGGTGAAAACACAGGGTATGACCCCAACATCTCCCTGTTACACACTCAGCTCGAAGCTGCATTACCTGTGTAAAACTTGCTTTCAGCTAAAGGTAAAATCAACTAAACTATTAAAAATTATTTGTGGTGTGTGCCTTATAGACAGGACAAAGAAAGTATCACTTACAGTACTTCTGGTTTGAATTCTGAACCAAAATTCCATTACTCAGAAGTTGCACAGAGCCATAGGCATGTCCCCACAACAACTCACGGGCTCCACTGTTGCCTTAAAATAAAGTCTTATTTTGGGGCTCCGCACTATAAAGATCTCATCAGTAATTAATATCACTCCTGAGACTCATGACATCAGTGGAAATGCACTGAGACAACAGTCATGGGAGATGATCCTAGGGCTGTGTGAGCACCAGCCATATCCCCTCTCCCTGTCCCCTCCCTGGCCTGCTGTGGGTGACTCCTGCTCTCCCCACCACAACAAGAGTTCCACATCTCACTTGTGTGCTGCTGTTTTGGCAGTTCCTTCTGTAAACTCTTGTAAACAGGGTTTTATAGTTACTTCTGTAAACCTTTGGGAGATGTTTTAGAACTTGCAAATGAAAGGAATGAACTGCTTGTGTCAGGGAAAGACACAAAACTGAAATGAAAAGAAGCTGATTCAAGGGTACCCTGCCCTGCCCCTGGAGAGCTTTGCACAGTGAATGGCTGAGATTTTAAGAGGTTCTTGATCACCCTCTTCTGATGGATTTAATTTGTCCTCCCAGCAAACATTATAATCCCCTGTTGCCTCTTGTATCTCCCTTGTCACTTAAACATGTCACCACTCCTGTAGCTGGAATGCCTGATGCTTACAATGTTCACCAAACAGGATTACCTGACACCAGCCTGTAGCAGCTTTCACTAAGCTCTATTTATGTTGCACTTACATTTATTCTTTGCTACTCCCAACTTCTTCCCCTCCCCACTAGGCAATGGTGACAAGCATCCACACTGAAACATAAATATGGACCAAATTCTCAGGTCCAAAGCCATCAAGAAACTTATTATTATCTTAAATTACCATATGTTTCAAGCCAGACTGTCATTCTCAGCCCTGTGGGACTGTGAATATATGTTAACATAGCTCAAACTAATTGAGAAATGGCTACATTCAAATCTAGCTTTGTAAAAAGCCCAAATATTAACAATATTTGTACGCAGGCACCATGTCTGCATCTCTCAGTGCACAACATGCACTATGAGCACTGTGTATAAACTGTTGAGTTTACAAGGTCTTAAATATTTCAGAAATTCACTTGGATTAAAGATAAGCTACTGTGGGCCCACAAACTGCTGTGAATTCCTGACTTCTGGAGAATGAGAATGAAGCATGTAAATGTCACACATTGATTGCACAGTTAAAATAACAGTATCAGGGCATGCAAGGGAACATTCCTTCAGCGTAATTAATCCAACCACATCACATTTTCCGGTGTCTTGTGTGTGAAATAAGGACCAGAAAATAACACATTGTTTGGCACAGACTGATCAAACTCTGCCCTTCTTACTTTTGAAATTTCTACTCCCTTGTTACATGAATGCCCATGTACATGCTTTGACTTCAGTTCAACCTAGAAAAAGAAATCACAGGATTTTTAGAATGAGACAGCAAAAATGGTCATAGTGTAATTCATGTCTTCACTTAGAGATGCTTGAAACTTTGGTTTCCACATCAGGATGATTTATTCAATGGAGGCAGGTAAATGCCTCCAAGAGGGAATCAACCCACCCCTCCCAACCCCGAGGTGAGTGCTGTTGAACAACACCCACAGCACAACAAGGAGACACTGGAAGTAGCTCAACACTCTCACTCCTCTGGAAAACACATCACTTTTGTGCATTAGCCACGTTCAGGTATCCAAGACTTGGCCATTCCTCAACCCAGGCAGAATTCTGTCTGCTTTACTGCTGCACAGACATCCCCTCTGGAGATGTGGCAAAGCTTCCATGCCTTTGGATGCAAAGCCAGAGCAAGCCCTTGGCTACTGACAATATTTAATGTACCAAAATAACCCAGATTGCCAGGTGGGGTGGGAGGGCTGCCCTTCATCCTGTCTGTCCATCAATCTGTCTGGATGAGCCAGAGCAAGAGCCCTTTCCCTGTGAGCCTGATTGCACACCAGTGCTGGGGCCATAAATCAGCTGAGTGAATAAGAAAAACATTTGGGAGTCACAGGATTTGTAGGTACTAGTGGTGTCACAAGGAGTTATTTATGGCGTTCAGACAGTGGAATACACAGACAAGATGTGACATAATTGCTGGCAGGGACTGGTGAGCAAAATTAGCCAAACCTGTAGGGGAGTGCTGGGCAATGAGAGATTCACAGGGTGGGTCCAGAGGCACAGGATATGCCACAGGCACTGCACAAGCACAGCACGTGTGGGGGACAAAGCCATTAACACAGGCTTAAATCGGCATTAATAATAAAGGAATCAGCAACAGTTGCAGCATTCTATTGCATAGGATCCTAGAATCATAAAATCAGAGAATCTCCTGAGCTGAAAGAGACCCTAAGGATCATTCAGTCCAACCCCTGCCTCTGCACAGGACAGCCCAACAATTCCACCCTGTCCAAACACTCCTGGAGCTCTGTGAGCCTTGGTGCTGTGCCCACTGCCCTGGGGAGCCTGTTCAGTGTCCGACCACCCGCGGGGGAAGAACCTTTTCCTGAGATCCAGCCCAAACTTCCTCTGACCTCCTTTTCTCTTTGTATCTCTCTTTGGATTTCTCTTTGAAGTTCATAAAAATCAAGACAGTCCTGACACAGCAAACATTCTGAACAAAATACCAAACTGTTGTGTGCTCAGTCCCAAATTCCAACTGTGCTTTACCCCAGAGACCCAGATACTCACTGAGAAGAAGGATCTCTCACCTATAATTTCTCTTCCAGCTTTGGGTGGGTTTTCTGTGTTTATTTGTTAACTTGAAGCAACCTTTGGAGTTTGAGTCTCCCTATTGCACATTTCTAAAGGACAATCTCCAAGCCCTTGGTTAGAACCACAGAACTGAAGACCAGCAACTGCGGAAGTGCAACTTCATGAAAAGTTCTGAGCAGGTCACAGAGGGGGGATGTCACAAGCTCTCCAGTGATGAATGGAAGTGTTGTGCAGAGTGAGGAGGAATGCCCAGGGATCAGATTTTGTGTGACTTATCCCTTCAGTAAATCTATACTCACTCTGATCTTCTCCTGTGCCTCGGGGATTACAAAGACAACATAAGTGATTGCTCCTTCTGCCCATGATCCATGTACACAAACACCAGATACTCTGCCCCCATTTATTTAGCAAAGTGGCACTGATACCAAAGGCCAAAAGGCAACATAAACCATCTGTATTTTCTAAGGGAGTGACAGCCAGCAGTGAGCAGGACGATGAATTCATGCCCATTTAGTGGAGCAGGTCAATCTGTTCCTTCCCGTGTCCACAATACACCCAGGAATTCTTTTGGAACACAGACATGCACTTTCACACAGTCAATAGATTAAAAGCAAGTATCACAGAGCATACACAACAGAGTTTTACTGTCAGGAAGGAAAAATAACATATCCCTACTTACTGTCCAAAGAAATGATGAGTCCCAAGATAAAAACCTTTAAGAACCTCAGTGTACCTGTCCCACGAGTCCAGTGTCAGCTCCATGGGACAGGTACAGGAGATCTTCAACAGCCTATTATCTTCCTTGGGAAATCAGTGGATGCTACAAGAACCCAATGATACAGGAGCCCAACGCTGCAGGAGCCCAATCCTACAGAAGCCCAAACCTCCAGGACCCCAATGCTACAGGAAACCCCTCCTCTCACAACACTCACACCATTTTCAGACCTACTGCGACACAAAGCAACGTCCACTGTGACAGTAAAGGTGGCACTTCATGGTCCCAGCTCTGCATCAGCCCCACATGAATCTCAGTGGTGACACGACCATCATGTTACCTTACAGGTTCTGAGATGATCCTGCTCGAAGTCACTGCTGTGTCTCCTGGGACCGTGGTGGCTTTGTCTGGTGACTCAGAGCACAGAGCTCTTCATAGCTGCCTCACAGGTCCCTTGGTCACAGATATTTAGTGATCTGTAGGAAAGAAGACACGCCCCTTATCAGCCTGTTGAAAATGTCACTAAATGGCAACAGAAACAATTTCTTGTCCCTCTCCACTGTCCCAGAAGCTCAGACTACACTCAGAAGCTGCAGACATCTCCAGGATGTCTCCACGCTGTGCTGTGAGCACTTGTAGGGGGCTCGTTATAGCCCCACACTCCCCCAGCCCCAGGGGAGGTGCCATGGAACCCAGAGCCTTTGGCAAGGCATGGACACGGCACTGGGCCAACCTGGCCAGATGCGACCATCAGTCAAGGCAACGCTGGAGCTCCAAATGCAAAACCTTGTGCCTCAAAAAAGGACAAACATTTGTGCAGATCCAAGGGAAGGACAAGCTGTATGCGCAGTTCTGTTGGACACACCACCAGAGGGGTTCTCAGAGGCCATGAATTCTTAGGAGTTCTCATAATCCCTTAGCAGAGAAGTAAAACCAGTGGATTATTGCATTTGTGCTTGGGCCAACCATGCCTGGGCTTAGCCTTCATCAGCAGAGTCTTCAGTTTGTGTTGTTCCAAGAGGTCTGAAAGAAATCCTGTTCCTCCTGGAGGATCTTCACTGCTACAGCCAAAAGACAACTCAATATGCCATTTTGGCTTCCAACATAGCCGCAGCCTGATCCCTTTCCCAAGAGCAGCCACTTATTCCACTAGTGGAAGGTTCCCTGTCCATGGCAGGGGGGTTGGAACTAGATGATCTTTTAGGTCCCTTCCAACCCAAACCATCCTGTGATTTCCATGGACAGGTTTACCCTTGAAGTGCAAGTTCAGCACATTGTGCCACCAAATCTTTTACTACCAATCTGCCTTTGCAACTTGTAAACCTTCCTTCCTCTTCTCAGGAAGCTCCCCTAGAAGCAAAGGGACCTCTATTTAGTTCCTGATGATCAAGTGATGGCCAGTCTGGGACTGAAGGCTCTCTTCTCCCAGCAGCACCACATGCTGGAAGCAAAACATGCTCATCTGAAGTCTACTTTCGTTCACTTCTGGCTGAGAGCATGCAACCATTGTTCTTAATTTGAATTGTGTGAATATATTCATATTAAATCCTCATGTTCAACTCAGGGAGGAAGGGCTAGAGTAGTAGTTTTACTGTGATGGCCATGGTTCACATGATGTCTGGGCTGGCAGAACCAGAACAAGGTTTTCCTCTGGTTTTCTACCAGGAGGTGATAATTCTAAAATCTCAGGTTAGGGAGGAAGGGAACGTACAGAAAAACCTTGGTCCTACAGCTAAGACTCATGTTAGACAGGAGGAAGACAGAATAACCTCAAAGAGCACCATTTCAACTGGTCTTAGAAAAAAGATTCTCAACCAGGTAGCAAAAACTTCTCCCTGGCAGGGCTGGGAATCATCATTTCAATCAACAATTTAAAAGATAAATGTGAAAATGAAATTCTGGGGTAATTTTCTTCATTCCTTCTTTCTTTTTGACTGTTATTGCTGGTGACAGTGTTTCTACCTTCCCAGTTCATAAGAAACCCATGTCAATCTTAGCCCATGCCTGGGCTAAGATCCTTCAGTCCTACATCCCCTGGGACATTTGCAGTGATATAAAAGTAAAACAATTCCAAACAATTTGCAAGTTGATGAGCCAAGAAAATCAGACAAGGATTTGGAAAATCTGGACTGCTGCTGGAAAATCCTCTCAGTAGCAGACAATGTTTTCCAGCAGTGTCCTAGTGTGATTCCCACAGCACCCTCCTCCACCTGCTTTGGCCAACGACCATCCCAAGAGTGCCTCCTTAGACTTTGGTCTTACTGGTCCAGGACAGCAGTTTGTTACTTTGTCGACTGTTTGCTGTAGCCTTAAAATTAATAAAACCAGTTGCTAGACAAGTCCCTAAAGACAGTAACACTTCATGAAGGCCATGGGAATGTTCCCAGAGGAAGCATTTCTTGGCTTCCACTGAAACCTGAATTCAGCTCTCATCAACTGCAGCAAGAGCAGAGTTATCCCAAAGGGCCTGAGCCATCCAGAGCCACAGGGATTCTTGCTGTTCCTCTTCTCCCTTTCCAGTCATTTGTTCCCCACAGAAAAGTGCCAATGGTTTTTAGTCTCCAATTGCATTTAGGTGTTGGGTTCTGAATAACTGAGGAATTCCTAATTATACAGACAGTTGGGTCTAGCAAGTACCAGGAGAGCCACCACTCAGCCTGTTTTACTGAAGCCACAAGACTGATCAGGCTTTGCCTTATTTCCAGCCCTGGTTTTACAATTTTCTTGGGGGGAGGAATGGAGACCTCTCCATAGATGGGCAGATAACTTAAAACCATCTGCAACAGAGCAAACCCCTCCAAGAACCTGACCTTCTTCCATTTCACAGCTTGTTTTCCACCCGCCCACCTAAAGTCCTGTTAACCCCTGTGTGCCAGTGGATGAGCCACTGGGAACAATCCCTGTGTGCAAGTGGAGGAGCCACTGGGAACCTGCAGAATGCCACAGCAAGGCCTGGCACGTTCAGCAGTGGCTGCTGCTTTCACTGTAGGGGGGACACATTTTTCCATTCCTCTAAGGAAAGGCAGTGAGGAAGTGGCAAGAGGCAACAGCTGCAGGACAGTTATTTCAGGACTGAATTTAAGAGTCTGATTTAACTGGAAACAAGACTCTTCTAATCTTCTGTTTTCCCTTCCTTGGTACACCAGTATGAAGTCCTCCCGCTCTGACTGGCACAGCCCTTCCTACAGACTGTTGGCACCCACCACGTGGCTCAGACAGAGCAAGAACTGAAGAAACCAAGATCTGGTAGGTCCAAAAAACTGGCTGGATTTCCCAGTTCATAAACAAATGACCAAGTTCAAAAACTAGTCTTGTATGTGAGCCGCTTGGCCAAGCCACACCACTTCCCTGCAGTGTGGGGTGTCCAGGCAGGCACTGCACTGAGGGTCAAGGTGATGGCAGGGAGGTTTTGGAGCAGAAATATTCAGAGATGTAATGGGTGAAGATGTGCAAAGCTCAGTGTTTCAAGTCTACCATGACATAACAGCAATGAGCGTCCCATAAACACCAGGCAAGAAAACCCAAAAATTTGTCATCATTTAAGGAGAGACTTGGGCATGGAAAATGGAATAAAGGTCCAAATTCAGTGAAGATTACCAAGTATCTACAGCTCTACAAGCACCCAGCATCCTACACCGAGTCAGGTGAGTCTGGCAGTGCTGATCACACTCATCTTGTGCAAGTAAAGGGACATTGTTTTTCCAAATCAGGCCATGGGCCAGGTGGGTGACACAACAGCATTTTGGTTTTACCTGGAGGGTGCCCTGCACCAGGAATAGTCCCACAATGCATGTGGGTGCCACAGTGAGTCTTCTGACAAGAGGTACTAAGTCTTGAGAACATGCTGCTCCCTTCAGTGGGAGATATCCAATCTCAGCCCAATCCCTCAACAGCACATCACCCATATTGTACCCTCCAGAAGAAATTTAAGGGGCCCATTGAGTCTCCAAGCCTTGGTTATTCCCCCACACACCCACCCAAGATGCCAGTGTGCCCCTTTGTCACAGTGAGCTGAGGTCTGTCATCCCTGTCCACACAGAGCCAGGATTGGGCCCACTGCAGTTCACGCTGAGATGCAACTCAACAGAAGGAGATTGAAATTGGGGTAAGGAATTCAAGAGGCAGCAGTGCTCTGCTTTCACACTGTACGTCAGCTCGCTCCTTCCCAGAGTACACAGAATTCCTTCTCTTCCCTTGTCCAGGACCAGTTAAAGGTTTGCATCCATGACTGACTGGAGGGGTTTGGCAGCACGATCCAGGATTTAGATGGAGCCTGGCTGCCTATAAACCTGACATTCCCACTTTCCCTGGGGATAGCTGCTCCCAGGACTATCCTTCTTGCATGTTCCAACACCTGGGCTGGCCAGTGCTGGAATTTACTTACCCTTTTCCATATGGAAAAAACAAGACAGTGGGCAACACATGTTTAATATAAACTCACCAAAGATGTGATTAAACATCAACATATGACCAGACATATCCTTCCCTCAGGACTTTCCACCTTGAGACACTGAAGAAAACCACGTTTTAACCCACTCAGAGAGCAAGACATGCCTGTGCCCCTTCCATTTGACCCTACATGGCCACTGGACTTTGCCAAATGCCCTTCTCCAGCTAAAATTAAGTGTGTATGTTGGAACCACTTTGCATACGCCACCCCTTGGGCAGGTAAAGGGTTAATAAAGCTCAGTGCCTGCAGTAAATAAAAAAAGTTATAGAACTTGTGCTATTCAGATGCCACCAGGGATTGAAGTTATGAGGCTTTTTCCTCAGTTCCCCTCCCCACTTCAAACTAGACACACAGTTCTGGTTTGTTTATTTGTTTCCTGCCCCAACCTACCAGTGGCAACAGATGAAAAAAGTCCTGTCCTTGCCTGACAAGCTATTTTAACATTTCATTCCCTATGTAGGGAAGTTTGACACTGAAGTAAATGGTAAGAAATTCTCCCTGAAGTCCCAAGAGGCCCCAGCATGTGCCACCTTCCCACTTTCCGTGTGGGATGCTGGAATTAATTCCAACGCTGTTCTATTAGTGCGCTGCCTGACCTGTGCCTGCACAAGTTAATGTACCAGAGGACTCCCATTTCTGGGAATGCTGTCCCATTCCTTCTGAAGGTTGTTCTATGTCAAACTCTCTCTTGATCCAGCACTAAAATATCAGAATTAAATAGGTGTTATCTAGAGCCAGAAAATTGTGCTGGCATCCAACAGAGAAATAACCAAAATCATAGAATCCTGGAATGGTTTGGGTTGGAAAGGACCTTAAAGTTCATTTCGTTCCACCTCTAACCATGGGCAGAGACACCGTTCACTGGACCAGGTTGCTCAAAGTCCCATCCAGAAAATGGAATTATAGAAAAAAAAATTAAATACAGAAAAAAAAGGAAATATAATTGAAACGGAGGGCATCTCCCTCCTTTCATGTTGTCCCTCCACAGAGTCTGTTCCCCCCTCAGGGTCTGTCCCTCCACCTTTTCTGCCTTGTGAAGATGATCACAAGGAGCTCAAACGCACATGGGCTCACAGCAAACACAGCTCCTGTCTGAAGCAGGTACCAGCACTCACCTGCCTGTGCCACCGGACCTCCACTCCTGGCCTGGGTGCTGTGGAAGCTGCAGCTCAGCCGGGTCCCTCTGCAGGCAGAACACGTGAGGCAGTGCTGGGTCCCTGGAGCCTTCTCAGCTGCTCCCTCCTCTCGCCTTCCAGTGTCACTTCTCTCCCTCTCCCTTCCCTCCAAGGGGCTGTCTGACTCTGCCCTGGCTGGTGACGCCTGTCACAGGGCTGTTAGCCCGCCAGACATCCCGAGGATCTGTTTTTTTATGGGAACCCGGTGCACCTGCCTCCTATTCGTTATTATTTTAGTCCATACCAGTAATGGTGCTGGACAAATTTGAGATGAACAAAATTCTTCAGTGTTTCACAAGTCAGTCAGAGTGAAGTTTTTTCTGTGGATTGTATTTCCTCTTCACAGAAACTCATTACAAACTTTGATACAGCTGAAGGGCTCTGGATGGTTTAAAGGAAACTGGAGTTCAACTGGTTTAAAACCAACCTCGAGAATAGGTAGAGTCCCTGATGGATAAGATAAATTGAACTTCAGATAAAAGTGAGTGACCAAGTATGTTTAAAGATGAGGCTTCTCCACATACTTTCCTTTTTCAAAATAACTCTTTGAAGAATCAGTATTAAAAGGGATGGACAAAGCACTTCACAGTACCAGCTCACAGTGTTCATGTGGATGTATTAGCATTGAGAGGCACAAGCCTGCACTCCTGTTACACTGCTGAGAGCAGCCTCTGTTACCTACAACCCTTTGGAATAAAAGGTGTGCAAGGTTTTAATAGGGGATTAGGAACCATTGGGTCAGGCTGGAAATGGAGATCAGATACCTCTGTAGACTTGGCTGGCTTATCAGTAAAGCCTCCCTCTGCTGGAAGACATTTATGCAGAGTCACCTGGAGCTGATGGAGATAAATCTTGAGGGAAACAACAAAGCCCCAAAATAAAAGACCCAAGGCAGGGAATGAAAAGGTTACAGACACAGTGTCCTCAGCTTTCAGAGAGCAGTGGGCACCCATGGAGCACCCAAAGCTCTCCTTGCTCCCATCCCTCCCCAGGTCTGCAGGTTGCAGACATTTCTGGTGTTTCCTTGCCTGTGTTCCTCACCTCAGGGATGGTCTCACCTTGGGGGATGATGGCAGTCATATTCTGTCATTTCAAAGGCAAGCCCAGGCAATACTGTGAGATAGATGTGAGCACATCAGGGGTTCTAAAAAGCAGATTAGGATAAAGCCCAGCTTTATAGATCTTGTCCTCTCCAAGGAAGCAAAAGTGCCTGTGAGAGAGGCTGGACATGAAGCTCTCCAAGCACTGAAAGGCAGGCAAACCCTGCAGCCCCAAGGATGTGACCTGGACTGGGATCACACCACCCAGCCCACCCTCATCTAACAGGACAGGCAAGAACCTAAAGCAAACATCATTTCCAAAGGTTTGGCTTCTAACCAGTTGAAAGTAAATCCCCACACACCAGGCAATGGGCCTGTTGCCCCCCCTGCATAAAACTACCTCTGATGCACCATGCTTTGGAAAGCAATTAATTACATAAAGCCACAACAAAGGCAGGAGGATGAACCAGCAGGAGCAGAGCAGGTTTGCCTGTACTTTTAATGTACTTTCCAAATGGGAATATAATTCCCTAGCTCTCACTTTAGATTGACCAGATTTTGAGTTTGAATTCTCAGTCCCTTGACATCACAGAAGCCAACTGAGATGTGCTGAGGATTTCCTACCTTGCCCCTCAATAGCTAAACATCCTTCCTGTCAAGGAGAGAGCTTGAGTTATCACACAACCCGCTGAGCTTATGCTGTAACAGATTTAAGCTAAAAAGTGCAGGTGACACACCCAAAGAATCACATTTACACACCTTTAAGCACATTTACAGTCAGCAAAACACAGAAGGTCTGCAGAAGAGAAAACCCATCTTCTGCCTCAAAAAGCAGAGAGGTACTGACAACTCAGGAGATGCTAAAATCAGTCTGATAGACTTGAAAATATGTGCCAGTTACCAGACCTCAGCAACCCAAAGGGCAGCCTTATGTAATACGCTTTACTTAGCAATCCTCTGACACAGGCCTTCCCAATAAACCAGTTCAAGGATTTGTAAGGTGGGGTATTCCCTTTCCTTTGACAGCCTCATAAAGATTATTTCCTATCAGCCATGTGAGAGACTCTACTGGAAACCCACCAAATACTGCATCTGAGCTGACCTGAGGATGTCAGATTCCAATTCTAATTTCATCCCAAATTAGCAGGTGGTTATTTGTTGTCTCAAAATGGTATTTGTCAGGAATGAAAATTCTTTGCCAAAATAAGCCATTCAGCATTATTTATGACACAGGCAGATTTTGTTACTCTCCCACAGCGTATTATTCTAAAACACTGACAGCTCAGCCAGCCCTGGCCCTCTCCCCCTTTGTGTTTGCAACCCAGCCATTAAACTGTCTGTTAGGGTTTGTGCTGAGGGCACACTTCTACATCAAACAAGGATAAAACACAGAAATGACCCACTTGAAGTCTGAGAACCCTGAACCTTTGCTGTGACAAAGACAAATCCCCTCTGCGCTCACCTCAAGCTCCATGCTCGAGCAGCGTGGGGTCCCAGGGAATTGGACATGGACACCAGAGAGCTGTCCACGTTGTCACACCGCAGCCAGCCTTCAGACTGCCCAGCAAGTGTCCTACACTCAGCACCACAGCACTTCTTCAGACCAGGCACAGGTCCCACACCACACCAGGAAGCAGCTGGTAGCACAGCATCTCTCTGAGGGGACAAAACCAGATTTTGATCACCTTTGCCATCTCTCAAGGGTCCATCCAGCATGACACATCCTTTGGGCACCTGAACTGTGTACAATTCACTATTGCCTTCAAAGGCCACAGTATACTGCAGGAAGCACTGGAAGGTTTGGATGTGGTGAGGCTGACTCTGTGCAGACCCAACCCACCTGTCCCATAGCCAGGAGCTCAGTGTTCACACCAGACATGAAGAGAAAGGTATGACTGAAATACAGAAACTCTACCAGGTAAAGTGCTGGGGATCCCCTCCATTACCCAGTCACACCAAGGAGTAAAGCCAAACTCCCCTCTCAGTTGTTCTATGGCCTCTGCCAAAGGGCTGTAAGCCCCTGTGAGGTGAGAACACAAGTTACTGCAGCATCCAAGAGCACTCGGGGACTTCCAGGGCATTCAGCTACACGACAAACTGAGGGTTGTTGTCACCAGAGCTTCTTTGTCAACTGCTGCACATCTCTTTCCCCCACCCCTCAGCCACCCACACCCACCAGAGCAACAATTACACTCTCAGCACAGCAGGGGCACATGGGAATGCTCCAAGAATTCAACCCCATAAAAAACTGGATGGGCCAATACCTAAGCAGCAGGGATTACCACACTGGGAAAACCAAACTGGGAAAAACAAATTGGAATAACTGAAGTGAGATAACCAAACTGGGAAAACCAAACAGGGATAACCAAACTGGAAGAACCAGATTGGGAAAACCAAACTGGGATAACCAAACTGGGAGAACCAAACTGGGAAACCCAAACTGGGAGAACCAAACTGGGATAACCAAACTGGGAGAACCAGACTGGGGAAACCAAAATAGGTTTCTGATTCACCTTTTCCAGCTTCCTTCCAGCGGAATTAGTACATGCCAGAGAAGGTTCAGTGGAGCTCACCTGACCCAGCCCCACTGAGGGAGAGGAGCCTGCCCTCGTGTGCTCCGGCTGCTCTCCGGGTAATCCGACCTCCCGCCCCAGCGCAGAACAGGCCAAATGACACCCAGCCAGTGCTGCCTTGGGCCCTGGCCCAAAGCAGGTCTGATATCACCCTGTCCCTCTGGCTTGGCTGGTAGTTCCAGGGTCCCTGATGCTCTTGTGAGGGCTCTTTACCACATCATGAAGGCAGCTGAGCATTTTGCCCCCAAACATCCCGTGGCGGCCGCGCGTGACGTGTTCTCCCGTGTGACTGTGGCCCAGCGTGAGCAGTGTTGGCGCTCACTGCCAGTCACAAGGCCAGGCCAGGTAGCCTAGCAGGGAAAAGCTTGTAAAAACTGGATGCTGGGAAGCAGGAAAAGCTGGGCTGATCCCTAGTGGAAGGGGCAGGGACCTTACTGACCAGGTGCACCGATGGGGGTGAGCAAAACGGGGACAGCAAGAGGCCCCATCAACAGTCCTGTGATCACCAAAGGCAAGAGAAAAAGTCAGGTCCAAGGTGAACCTGGGAAATCCAAACAACAATTCAGGAATACCTGAACACAGGTGCAGCTGCAGCAAAGCACAAGAAGGAGGTGAAGGCCCAGCCCTGAGTTCAAGCAGAGTCTCTGTGCCGTGGGCAGAGGTGTGGACAGGTTGCTCAGGGCAGTTAAGGCCTGTTAGTGCCCTCAGAGCCCTGTCCCTAGACTTCTGGAGAACATTTTTGTGACACACCAGCTCACCCAAGTCTTGTACCAATGAAAACTCGCAGCCCACTCTTCAAATTGAGCTCCTTCCCCTCTCACCCTGCCCACCCTAAACCCTCCTGCTTCTGCGATGGTTCTTCTCCCCTGCTGCTTTCCAGGTCCAGATGGTCTCTCTATCCCCTCTGGATGTTTGTGCTCTCAGGAAGACTCGTCTTTCCATGTGCTGTCCCCGTTCATGACTGCAGGGAATAGCCAGGGCAGAACCATGGGAAGAGTCAGGCAGCAAGAAAAGAGGGCTCTGAGCAAGGGACAGGTAGACAGTCAAGTACAGAGGGATTTACCTCCCTCTCCTCTCACTCCCCAGCATGGGACAGGAAAAATTGTACCATTTCATGAATGTACCATTTGGAACTAAAGAAGAAAGTCCATTTTTCTTGGGAATTTCTGTTCTGAGATGCCCTGAGATATCTCTTCACCTTCTCTCAGTCTCTAGGATGAATCTCTGTGATCCCACTGTTTTAACCTTTCAAAAACATTACAAGACTTTTCACAATGAATTTTTTTGATTCCTGTGCCATTTCCTTCCTTAAACTTATGTAGTAGATCAATCAATGCTCCCTTTCACAACAGTCTTCATCCAGGTTCATTCCTGCAGGTGCAACTGCTGCCTTGCTTTTCACACTAACATTGAATTTCTAAAAGCATCACAGGCAGTAATTCTTTTTAGGATCAAAACTGCAATTAGGAAGATCTCAGAAATCTTTGCCAAAGTAGTTCCTTGCTGTGCTGTGAAGCTGAACCAGTTGTGAACCCCACCATGGGGGTCTCCTTTTGTCAGTTATTTCTCCGATGAGACAAGCCTAGAACTGGAGATGCCCAGGCACCAAAGGTGAGGCTCAGACTTCCACATGGCTTGGTCCTGGCAGGGAAAGATGATGAAGTGACTGTCAGTACTTCAAGGCCCCTGAAGATGCAAAACTTCATTTTTCAAGTCATCTCAGTTCAAAGCATCCAGACCTAAGAGGTACTAAGTACCCAGAGCTTTCCCTGACACCACTGGAATCACCTGAATGCACATCTCCCAGTGCCTGCATGCTGGGAAGACCACTGGGATAAATCTTGGCCCCGATGGGTACGTGCATATGAATCTGAGTGAATGAAAACTTTTTGTTTTAATATCAAATCACTGTCCCCTCTTTTAATGTATCACACTGATTTTTGTCACCTTGTAGCAACATTATTCCCTACAGCACAGCTGAGTTTGGAACTGCCTGGGAAAGGCAGAGCCTCTGAATAGGAACTGAATGATGATCCCAGTTTACAACTGGTCTCTGACAGTGCCCAGGAGCTGGTTTTTCTGTCTTGTTTTGGTGACACACAGTCACACACTCTCTGTATTTCCACCGCCTAGCACATTCTGCTGCTCTTGGCTGGGCAGACAGGCAGGCTCCAGGTGGAAGGGCGGAGGGACATAGTGAGCAGGTCACTTTTCAAGGGAGATGGATGGATGGATGGATGATGGACGGACGATGGATCAGGGAAAGGAGCAGGATAATGTCAGGGGTGCTGGTACGTCACAACCAAGCTGGGAGACGGGAGGAAGGCAGGAGTGGGTGTCACAGACAGATCCTGTGTCAGCGCTGTGATGGATGAGGCATCATCCCGTGTTCTGGGAAGGGCGGCCGGGGCAGACAATGCCAGTGCCAGGAGCTGAGCAGGAGGAAACCAGACCCATGCAAAGGCCCTGGTTAACCCTGCATTTAGACAGACCTGGTCTGCTGCTCTGGGGGAAGCTGAAGGGCAAGCAAATTGCTTATAGTTTGGGTATTTGCAGAGTCCAGCATGTCCTTGTCAATCTCTTTGACTGACGGACACCCTGGGTGTTTCAGAGCTGTCTATGACCATGACGATGAATGGGTCATCCTCTCATTCATGTGCTCTTCAGCTTCATTCAGCTTATTTTTCAGGCATATCTCATTTTACACTCACCACTCACTCCTCTCTTTGCACCCAGTGAGTTTGTCCAGCTTGAAGGGGTTAGAACCAGAGTGAAGGTTTCTTCCCCCACAATGACTCTGAGGGGGCTGAGCTGTCTGGGCAGCCCACGGTGGAGGAGAGAAGGGGAAACCTCACATGTTTATCACCTGAAATGTCTGACCTGTGCTTCTCAATACCCCTTTGGACTCCCTCTGGCTCCTCTGGGCCATCTGACAGTTTCCCAATCCTGGCTGGGAGAAGGAATGCACTAGTGAGATGTTCCCTTGGCCATCCTTAATACTTCCATGGCAATTTTCAAGAACTTGGATCCCACTCCAAACTGGCAGCAGCAGCAAAGTGGGAGCTGCTGATGCAGAAGGGTCAATCCAGCACAAAGAACACTCCCATCAGCCCAGGGAGGTACAGGGGAAAACTCTAAAGAGCTCCAAAAAGCAGGGAGCAACCAAATAAACCATTAACTGCTGATGCTCACCTTCTGCAAGCATATGAAGACAAAATTTCTGGGGTTTGTGCACATGTTCATCTTCCAAAGCACAATTTTAGTTCTCTGTCCCAGGGAGAACTAAAAACCCAGCTTTCTCTTCCTGGTGTAGTATTTTCCCATCTATCCATCATCTTCTAAGTGGCTATCTCATATTCCAGATGCTTCTCTTGCCCTTGTTCTCTGTATTTATCCTGCTGGACAATTTGTATCTCCTTTGTAGCTTCTGAACATACACCTCTTTGATAAGGACATTGAGATCTGCAGTTTGTCTTCTCCGGAAGGGTTTTGGCCTCCTTCCTGACTCTCTAGGTATGCCTGCAAAAATAGAACCTGAGCATGGCTGACTGATGAGCATATCCCTGAGAAATAAACTTCCCTAAAGAACAAGCCACAGCCGTCTGCTGCAGAAGCCAAGACACCCTGGCCTTGCCACATGCCACAAAGGTCACCAGACCCAAAGTGCCACCTCAGACAGGACAGAATGCCAGAAGCAAAGGGCATATAAATCTAATGACTGTCAGCTTAACTATGTCAGCTGATTTCTGAGCTCAACCAGAGGGTGAAAGGAGAAGGATGGCTCCAGGTTCACTTTACACGTCTCTTTCAAAGTGGGTAGAGCAGGTCCTTAAACATTTCACTCAGGAGATGTTCATCAATACTCAGCTCTGTGGTGTATCAGACAAGGCATCCACAGATCCCAGAGCTGGTCAGAAGGTGGCAAGAAAGCTGGGAGTCTCCACAGAGCAGATGAGGCCTGTAGGATTTATTTCTGTGCTGAATTTATTCAAAAGGGCTTGTTATTTGCCACATCACATTGCCCTAAGCATTGTTTCCAGAGTTGCAAGGTCACAGCGCTCAGACAAGGCTCAGGTACAAGCAAAGTCACAGAATCATGGAATCACAGAGTCATTTAGGCTGTAAAAGCCCTCTAAGATCACTGAGTCCAACCACACCCCAGCACTGCCACGTTCATCACTAACCCATGTCCCCAGGTGCCACATCCACGGGTTTTCTTGAACCCTTCCAGGGATGGGGACTCCACCACTGCCCTGGGCAACCTGTTCAGTCCTGGAGAATCTGAAAGTCACCTGGTCTGGCAGTTCAAATGGAGTTGCAGCTGGGTCACTGATGGTCACTGAGCCACTGAGGGGGCAGTGAAGGGGAGCTCTGAAGGTCCCCAGTCTGTTCTCCCACTCAGGGCAGGCCTATCTGGAACACCAGATGGGAGCAGCCAAAGCTTTTCCACTGAGTCTTATCAACCACCCCATACTCCCCCAAGGATGCAGGTTCCCCCCTCTCTGATGACCTGTCCCAGGCCTGCACCAGCTTCCTGGAGAAGCCGTTTCCTAGAGCCCAACCTGAACCTCCTTAGATGGATCTTGTGGCCATTGCCTGTTGTAATTTGACAGCACCAAGAATTGTTTGTCCCTGCCCCCTCTGTGGCCACCCCTTGCTCTGCTGGCCACACATCTCCCAGTTTAGCTCTATGATGAGCACACAGAGCTGGTTCATCTCCAACCTGGCATCCACCAGAACCTCTGTGTCCTTTCCAGGCAGGTGGAATATTATGCGGATTTTGATCAGTAAACATGAAGTTTCTGTGTACAGTCACCAGGACAAAACTGAAGGAACTTGCTTTCTTTAAAGATGTGGAGATGAAGGAAGGGCTAAAAGGAGGTAACAAACATGAATAGAGCAGAGACCAAGGTGAAGGTGGTGTGTCAGCATGTCATGACCTGAGGAAGAGTAAACACTGCTGAAAGAATTCCAGAGTCAAAAACCATCTTGACAAACCATCTCCCATGAGGAGGTTTGAATTTGAAGTTTCCAAACCTCAGCATGTCAGAGTCGGGGATTTAGGATTCCTGGCAACATGGAATGGTCTTCTCGTGGTTTGCTTACCAGAAAGTCTGTCATTAAGGCTGTGTGAAGAATTGCTGCCATGCTGCAGTCTGATATCAGTTGTCATTAATAATTGGGCAGTCCTGGCTTGTTAAAGGAGCATATCTGACGTGCTCAGAGAGGATACACGTTGTTTCCATACGCCTTCAGTGAGGAAGAAACTGTGGGTGATGGAGTTCATTTGACCTTGCACAGGTGGCATGAAAATGCTACTCCTGCCAGGGCCTCCAGGGCCCATTGCTGCCCTCAGAGGCCTTACTCTGATCCCCAAGGTTTTGTCACAGTGGAAAGTCAGTTTTGAGTGTAAGAAGTTCATCTATTTCATCCCTGTGTCGGGGCAGGTTTTCAGCTACCTGGTCTTTGAAATCTGTTGACTTCCTTCCATCTTGATGTTCCATAACTTTCTGGGGCTTCAGTCTGAGCCAGGCTCCAGTGGAGACACTCACAAATGAGAGACCCAGGTGTAGGGACCTCCACACCAAACACAGATGGAAACAAAATATTGGGTTTTTTCCTTCTGTTACCGTAATTTCACGGTGTACTCCCTTCACAGCTTCACTCCTGCAGATTCTGTCGGGTTTCTTGTACTGATGAGTTAGTTTGAGAAAGGATGTTTTACCGGATTTTATGTCTTTTCCAACCTGCTTTGTTTGCAAAGCCAGGTTAAGTGATTAAGTAAGAACTGACAAATATCAGCCTAGGTAGGACAGAACAAATTCCTTAAAATAAACAGTGAACAAATCTAGACCAAAAAAAGATGAAATGGGTTCACTCTGCAGTGTTGAGAGGATGAGAATGTGTGAAGCCTGTGTTTTAAATAACAATGATGGCAAATTAAAAACAAAACTGACTGGGAACAGAGGACACACAAATGAAAATTACCATGGAAGCAGTGGAAGGAAAACTCTATCTGCAGTTCCAGCACAAGCTGCTAAGTATTGCCAGGGAAATACCAGTGCCAGCTTTTGATCTCAATTTTTGAGGCCTCCACCAGAATCTAGGGTATACTGCTCTTTGTTCATGTTCAAG
Source organism: Oxyruncus cristatus (assembly GCA_013399855.1). Lineage (NCBI taxonomy): Eukaryota > Metazoa > Chordata > Aves > Passeriformes > Cotingidae > Oxyruncus > Oxyruncus cristatus. The sequence continues at coordinate 53,498 of VXAY01000186.1, forward strand.
AACAACTTGATGGCACCATGGGCTGCTCAGATAGTGGAGGGCAAGTTGTATTAAAGTAGAGTGAGTGAGGTTTGTTTGTTCAGTCCAACAAAAAAGAGATGGGTGAAAAAAACCTATTAAATACCATATAAAGGTAAATACCAAAAGAAGAGATGAGGTGACAGGATGACAAAGAAAACAACTGTCCATAAAGGGAGTATCAGAAGATTTTTAACACTCAGATCTGTCCAGAACAGCCTCCTAGTTAGAATAATAAGGCAGAGGGTCTGACAGAGTTACCATAGATTTATTTTATAATGGGAATGTGGTGTCACAGTTTCTGCCACTCAAATTCAGAGGCCTTTTCTAAGGTCAGGAACGACGTCTGGGAGGACAAATGGCTAGGGGACACTGAGCTCAGAAACTCTTGGCTGCAGTAAATGCCAGTTGGGAGTGACTTGCTCTGCAGTTATTTTGGCAATTTGTTGTCCTGACCCTTGGGCATTCTCTTTCGATTGCCAGACTGTGGTGAACTTTGTGCACAGCATGACAGGGCACCCCCACCCCAACTCAGCAGCACAAATGGAGGGAGTTGTGGTACCTCAGTGCTCTCATTTGAGAGAACAAGGCAGTGTCACTCCAGCTTTACACACTACCAACATCCATGCAACCCCTTAGAACAGAAGGTCCCAATTCTTACCTGATGCAAGACCTCCACATCCTTTAGGTAGAAACCACATATTGGTGTTTCATCCAAATAGAAACACCACTTTTGTGTGTTTGTCTGTTCTCTGTCAGTCATAGTGGTGATTCTTCCATCAGTTCACAGAATCACAGAATATGCTGAGTTGGAAGGGATCCACAAGGATCATCCAATCCAACCCTCAGCCCGGCACAGGCCCATCCCCAGGAGTCCCACCCTGTCCCTGAGAGGAAAGTCCAAACACCCCTGGAGCTCTGATGGCCTTGATGCTGTGCCCACTGCCCTGGGGAGTCTGTTCGGTGCCAACCACCCTCTGGGGGAAGAACCTTTTCCTGAGATCCAACCTGATCCTGCCCTGACACAACTCCAGGCCATTCCCTGGGTCCTGCCCCTGGTCCCCACAGAGCAGAGCTCAGGTCCTGGCACTCCTCTGCCCCTCCCCAGGAAGGTGGAACTGCAGTGAGGTCTCCCCTCAGTCTCCTCTTCTCCAGCTGAACACACCAAGTGCCCTCAGTGTCCTCACACGGCTTCCCCTCAAGGCCCTTCTCCATCTTCATTGCCCTCCTTTGGACACTCTCTAAGAGCTGAATATGTCTCTTATTTTTGTGCATGTACCTGTGCATCTCTACCTGGCAGCATTTCACTGGGACCTGCTGGGTGCTTGGGGCCTAAGAATCACCACAGCTGTCTTGGGGTTCACAGCTGTGCTGACTTGGGATTGAGAATGCGGAAAGCTGTGACCCAAGGCGTGTTCCTTCCTCCCTCAGCACACGGCTAACAATCGAGCTGCCAGCAGAGCTCCTGCCCCAGCACCCTCAGTGCTCCTGCCCCTGCTGCAGACTATAAATTACCCATGGCCAGTTTTAACACCTCACTATAGTTATACCCAAAAGCTTCCAGTCCCAGTGGCTCTGGAAGTGGTCAGAGCATCTGTCTGTCCAAATAGGTGTTGATAATAAGGAAATACCCTCCTTGGTGAGAGGAATTTTAGAAGCTGTGAGGAGAGGTCGCAGGGGCAGTGTGAAGGCAGCTCTGTGAACCCTCTGACATCCCCGGGCATGTCACTCCAAGGACAGGAGCTCTCCCTGCAAACAGATCCCTGGCAGAGCCTGTGCCAATCACAACTGCTACAACACAGCCCTTGTGCTGTGCCTTTTGGTTAGGAATGTTCTGCTGGACCAGGAAATCCCAGGCTGTTCCCTGAGGAGGTGGGAAGCATAGAACTATTGCATGGTTTAACTTGAGAAATGAGCATTCCTGAGGCAACTACTAGAAAAATCTTTCTCCAGACTTTAGGACAAGACACACAAGACCTAACACAGGCTGCCCTACAGCCCACAGTCCCTTTCAGAGCTACAGAGAGCATGCAGAGGCTCTCAGTCATTTCTCAGTGTTTGGGGAGATGCACTGAGTAATTCGGTTGTGATTTAAAGACATCTCAGTGCCACCATCCAGAAAGGAAATTCATCATTGGAACAAGCAAACCCAAATAAAAGTCTCTTCATACTCATAAATGAGTGTTTCCTCATACTCCATCATCCCCCGGAGGTGAAGAATTGCCTCGCTTTGATTGATTAGGATGAAGTGGGAGAAGGGGACACAGGGTGGGCACCGAGAGCAGTGCCCCGCTAACAGCTCTGTCAGCAGGCCCAGCACCAGCTGCAGGGCTTGGCTGTTTGTGCTGACTCCCTGTGAGTACATGGGGTAACCCGTGAGTCCCCAGCATACACATTCCAAAAGAAATGATCCAGCAGAACATCTACTCCAGCTAGTGACAGAATCCACCTCTCTTTCACACTGGTTGTTGTTCTCTGTGTGCTGTGCACTGCAGAAAGGTGAACCGGCCAAGGCCTGTTTAGATTGAATATTAGAAAAAATTTCTTCATGGAAAGGTTGTCAGGCACTGGCATAGACTGTCCAGGGTAATGGTGGAGTCACCATCCCTGGAAGTGTCCTAAAAACACAGAATCATAGAATCATAGAATCAGACAGGTTGGAAAGGACCTCGGAGATCATCAAGTCCAACCCTTGATCCACTACCACCGCAGTTACTAGACTATGGAACTAAGTGCCACATCCAGCCTCATCTTAAAAACCTCCAGGGACGGAGAATCCACCACCTCCCTGGGCAGCCTGATTACTCTCTCTGTAAAGAATTTCTTTCTAATATCTAACCTAAACCTCCCCTGGCACAGCTTAAGGCCATGCCCTCTTGTCTTTCTGCTGGTTCCCGGGAGAAGAGACCAACCCCCACCTGGCTACAACCTCCTCTCAGGTAGCTGTAGAGAGTAATGAGGTCTCCCCTGAGCCTTCTCTTCTCCAGGCTAAACAACCCCAGCTCCCTCAGCCTCTTCTCACAGGACTTGTGCTCAAGTCCCTTCACCAGCCTGGTTGGTCTTCTCTGCACCTGCTCCAGCATCTCAATATCCTTTCTGAACTGAGGGGCCCAGAGCTGGACACAGCACTCCAGGGGTGGCCTCATCAGTGCAGAGTAGAGGGGCAGAATCACTTCCCTGTTCCTGCTGGCTACACTGTTCCTGACCCAGGCCAGGATGCCATTGGCCTTCTTGGCCACCTGAGCACACTGCTGGCTCATGTTCAGCTTCCTGTCAATCCAAACTCCCAGGTCCCTTCCTGCCTGGCTGTTCTCCAGCCACTCTGTGCCCAGCCTGTAGCGCTGCAGGGGGTTGTTGTGGCCAAAGTGCAGGACCCGGCACTTGGCCTTGTTGAACCTCATCCCATTGTGGCTATGCTGCTTAGGGACATGGGTTCCTGGTGGCTTTGGCAGTGCTGGGTAAGTGGTTGAAATCGATAATCTTGGAGGTCTTTTCAGCCTAGATGATTCTGTGATTCTGTGTTTTGTGGTCAGGGCTGCTGGGCAGCACAGGACCTTCAGCTTGACCTCTGCTAGTCCTGAGATGTCCCTCCTGCTCCAGGCTTTTCGTCTTCACTGATACAGCCAAGATGACCTATTTGCAGTGGTGTAGGACAGTGTAACCCCATTTTAAAGCTAAGGATTCACCCCTAGAGGAAGAACTGGAGCTGGGAAGTTGTGATCCCATCACAGTCTCCAAGAACATGCCACGGAAACAGGTCTCTGTTACTCTGCCCTACAGTCTGTGTGGGAAATGGCTCCCCTGGACCATCAATTACAACACACAATTATCTCTACTGAGCCAGTGTCACAGCACAGTCCTGGCAAATGGCCCTTCCTCCCACTTCTCCCTCATTAGGCTGCTCCTCCCTTTCTTGGTCTTTAATTAGCTTGTCATCAGCAACTTGGCCTGGGTTGAACACCTCGCATTGTCCCGAATGAAAACATGTAAGACAGATGGGACACCAAAAGCAACAGGAGAGGAGGGTGAGAAGACATGCAAAGCAATCAATATGTGTCTGACTCCAGGGAGAGGCTTGCCAGGGGCAGTAGTAAGATCTCAGCTGGCTTGGACAAACTGTGGGTGTTCAAACTGTAGGTTGACTGAGACCAAACAACCTCATTTCAGCAAACCCAACATAGGTCCAACAGCAGGGAGAGACAAAACCCAGCAAAACCAGCAGCCTTGAGGAAAGAAGCTGTTTATTGTGCCACTGAAGAGCCCAGCCATAGTCGACCAGCCCATTTGGCTTGGAGCAGTTTCACAAGGAAGCATTGCCACTCCCCTGACTTCCTTCATTCAGAAGCCAGTATTTTGGCCTCAAATCACCTTTTCCTTGCATTCTGCAGCAGGCCGTATTCCCTGTGTCCCACCCACAGAGCTCAGCAGATGCTCCATGGAGCCAGTATAAAACATTGAGCCAACACATGGAAGGAGGGAGAGCAGCAAAAATGCTGGATGGGGAGGGCAGCCCATAAAACTGACACCTGTTGTCAAGCAGAAGCCAAGGCTTGTGTCAGCCTGCTGCAAATGTTTTCCCTTCGACCCTGGTGACCTTTTCCATCACACTTCATGAGGCAGACTGCTCCCATTAAGTGCCACTTGATCCTCTGCTAATGCAGCAGTTATGAAAGGCCCACAGCACTTGTCACTAGGATAAACACCTTTGCAGCAGGAGAAGGCTGTGGGGAAGGGGCACAGACTCACTCTCCCCTCTGCTCCCTCACCTCCCTTTCCTGTTTGCCCAGCACCACTGTCACAGCCCCTGGTTTCGAGCAGAAAAGCTGAGCCTGGATGAAGCTCTGACCTCTGTTCAGGCTCAGCTGCCAGCGCTTGAACAAGCATACAGAGATGGGTTGGTTTTCTGGTCAGAGAAATTTTCCACTGCAAAAGAGGGGTTCAGGGTAAAGCACTGGCTGTGATCCCTTCACCACTGAGGATCTGTCAGCTTTGATGAAGACAGGTCCTGCTGCAGCCACCCCTGCAGCTTTGTTGTGCTCAGGAAAAAGGTCTCAAGCTGTGCCAGGGGAGGTTCAGGTTGGACATCACAAGGAATTTCTCCCTGGAAAGGGTGGTCAGATATTGGAAGGGGCTGCCCAGGGAGGTGGTGGAGTCCCCATCCCTGGAGGTGCCCAAGGAACAACTGAACGTGGCACTCAGTGCTCTGGGATGGGTAACAAGGTGGGGATCAGGCACAACTTGGACTCAATAATCTCAGAGGTCTTTTCCACCCTAAATGATTGTGTGATTCAGTCTCAGGAGAGCATGAACCCACTTTCCCCACTGGACCTTTCATTGGCACTGTCCTCAGTCTTCACAGGTGTGACCTGGTGTTTGGGTGGCACACAGAGAGTGACCTGACCAGAGTCACAAGGAGTTGGCACTAATGGGTGGGTGGATGGGTGGGCACCACTGCCCTGCAGGACTTGCCCAAAGGAAAAGAACAGCTTAGGGGTTAGGGCAGCCTCTCCTCCAGGAGTGTGCAGAACCGTGGTCACCACTCCGGGTACTGGGGGAGGTGAGAGCCTGGAGGACATGGATCCCTCTTTGCTCTGGTGCCATGTGTCTCTGGCCTTTTCAGGGTACAAACAAGCTGCCAGTTGCCCCTTTGAGCTCCTGGTATCACTCACATGAGTGACCAGCACCACATTTTTCACCAGGCCTTTGAGGTAAGTGAATTCCCTCCCCAGAACGGGACTGGACACACACAGTATCTGGCTCATCAGCCCTGTGGAGAGACCTAAGGCCCCACAAAAAGGGACTGACTTTGGAAGAAATGGCACACATGGGCAAATTCTAGTGAATTAAAAGGTCCTCCTGCATAGAAATCTTTGTCTAAGGAGCAGAAAGAGCAATGAAATGAAGCATCTTCCTTTTCCAGCAGCTCTGGTGCTCCAGCCCTGGCTCTCTCAACTGTGTCAGGGGTTTCTTGGGTCTCAGAGAGCAAGAGAACCTTCAGCCAGAAGAAGGACCTGATTTCCAGTGGCTGGGATGGCTGGTGGCAGTGGCAGCACTGTTTGGGGTCACTTGGGCTGTGGGTTACCTGGGGGGTGAGTGCTCAAGGCAGGTCAAGGTAGGTCAAGGCATGGTCTCTCATAACATGTTTGGCCTGAGTGGTATGAGATTGCTTTTGGGCAAACAGGAGGTGAATCTGCAGAGACTAAGTATTACCTGCTTTGGATTAGAAATAAATCCCTTCTGGACCAGCATCTACAGAGGGGTGCTCCTCTAGTCACTGGTCTGTGTGCAATGCCTTGAGTCATGTCTGTTATAAAACACAGAATCACAAAACGGAAGGGACTTCTGAAGTCTCTAATCCAAGCCCAAACTCTTCTAGAGCTGTACCTGCTCAGGTGTTTTTGGCTCTCATGGGAGGAAGCAATATAAACGGCAGTGGTTTGTAGGATCACAGCTCACTACTCTGGTTACTGTGAACACAGTGGGGGTCCCTGCCCCGAGACACCCTGCAAAGCTGGCCTCCAATCCTATGGGCTACCTGGCCATCCCTTATTACCTGTCATGATCATTCCCCAGCAAGGAAAGAGTCACCAATACTTGGGAGGGGCTGTGAAATCTGCCCATCACAGCAAGACCAATTTTGAGGAGAACTTTCCCTATTTCTGTTGCACTTGAGGTAGAAGAACTGTAGAGATCTAAGGGGGAATCACAGCACACCCAGAGCCCTCATCCAAGGGTTTGGGGAAACAAGCCGCTGAAGATGAAGCAGCAAAGTTCCTGCTGAGCAACTGCAGGTCACCAGCAGCAGCTTTCTGTAGATAAGGCAAAAGAAGGAATGGGGGCAGTAACGGAGACCTCTTTAAAACACCAGGGAGAGATTTCTGCCCATCTGACCTGAAGCTGAGTGGCTTCCCCTGTGTGCCTGGAAAAGACAAAGGAGCCTGTTGAACTACAAAGGGAGTGATGTTATCTCAGCACTTGGCATGTGACTGCCACCCAGGTGGTGATAACTGGACATAATTTATTCAGGTAGAAATCCCTCTTCCCACTCTAACAACATTTTGTTTGCTTTGTACTGAATAACAAGCCCACTCGTGCCCTGGAAATGATGGTTCAGAACACATGTGCAGAGTTCCTCACCCTGGGCAATGACAAGAAGTTTCATCAGCTCAGATAAATATCCCTCCCCCTCCCCGGCGACAGGCCCTCGTGCTTCAAATGTCTCACCTCCCCTACCTGCCAACATTTGAACTCCAGAAATAGGGCCAGCTGAGAGGGGGACTGGGATGGGCACTGCCACCCACGAGATACCTGTCAGGCCAGGGCAGGCGTTTGGATGGAGCCTTGGGTGAGTAAACAGCTCAGCACCAGCAGGACAGGCCTGGCTCTGTAAGGCTGGGCAGTCTGGTGGGTCACTGAGCAACCCAGAGTCCACTCTGGAGCAAATGGACTTTCTCCAGCTCTCCCACCACCTCTGGACTGCTTCAAGGCCTGCGGCAAGGCTCCAGTGGAGACTCCACCTCCCTGTAGCAGGTTCAGGAGCTTCAGGAGATGCTGGGCACTCACTGATGTTGGTATCAGCCTTCCCTACCAGCACTTCCCAATAACCCACCAGTATCTTCCAGTGCTGCACCAGACACTTGCTGGCCCTTCTCCCAGCACAAAGGCTGCTCTTGGTGGTTTGTGATTCCCAGCAGTGCAGAACACCCATATTTCCATAGAAAGGACAAATACTTCCCTGCACAGGGTTTCCTCACACCTACAGCCATGGGCTGAATCTTACTCTGCATTACACTGAGTCCAAAACAGCAATGGAGGGAAACAGGATTTTTGGTTCATTCCCACTGCTCATGGGACCATTTGTTCTGCAGAGCCAGAAGTTCAGAATCGTCCAGCAAGGCCTTGGTGATGTGGAGGCACTCAGGTGTGGTGTGTCACATCCACACAGGCCACTCCTGACAAAAAATACCACTTGGAACCTACTCTTGGAATAATCCTGCCCAAGCGGAAAGCCACCACAGCAAAAATGCAGAACACCTTCTGTGCCCAGGCCCTCCTTTATCTTCCCCTCCAAGGAGAGGGCTCTTTGAGAAGTGATTCTGTGATATAAATATCTCACAGGTGGGTGTCAGAGGATGGCGCCAGACTATTTTCAGTGGTGCCCAGTGACAGGATGAAGAGCAATGGCCATAAACCAAAACACAAGAAGTTCCACCTCAACGCGAGGAAGAACTTCTTTCCATGGAAGATGGCAGAGCCCGGGAATAGCTGCCCAGGGAGGGTGTGGAGTCTCTCTCTAAGGAGACATCCCAAACACACTTGGATGCATTGCTGTGTCACCTGCTCCAGGTGACCCTGCCTTGGCAGGGTGGTTGGACTGGATGATCTCCAGAGCACCCTTACAACCATAACAATTCTGGGATTCTGTGATTATAGAATGGCTCTTTGTTTAGTACGGAATAACCCGTATCCAATCAGGGCCTACTTGCTGGAGAAGCTGTTAATTGCCTCCTGTAGTTTTCTGTCAGCAACATTATCCCCTCCTGCCCTGCTGAGACAGGGATGAGGGATTGTCCTGATCTGTGGCTGCAGTGGGGTATGGAGAAGGGGAAGGTGAAATATAATCTGAGAAATAATATCTATGGCAGCAAGCGATGCTAATCAAAAAATCGTGAGGGAAGCAGGATTCCAAGGAGGGAGGAATGCTGGGGGAGGAAAACATGGACATTTCTTGACAAAGGTCCAGGATCAGTTTGAAAGGGCCCAAGAAATTCTATTTTAATGTCTATTTTTAATACAACCCCCAATGTGTGATGAGAGCACTGCCTGCCACACCGCACTCTCGTTACTTCCCAGATTAGCAACAAAAAGATTAATTTAGACAGGATGGAATTATTTTGAACAAAAGTGTCACTGCCTTCTGGGGAGCAAGGCTGACCTGAGGAGATCATGCACAGGGAAACCCCACACCACAGGCAATCCCTCTTGGAGTCCCCCAGCTGGAAATACAACAGTTTGGGCTCATTTCAGCACAGCTGGGGTGACACCAGTGATGTCAGATGACTGTAATATGTCACTTTAGTTGATCATAAATACATGTATTTCTCTACAGCTGACAATAAAAGCTTTGGAGACAGCCCTCAGAAGCTTCCCATTTGCCTGTCCTTTGTTTGTTTTCCTGGCTTACATTTTAATTCCTCCAAGTAATACAGAAATAAAGACTCGTGCTCATTCTGTCCCTTTTCCAAGAGCTGCAACCCTCCCTGACAAACCCTCAGCCCTCTCCAGGGCTGGGCCATGCAGAAGATGATGAACTATTGTAGCTGGAGTCTCCATGGTTCTCCTCCTCCTTGAGGTCAGCCCTGCAGGGAGAGGCAAAACTCCCCTCACATTGCTGGATATACAGGGATGGCCCCTCCAGGGCCTCCAAATTAAAGGCTGATGGCAGAGCTGAGAAGGCACAACAACTCTAGAGTTGCACTGAGGGAACTTGCCCAATGATTAACATTTTTGTTTTCTCTTCTTTGCCAGAGAAACTGAGCTTTTACTGGCACTGAAAATCACCTCTTCCAAACACAACTGAGATATTTCTCCAAGTTGCTATCAACATTTCTGCAGAGCATCCTGTTCCAAAGGAGCCAAATACAGGTGGGATCCTATAACCACAGCCCCCTCCCAGTCCCACCAGCCCTTTGACACAAAGAAATTCATCCTGCCCAGGGGCCTCCCCAGAAATCCCTCCAATCCTTTCCAAAACAGAGGAGCTGCTTAGCAGTGGCTCAGCCCAGCAGGTCAGAAGATGATGAATTCCGTATCCACTTGGGAATTTTTAGGGAAACAAAACCCCAGCTGTGCAAGCTGGAAGAGGGCTGAGACATGTGGTCCAATGCTGCACTGAGCAACTCTTCTAAACCATGGGGACTTGGCTACAAACTTGCCTCCAAGGCAGTGACTTCTGGTAGGAGAGACTCCCTTGACCTCATGCGCAGAATTCTCCTCCACTATTCCTGCTGCTGAGAAGCAGTGAATGAGTTCCTTGTTCTACTTTGTTTGAGTGCAGGGCTTTTGCTTTACTTATTAAACTGATATATCTCAACACACACAAGTTATCTCACTTTTACTCT
>VXAY01000186.1:71521-104083 GCA_013399855.1 Oxyruncus cristatus
AGGGGGGGGCCGCGGGGCCTTGCTCGGGCGGGCTGAGCGAGGGACTGGGTCCTCACGGCCCTGCTCCGCTTCACCCCCCGGGGCTGCGGGGAAGCTCGGTGAGGGGGTCGGCCTGGATCACTGGAGGCATGCCGGGAGCCCCTGGAGGGCTGAGCATCCGCGGGCCTTCGGCGGGAACTGAGGGGAACCCGGTCGGTGTCGGGGGTTTCCACCATCGAGCACAGATGGTGGAAAAGGGGGCCGGATCCATCGCAGTCCTGGAAGTGCTCCGGGTGATGTTCACAGAATCATCCCAGAGTGGTTTGGGTTGGGAGGGACCCTAAAGCTTATCCAGTGCCACCCCCCTGCCCTGGGCAGGGACACCTTCCATATACCAAGTTTCTCCAAGCCGCGTCCAACCTGGCCTTGGACACTCCCAGGGATGGGGATGTTCAGGGTGAGGAGATTACTGGGAGAAGGAGCACGGGGTGGGTGTGTGTGGGCATCATTCTAGGGGTTCATTCCTAGGGGCTGCCACACTCAGTTACAGCCCCAGGACCTTCACCTTAACCACTCACCTCCTTTTGGGCAGATCCTTTTGGACATATGGCTGCTGTGGGCGGGGCTGATTCTCTGGAACACAATAGCTTTAAGGCATGTGCGTACGTGCCCCTTTGCTGTCGGAGTTAGAAAGAACCACTGATAAATTATCCTTTGTGTGGCCACGGGTGTTTTACGGTTCACAGTGGGTGGACTCTGTCCAGGCGCCATTCTGAGTTTTTATTTAGGGTAGAACAGATCACATGTTTTCCCCTGTTTTTATTAAAATGGCATTTATGAGTTGTCCAGATGTTCTGAATTCAATTGAGAGGTTAAAACTCAATTCCAGGCACCTGCCCCACTGTTGAGTTAAAAATTCAAACCAAAGTGCAAACCCACTTACAGTGGGGGACATGCAGCTCAGCTCAGTTCTGTTCCCCAGATTTGTGCTGAGGATCTGAACCCCTGATGTGCTGGGTAGTCTGCCAGGAAAGGACCACTGTTTGAGGAGATTGTTGAAACTCTGGTGCAAAGGGTTAATAAATCCTGGGCTGAGGTGATACAACTGGAAAGCATTTTGGTGGGTTTTGGCAGGCCAGCTTGTTAGAAGCGGCTGGTGTTTTGTTTAGATAAAGAAGAAAGGAACTTGGGGTTGGTAATCCATTATATGAGTTTATAGTGTTGACATAAGATAAAGCAAAGAATTTTGCAGGGATGTAAATCCCAATGGAATCAACATCAGGTGATAGAGTAGAAGTACCTGGAGAGAGCTGTGGGATTAATACGGAGTTGGTTAATGAAGGTGTAAATTCCCTTTCCCGAGTAAAGCTCTGCTGAAGTGGCTTTTCTGAGCTGTCCCAAGGTCCCCAAGACCTGCTCCTCCTTTTCTGCCCCTGAGAGTGAACACAGCCTGGCCAAGGCCAGTTGGCCTTGTACAGAGAAATTAATATTCTTATGGACTTGTGCAAACACACGTCTCTGGAACAACTTTATCCTTGCGCATGGCGGCTGGAATGAGATGATCCTTAAGGTCCCTTCCAACCTAAACCATTCTGGGGTTCTGTGATTAATGAATTTATCAAGCTGCCAGCTTGGAATAATTGTAAAATCAGGATTTTACTGAACAGGTATCTTGGGCTAAAGGAGGTTTAAGAATCAGTTTGGAATACATAGGAATATTCTACCCCTTTCCCATGGCTCGTGGCTCACGACAGGCAAATACACTGGTTCCTTCAGCAGCAAAACTTTTGAGTATCAGAAGATGAGTGATTTAACTTTTATGACACAAAAGTTTATTTACCTTTATGACAGCAGTGAGGTCCCAGTGTGCTGCAAGGTTGTTCTTGCGCTGTGGTTTTCCTGCTTTTGTATTTTTTACTGAGCACAACTGTCAGCAGCAAAATACCTGTTGCAGGGCTCCACAGCAGTAAGAGAGGAACAGAAGGTTTTGTGCAAGTCAAATTGTAAGGAAATCAGGAACGTTTTTGCAGGGCTGGGGTAGTTTGGATGTGCGTTTGTAGGGGGTGTGGAAGGTCTTCAGAGAGGAGTGTTTCTTGGGATCTGTGTAAAGTGTTCCCAGGAGTTTCTGGCTCGCATCAGCTGTGATTCAGGGATAAAATCCTCCTTTCTGGGCAACACTGAGGCAAGTAGGCCAAAAATAAAGCTCCGACTCCCTCGTTGTGGCTGTGTTCAGATGAGATCCTCCATCCTGGATGTGAGTTTTTGTTCCCTCAGGCTCCCACGATGTTTGCCCAGTGCTCCCGGAATTCTGTGAGCCCCATGGTGCTGCTGGTGCTGCTGGTCTGCCTCCTGTGCCCCCCAGCACAGGCCAGCAAGGTGGGTGACAGCATCGGGCACCATGTGGGAGGGGCACAGCAGAGCCAGAATGGCAGAGAAGCAACTGGGGATGTTTGCAAAGATAAGGAATGTATTTGTGGAGTATTTACTATGTAGGACTGGGACCGTGTGTGACAGTGGCCCCTGCCCTGCCTTCTGCTGGGCTTTGGAGTTTGCATTTTAGAATTTGTTCAAAAAGCACCTGGCTGGAGGTGCTGGAAGTGGTCGAGGTGCTTTGGGACATGTTAAACCTGGGAAGGTACTGATGTCAAAGTGCAGGAAGAAGGGAAGTAGAGGGAAGTGTTCTCTGGGGTAGAGTGTTCTCTGTCCCAGAGGATGTTCAGTCTGTCCCCAGCCTGGGGTGGTGAGGGTGGCAGAACTGGGTGTTCCCTCCCTCACCAGCTCATCTGCCCCCACAGAGCTCCGAGGACATTCGCTGCAAGTGCATCTGCCCCCCCTACCGGAACATCAGCGGGCACATCTACAACAAGAATGTGTCCCAGAAGGACTGGTGAGTTGGGCTTGAAGCCTGAGGGGTCAGTTCATGAAAGCCACAAACGCTCCAGAGTTGCCAGCTGGTGCTAAGGCAGCAATTCCCTGCCTGTGTGTTTGCAGAGGGAGCTGTGGTAGGTGATGTTCAACCCAGGCCAGGGGCAGTTTTTAAACAGAAATTGAGTAATCTGGGATGATTTCTTAACCCATGGCTCTTGGCAGGTGTAAGGTGTACCCTCCAGTCCCCCTCACCTGGATTGGATCTCTGCAAAAGGCACTTGGACAGTCTATCCCAGGACTAGCTGGGCTGTGAGGGGAGCTCTTAAAAGCAGATTGGTGTTATCAGCCAGAAGGGAAAGCTGGGACACACAAAAATGTCACCCCAATGGCCTTCCACAGAGCACTGGTTTCACCTTCACCTTGTCCTGCTGCTGATCTTGGTTTGTTTGTGCTACAGCAACTGCCTGCACGTGGTGGAGCCCATGCCAGTGCCTGGGAATGACGTGGAGGCCTATTGCCTGCTCTGCGAGTGCAAGTACGAGGAGCGCAGCACCACCACCATCAAGGTAAGGCAGCTCTCTCCCCATGCCTGGCTCCTTCTCCTGGGCATGCCATGCCAGCCCAGGCACTGCTGCACTGGTGGGTTTCTGCAGAAGAGTCCAGAAAGAGAAAATCAAACTGTCACAGTGGGTACATTGTGGCAGTGCCAGGAGCTCACTCTCTACAACTTGCTGGAAGGAGGTTGGAGCCAGGTGGGGATTGGGCTCTGCTCCCAGACAACCAGTGACAGGACAAGAGGACATAGTCTTAAGCTGCACCAGGGGAGGTTTAGGTTGGACATTAGGAAGAAATTTTTCACAGAAAGGGTGATTACGTATTGGAAGGGGCTGCCCAGGGAGGTGGTGGAGTCACTGTCCCTGGGGGTGTCCAAGGAATGACTGGATGTGGCGCTCAGTGCTCTGGGCTGGGTGACAAGGTGGGCATTGGTCAAAGGTTGGACTCGATCTCAGAGATCTTTTCTCACCTAATTGTTTGTGTGATTTCTGTATCTGAGACGGGAATGCTCCTGGCTGTGAGGAGCTGCAAGAAGAGTCTTCTTGCTGGGGATGCGTGACAGTGCCAAGCACCTCTGAGCAGGGACCCATCTCGTTGGTGTCCTCTCACATGCAGCACATGCCCTGAGCTGGCACAGTGAGGATGGTCAGCACAGCCTGTGCAGTGACAGCACATCATCAGCCCCTGGCAAGGGGCAGGAGACCTTCTTGTGAGCAAAACGAGAACAAGAGAAGAGACCAAACATTAGAGGCAGCTGCAAAGGACCTTCCTGACCTCTGTGGTGCTTCTTACCCATGGTGCTGATCCTTTCCGCTGTGCTCCTTTCCAGGTGATCATCATCATCTACCTGTCGGTGGTAGGGGCCCTGCTGCTGTACATGGCGTTCCTGGTGCTTGTGGACCCCCTGATCCGCAAGCCTGACCCTTACACCCAACCCCTGCACAATGAGGAGGAGAGCGAGGTGAGGGCTGCAGAGGGCGTGTGGGTGGCTCTGGTCATGGTGCAGACAGGGTGACGAGAGCGGGTGACAGGGAAACAGGGACCTCCTGTCTCCTCTGATCCAGTGAGGGACCAGCACTGCTGCTTTGTGGGCATCTACACAGGTGAACACTTAGATCGAATCTGTGCAAGTCATGCAGAAGCACAGGGAATAATCAAAGTTCTAACCTTAAAAGTTCTCAAAGTTGAGAACAGACTCTGACCCTGTCCTCTGTGGCAGGGGGTGACTTTGTCCCAAGTGGCCTGAATTTGGTATGTCTGTCTAGATGGAACCAAAACTCAAACGGATCCTGTTTGTGCAGTGTCCCAGGTGGAATTACTCGGTGCTGAGCTTCCAGGGAAGGATGGGCTTAAGTATTTGCTGGAACATCTTAAAGACATGTCAAAGAGCAGCCTCGAGGGGCTGTTTGACCCTGCTCTGGGGCTGGGCCCTGTTTTATCCAGGCTGTTGTTCCTTCTGCTTCTCCCCAGAGCAGAATTTCATTCAAATCCCATCTTTCTGGGGAACACTGGCATACAAATCTTGATCAGAAACACCAGGACCTAGCAGCAAAGAGAGAACCTCTCTGTCTCTCTCACACACACACATTTTGGGGGAGGACAAATTTCTTGCTGCATGAAATTCTTGCAATTTTAGCACTGGATCAGACTGTCCTGTTTATATTTTAAGTATAAACTATTTGTCTCAATTCTTTCATACTGTGATATAAGTGAGGAGTAGCTGCTCCATGTGCTCAGTCCCTCCATTACCAGCCTCTGCTGAAAAAGCAGGTCCTCCAGGAGGAGATGAATTGTATCCTAAAATTGTGGGTTTCGCTTCCTGCACCACAGTAATGATTCAGAGTTAGATCCAGGTGCACACTGTAAATGCCTGGTGTTAGGCGAGGTTTATCTTAGTCCAGTGTGCTGGATTCTGGGATATGGCTTGGTGCTCATGTGCCACGATGGATGCCCATCCACAACAGCAATCTCTGGCTCAGTTTCAGGGGGGTGGTGTGGTTCACTGTGGCTCCTTGCAGACTCCAAGCAGTGGATTTCAAACAGAGCTTTAGACTTAGTGCAGTTCCTCTCCTGGGGACTTTTATTTGGGTGGTCCCCAAGAGCAAGGAGTTGGGGGGCTGGTGTTGAGGAGCTCTGGAAAGGTGGTTCTTCCTCAGGACAACTCAAGCCTTGAGTTGCTCTTTCAGTTCTAGTTTCTCCCCGAGCCAGCTGCCTCCCTCTCCTGGGCTGGACATTTCCAGATGTCCTGCACTGCTCTTTTGCCTTGCAGGACACTCGTTCCTTGGCCGCAGTGCCCACCCCGGCTGGAGCCCGAGCCAACACGGTGCTGGAGCGGGTGGAGGGGGCCCAGCAGCGCTGGAAGAGGCAGGTGCAGGAGCAGAGGAAGACAGTGTTTGACCGGCACAAGATGCTGAGTTAGATCCCTGCGGGCCCTCGGCATCACTTCCCAGGACATGGGGCAGCTCCTGGTGCAGTCGGACAGTGATGACCCTCGGAACACCACAGTGTTGGACTGAAAGCTTGAACCCTTCCCTGATTTACTGTCTCCATCAGCCCCAAATGCCTCCTCTAGTTCTGCCTCCCTGCCCTTCCCCTCTCAGAGCCCAGAGGCTCCTTCCCCTGCCTGGCTGATCCTATGGCTGCATGTGGAACCCCCAGACTCCTGGGGCTCCATCAACCCACACCACATCAGACAGGGATCTCAGCACAGAGTGCTGGGTGCTGGCTGAGTCTTCCTTGGATAAAAATAGTGGGATAATTTTGATGTGGGATAAATTATGTGATGCTCCTCCAGGATGAAGCAACCACCTCCTCCTCCTCCTCTTTCTCTAGCGTGCACTGATGTTAACTGGGCATTGTGGTGCTCAGGCACATGTGCAGCACCGGGAGGAAGAGGAAGGGGTTCCTGCCAGCTGCTGCTTCCACTTATCGTGGTGTAAATGGAGAGATTTCCACACCTCAGTGAAGTCTGTCCAGGTTTACACTGGCACAACCGAGACTGCAGCTTGTTTCTGTGTGGGTGAATATCACCAAACCAATTAGTACCTGCACCAGTAAGGGTCCAGCAGGTAAAAACAGCTAATCTACATTTGTATCTTTTCATTCTTTAGCAGTGGGTAGAAACCTCCTGGGGAGAAACCTTTTCGTTTGTACCCATGCTGGTGACCCTTGGTGCTCTCCCAATGAAGGCGGAGCATTTGTGTCCAAGAGAACCAGGGCAAAGCCTCTCCTGGAGCACTGGAAACACTTGTCTGGTTCTTGGGGCCCTGGGGAGGGGACACTTGTGCTACTCAAAGCACTCGGAGAGCTCTGGCCAGACTTGGGCTGTGTGGAGGAAACCAAAGTGATTCTGTGGTGTGCACACTGAGAACACTTTGAATGTCAGGAGGTGCTGGAGTTCATCGTGTAGCATCTCTGTATTAAATGCAGACAAAGATCCACTACCTGGGTGGCTTTTTTTCAGGGAAAAAAATCCCCTCATGCCAGGTCTGGGGCTCTCCAGTGCCTTCCAGTGCCCGGCATGTGAGTTGATGCCACTCAAGCCAGAGCTGTGGTTGTAGCACTCTGGTGTTTGGGCACTGCAGGTGTGTCTCTGGGTTGGAAAAGACCCTCTGAGATCATCCAGTCCAGTCTGTGACCATGATTATGACCCTGCCAGACAAACCCAAACAGAAGCTTCTGGGGGCCCATGTGTTCCCCAGTTTCCCTCCAGCATCTCAATGGGCTGAAAAGAACCCTGAGCTCCACGTTATACTGAGGTCACATTTTCCTTGACCCATCCTTGTTCCCTGGAGCTCAGTTCTGGACCTTTCTCCTCCTTGTAGAAATCTTATCTTGCCTGTCCTTCCTTCCAGGTGGGAATTCCTCATGGACACAGGGTCTGGTCTCGGGGAACTGATTTCTTCCCTCCCTCGATGGGGGAACAAGCAGCTGGTGAGAGGCTGAGCTGGCACGATGGGTCCATCTGGTGGCCACTGCCCACCCCGATCAGCACTGGGATGTGGGTGGTCACCAGTTAGGGAGTTCGGTGAGCACCAGCCTCAGACCTTCCCCTGACCCCTCCCAGGAGCAGCTCAGAAACAGGATAGAAGGGGAGGAAAAGAATACAATTAGAAATCAGGAGTTCTGGTGAGTTAGAAAACTTAGGGAAGGGATGATGTGGAGAGGCTGCAAAAAATGCCAATGCCTGATTAATTACTTGATTTGTTAATTAATTGATCAGCTTCATCCTGTACATCATCCTCCCTGGGAGGAAATGTTTTCTACTGCCCAGCCTCTTCCCTCCCTGTACCCCCTCTGCTGCTTGCTGGGGCATCCCCTGAGTGGGCACATCCTGGTGGGCCCTGCTGCTGGCCCCACCCACATCCCATACCAGTGGTTCCCATCCCTTGGCAGATGCCAGCAGGAGTCAATAATTTTTTTATCAAAAAAAGGGAATGATAAAAATAAAGGACCTCTTGGAACAAAACCCAGCTGTGTTTTGACAACTGTGCTCAGGTGCCCGCCATGGTCCAGATGTCGATGCTCCGGATGATAAGCCACTCGCTCTGGGCCTGGGTTACCCGGATCCTCACACATTCCACAGGACCGGGGATGCCCATCTCCAGCCCCCGCCGGTCCAAGGTGCCCTTCTCAAAGGTTCCCACTGGGATGTAGGTGGAGCAGTCCTGGCCATCGCGGCGGCGCTGCCGGCCCAGCTCCAGCACCCCTGCATGCAGGAAGTCGCCCCGGCGCTCCTCGGAGCCTGTGAGCACCCGCACACGGCTGATGTGGGCTGGCTGCTGGAACACGATGGAGAAGACACTGCCAGCTGCTGGGTCTTTCCCCCAGAAATACCCGTCTGCTGAGCCGTAGGCCTTGAGGGGCTCGTAGTGCTTGAAGACAGCCATGCTGGTGTACAAGGATGCTGGAGGGTTGTCCGGAAGGTCCAAGGCGTCGGCCTGGAAATCGTCGTCCTCCAGCCGGTTGACAGTGCCCTGGAAGGAGGAGTAGAGGCCCATGTGCTGGAAGAGGGACGGCTTGAAGCGGATGACATCCTTCTGGGTGAGCAGGTGGCGGAAGTGCACCAGCAGCCAGTCACAGGGCATCTCCTGGTAGAAGAGGAGGAGGAAGCGAGCCAGGCGAGGGAGGTCACTGGAGCGGTAGAGCTTCCCGATGTAGCCCAGCTTGGAGAACTCCAGGGTGGCCCAGTTGGAGCCCTCCTGGGAAGCCAGAGCCTTGCGGATGGCTGTCAGGAAGGACCTGGCGCACCACACATCGTCCTCGATCATCAGGTAGTAGGAGGAGAGGTTGGCGGCGAAGGCGAGCAGGAAGGCGTAGTCCACATTCTGCTTCGAGCGGAACCTTACCCGCTCCTCGGGGTCATTGAAGTTCCTCTTGAGCCCTTCCAGAGTGGGGTAGAGCTCGTGGGGGGCATGGATGAGCAGCAGCCGGCCCAGGAGGATGTGGTGAGCGAACTTCTGGGCGATGCTGAGGGCAACGCGCACGTTCCAGCCAGGATCCATGTCGGCCAGGTGCACCACCACCACCATCTCCTGCAGCTCCTCCTCGGTGGACTGGCTGAACAGGGACTGCAGCGTGGCCAGGAGGTAGAAGCCACGCGGCCGCCGCACCGACGCCAATCCCACTGCCAGGAATTCTGCATGGCAGAGGAAAGGTGTGACTGGGATGCACCGTGGGGAGGTTCTTCCCTGCAGGCCATGAGAAGGGGACTCCAAAAAGCTCTTCCCATGGCCACCCCTCTGTTTATAACCCCATGTCCAAGGCTGGAGGGTCCTTTCTGAACTGAAGCCCCCAGTGTCCCAGAAGGGGCCCAAATGTCAGGGAGAGGACGGGATGAAGCAGCAGGGGCTCCTCTGAAGGAGAAATACATGGGAAAAACACCTTAAAAAAGCCAAACCCAGAGAAGTAAAAGTGCAGAGTACAGGGCAGGAATGGTTCATTGGCTTGGCTGCACATCCTGGAAGTGTGCCCTACTCTGAACCTCGTGGAGATGCCCAACACTGGATGAAACATCAGTCCTACCCTCCCCACGACCCAGCATAGGTTCAGCTTCTCCTGCTGTGCTCTGTGCAGCACCATCCACGTGCTGGTTCCAGCACAGCCTCTCGTAGGGCTGCCCTGAGCTCCTTCCCCTGGGGTTTGCGCGGGAGCTGCTTTTAGTGCACCTGCCCAAGAGCTTGGCCCACATCTCCCACACTGTGTGGGTATCCCATGGTCCAGCTCTACCACCTCCACAAGAACCTCAACCCCAGGGAGGTGGCATCCCAGTAGCCTTACCATAGAGGTCTGGGAAACCCAAAACACCTGCGGTCACGCCAGTGCCAAGGTGTAGAAACATGTACCACACTTGGAGTATGTGGACCTTCCCTTACCATTGCAGCCCCCACAGCAGTGTTGGCAGGTCCCCAGACCCCCCCTGGGGTGTTGGCAGGTCCCCCACCCCAACAGGGTGGACACAGCCCCTCCCTGCCCGGCAGCAGCAGCGACAAGGCAGGTCCATGCTGGGACGTACAGCTGTGCTGGGACAGATGTGCAGACCGAGTCCTGCTCAGTCCAGGGTCCCAACTACTCACTTTTTCGGGGTAACAGGGAGCCAGCCAGGACATGGTAGGAGACATTGTGGAGTGTGTAGAGCTTGTCCATGTCCCTGAGGATGCGCTGGGCTCCTTCTGGCTGCAGCATCTGCAGGATCGTGTAGGGGGTCAAGCCCCTCAGATCCACCTGGGTGGGAGCCACAGGTAGCCAGGTCAGACCCCAGAGCACCGTGGACACACAGGAGGAAGGGGGAATGACAGCAGGGATCCCAGAAGTTAGGGGGAACCTCTGTCCTGCCCTCCAAGCTCCTGGATTCGGGGAGGCCCCACTGCCCAGGACAACTCCAGGGAGAGGAGAAGGCAGAGCTGGGGTTTGGGGGTGACATGGTGCAGGGAAGGGAGCAGAGCTGGGGTTGGGGTCTGTGTGGGGCAGGAAAGGATGGAGGATACTCCAGTGGTCACTCCAGTGGGACATCAGTGGTTGGAGACTCACCTCTAGGGGATCCTGTTCCTGCTGGCTGCCCCCATGGAGGAGGAGGAGGAGGAGGAGGAGGAGGAAGGAGGCTGTGAGCACAATGGTGAGGCAGCGCTTCAGGGAGCATCGCATAGCACCGGGCTGGCACTGCTGAGGGCCGTGGAGGAAGGGGCATGTCAGGGAATAGCCAAGGAAAACCACCATCCCCTGGATGGGACCCTGGGGCAGCACCTGGATGAACCCCTGGGGCAGCACCTGGATGAACCCCTGGGACTGACCCCTCTGCCCAGAGCACCCAGGGATGCACACCCAGGGGCAGCCACGGGACATCAGGGGTCACTTGTGCATGGTCCCCTTAGGGTAGGTGGGGCAGGACACTCAGCCAGGTACAAAATCCCCCCCCCCCCCCGCAGCACTCCCAGAGCTGGAGGCAGAAGAAATGCAGGTGCCACGTGCCTTGGGGAGGGCTTTGGGTCATGGCGACACCCGTGGAGCAGTCATCAACACCTCGGGACTTGGCACTGAGCCCTGGGAAACACTCGGGTCTCAAATGAGCCCGGGCTGCTCTTCCAGCACCACAAGAATGAAGCAGCTCCCCCAGCCCCTCCTGCCTTCTCTGCTCCCCTCCTGCCCCCAGGCAGGCCCCGTCCCAGCCACGTCCCCTGCTTGGAAGAACAACACACTGTCCCTAAGGGGGCAGTGTCACCTTCGAGAAAGTCGTGGTGCCCTTGAGATATTTTACCTTGTGGCAGAGGCGTGGCAGGAGGCTAAAAGACTCATGTGTTTGCCTGGTGTTTTTCCATTTTAAATATGACTGGGGCTGCCGTGGAACAGAAGCTGGACACTGATCCAGTGCCCATCCTGGCAGGGCAGACACAGTCAGCCCCATCCAAACTGCTCACAGCACCTCACTTTGTCTTGGTCAAAAGCATCTTTGAGTGCAAATGTGGAGGAAAAACCCTCCTAAACCTTCCCAAACCAAGGCTGGGCTTCCCAGGACTTCTCCCTAAACAACTCCTTACGTCCACTGGGATGCTCCCAGCCCACCCACAGGCCCCAGGTGGCAATGCAGCACCTCTCTGGCACTGCTCCCCAGCATGTCCTGGGCTTCTTTTAAGGAGAACCCCCCAGTTTTCCTGCCCAGGAGTCCTTTGGGGGGTTCTCAGCACCTCACCAGGCTGGTGCTGAGCAGGTGCCCCCGATGCTACAGGCAGCCTTTCCTTGTGCTACTGCCCTCATCCGCCCGGGAACACAGAGATAAACACTTGGAGCCAGGGAGCCGCTCCCCAGGGAGCCCCAGCGGCAGCACAGCCCATCCCGGCCAGGGAGAGCAGAGAAGCCTCCTCTCCTGGGCTGGAACCCAGCCGTGGGCAAGCTTTTTGGAGCACTCAGTGGAACAACAAGCTCCTGGAGCTGCTTAAAATCTCTGGCCAGAGAGCAGGGGAGCAAAGCCTCTCCTTTCCCCACAGCTCTGGGACATGGGGAGCTCATCAGTTTATGGAGGAGCAGCATTAGAGACCCATCTGAGCCACGGGGACATCATGCCATGAAGCCACCCTGGAGGTAGATTTCCAGGCCCAGAACTCTGGGATCTGAGTGGGAAGGGCAAGGCTTGGCGGGCAGCACGCGCTGGGCGTTTGGTTTCTCTGGGTGGCCAAAGGGTCTTCTGGCTGCTGGGGAGTGTCTGGCTGCCAACGGCCCATCCTGGATGGAAAACAAGGTGCTGTTCAGCACCTCCAGCTCCCACAGGCAGCAGCTCCCTCCAAGGGAGCCCATGGGGGACAGGGGTCACAGGCAGCTCCAGTAGGGCAAGTTTAACAGAGCAGAAGGTAACGAGTGCTGCCCCATAATTAGCCCCCTAACTGGGCTTTGGATTTTTGCCTCCATGGAGAAACAAAGCAGCCCGGCTAGATGGGACACCCCACTGGGATGGGGTGACTCCCGAGAGCATCCCTGTCCCGACTCCTGTCCCAGCACCCCACTGGGGACGTCCTCAAAAGCCACCCCACTGTGGGGATACTGGCCAGGAGGAGCTGGCTGCTGAGAGCTGCTCGCCTGGAGCCAAACTCCTCCGCTTTGCTGGGAGACTCCAGAGCCAAATGGGCTGTGTGCCGGAGCAGCCGTGACTCAGTCCAGAGAGGGGAAGGGACTGAGGGCACACACAGCCCTGCCCCACGAGGCTGTGAGGAAGGGCTGGATGATCCCGTGGGCAGGCGGCTCCAGCTGCTTCTGCTGGCAGTGGGAGAGCAGGGTTGGTTGCACAGGGAGGAGGGAACGGCCAGGGCTCCCTGTCCCATTGCCAGCAGTGCCCTTCCATGCTGGGGGAAACTGAGGCACGGATAAAGGATAAAGGCTGCATCACCCAGAGGGATGAATGCCAGGTCTCCTGCAGCACAGGTCAGTGCACCTCCCCACCTCCCTGGGAGGGTCCCCGGGATGGAGAGGGACAGGGAGTAACCCAGAGCCAGAAGTCAAGTGGGGGACACAGCAAATTGCGGCAGCACAATGTCCCCGATGGGCAAATCGCCACCATTTGGGGCTCCTGGGAGCCAGCCTGGTGTCCAGCCCCACAAGCAGTGGGTGTCTCTGCTCCAAGGGTGGTCCCACAGGGAAGAAGGAGGGGAAATGCTGTGTTTTGGTAGCACACGACTCCAGGAGCCAAAGTTTTTGGTCAGCACAAGTGTCCCACAGCCCCACAGCACAGGCAGCTTGGTAAGGGGACACCTGGCTCCTCTCTGACAGCACAAGGACTCTGAGCCCACCACCCTGCCCTCACCCCCCCAGACAGCCCTTCCCATGACACCAGAGCTGGCTCCAGCCCAGAACCGCTCCGGATGTGCCCCCCGAGGCAGCAGAGACTTACAGAGGGGCGGCAGCTTGGCAGGCTCGCCGTCTCTGGGGTGCTCGGCTCTGGCAACTTCCCCAGGCTGGCCAGACTCTGGATTCTTGCTTGGGAAAGCCCCACCCCGAGCCCTCGCCTGCCTCCCGCAGAGGAGGAGCGTCGGCTGGAGTCTCTGCCCCAGGAGCCTCGGGAACCGGCCAGGCTGGTGGGGACCCCGGTGGGACCGGCCAAGGGCCCCCATCCCCGGCATGGGAATGGCAGCAGCCTCAGGACGGGCATCCACGATGGCACCGACTGCATCCCACCACCCCCATCTCCGCTGGCAGCTTCAACCCCCTCTGAGGGCTCTTTCCAAGCCTCAGCACCCCCAAACTCCAGCTCAAACCTGCCACTTTGGTAGCACTGAGGTGAAAACATGCTGTACATCGAGCAGGGGCCTGGACATGGAGCTGGCATGGCTCTTTGCCTGTTTGTTTTTCAGCTCTTGTGCTGAGATGGCAAAAACCTCAGGGCTGCTCAGCCAGAACTGAACGCCCTGGCACATTGGGGCAGACCTGGCTGCCTGGATCCCACCCAGGATGCACCCCTGGGACACCACAGCTTCCCCACACACCTCAGGTCCCCCTGAAGCATTGGACATCACAGCTGGGCTGGGTTTGAAGCCCCTTCTAATCCCCATGAGCAAAGGTGGGGGCCCTTCCATGGCCCAGTTTGTTCTCAGCTTCTCCACCCTCCAAGCTTTGCTTGTCTCCCAGTGTTTCTCTCCTCTGGATCCACAGCAGGAACACAGCTCTGGAGCCTGATGGCATCACTTGTTCCCAGCTCAGAACCAGCCCAGCTCCTTCCAACACAGTCACTCATCCATAGTATCCAAAATGAGAGGAAGACCCTTCCCTCTCCCTCCATCCCACCTTCCCCATTTATTCACACAGAGGCCTGGATCCCACTTCCCTTCTCTCCTTGCTGGCCTGGACCTCTCCTACCTTCAGGAAGTCCCCATGTCTCTTCCAAGGCTCCGTCGTCTATAAATCCCCAGTTGTGACTTCCAGCCCCAGATCCTCACCTGGAAACGGTGGCCTGGGGCTCATTTGCCAGGACAAAGGTGGCCACAGAGAGATATTGCAGGGCACGAAGTGGGTGATGGCACTGGGAAGGAGAGGGAAGAAAGCCTGCAGGCTTCCAGATCCGCTTTCCCCCCGGTTTGGTTTTTAAATCCTTACACTCCCATCATGGGATGCCAGTGGCTCTGTCCCCACGGTGGTGGCTCAGTGGGGACACCCCACCTGTACTGGAGCAAGGGCAGTCTGGTATTCCCACCAGGACAGGGGCTGGAAGATGCCAGGAAGGCCAAGGGAGCCAGTCTGGTGCACCCCGGCAGAGGTTTGATGTTCACTGGCCCTGGGGAGGAAGGGATGTCAGACTGGGTGGCTCCTGGGAGGCGTCACAATGGCAGCAACTGCAGGAGGGGGGAGGGCTTTTCTCACCACAGGTGTCCCATGACCTCCATCCCTGCACAGGAAAAAACAGGGCTGGTCCTTCCTGTCTTTGTGGGAAGGAAGGGGAGGGTGGCGCGGCTGTAGGCCCAGCACAGCCCTGGGACCCCATCCCCAGTACAGCCCTGGGGTCCCCAAAACAGCACTGGAGTCCCTGACACAGCCCTGGTATCCCCAAAACATCCCTGGGGTCCCTGACATAGCCCTGGGGTCCTGTCCTCAGCACAGTGCTGGGGTTCCCAGCATGGCCCTGGGGTCCCTGACACAGCCCTGGGGTCCCCAACACTCGTGGGTGCAACAGGCCCCCACCATAGGAACAGGGGGAACACCCAGCTCTGCAGCAGAGCCACCAAACCCCCCCTTTGTTCCCACATGACACCTCAAGGTGTACTAGGGCAGGACTTGACCCTGTCCAGGCACATCCATCCTGCCTGGAGCAGCAGAGGAATGCACAGCCAGGACACAGCCCTCAGTGCCCAGGCAGTGTGGTCCTGGGTCCTCTTGCCCTCCAAGAAGGTGACAAGCCCAGCCTAAGCCAGTCACGCCCTTGGGCTATGGGGCAAATCCCAAACAGTGTTTGTAGTGCTGGAAAGGGGTCTTCCACCTATCTCTCCTGGGAGGGGCACAGCACAATCCCAGCACCCAGGCACAACCAGGGCCCAGAGCCACTCACAAACCTCCCACTGGCCCAAAACCCAAATGTGCTCTGCTTGCTGAAATATTTGCCCGGGGGGAACAGGGAGGTGGCTGAAATGAGGATAAAAGGCACATTTTTGCTTGTTTTTGGAACAAGCTGGAGAATGAAAGAGAAGCCCCAGGTGCAAAGGCTGTGGCTTTGTGCATAGCCCAGCTCAGGGGGCCAGGGAGGACCAGTTCCCCCAGTTGGGGCCGGAGCCGAGCACTGAGGTGGGACAGGCAGAAGGGGACTCACGGCAGCGCCCAGCCACCTTCCCCAGGCACCCAGCCCTCAGCTTACCTGGCTCAGCTCCTGCTGGACACCAGATCCCTGACAAGGAGGGGAGCAGGGGGAGGCCAGGGTGGCAGCCAAGCCTTCGTATGTCCCCTGGGAAACCAGAGAGCAAGGCCGGATCTCTTACAGCCCTTCTATTATTCAGGAGCCCAAGCAGGACAAAGGAGAGGTAGAACAGGGGGAGGGGGAGGACTGGGGCTCCAGTCACCACGATGCTGATGTGGGGCTCCATTTGCACACCACCAGGGACCTCTCTGAGCCATGTCCTGCAGAAATGGGTGGCTGTCACACCAAACCACAGCCTCTCCTGTCCGTGCACAGCCTCACTGAAACCCACCCCTGGAGAACACCAGAGTGGAGTTTTTTGGCAAGCAGGCTCTGAGAGAGGCTGAGCCTGGAGGCCAGGGGTGGAAACCCCCTGCTCAGGGCTGAGGTCTGGCCAAGTGTCACTCACATCACCGAGCAAACCTCAGCACTGGCGTCAGGTTCCGTTGCTGTGGGTAAGGCAGGAAGGGGAACAACCACAGCCTGCAGCTCTACACGTAGGCAAGCAGAGCCCAACCTCCACAGCATCCCTGCCACCTCCCCAGCCTCCCCACATGGATAAGGACAGGCCCCTGATCCCTGCCAGCCCTGCTGAACAGCACTGCAGTCACTGGAAGGTTTGTACAGGAAAAGAGTGAAAATCTTTCTTCCACATTTCATACATTTCAGCCTAGAAAAAGGCTGGTGTGGGAGGGACACTCTGTCTGTATTTAAATATCTGTATTTAGATCCAGCAAGTCTGTTGGTAGCAGGAAACAACCCGTCCACCTCCTTCCTGCTGTTTCAGCCGGGGCTGCCTGCTCCGGCTGCACCGCCTGGGATCTAC
Organism: Oxyruncus cristatus; assembly: GCA_013399855.1. Taxonomy (NCBI): domain Eukaryota; kingdom Metazoa; phylum Chordata; class Aves; order Passeriformes; family Cotingidae; genus Oxyruncus; species Oxyruncus cristatus. The sequence goes on from VXAY01000186.1 coordinate 88,111, forward strand.
CCAGGGATTTACTCTAAGGTGGGTGCTGCTGGGTGGCTCTGCCCCAGAACACTGAGCATATCTTGGGCATGACATACTCCTGGTTAGAACATATCCCTGCTTTCACATATGGCAGGAACACCCAGCCCCAGGATCTGTTCTGTATTTCTGCATAGAAGCAAGAACAAAGGCCAGGCTGCCGTTCCCATCCCCACTCGGCCAGAGCAGCTCTCCAGGGTGAGGGCAGAGCTTTACACAGCCTGATCTGGGAACCCAACACCTCTGCTCCCACCCTCCAGACCCCTCCACAAGCAGCAATCACCAGGCATCACCCTGCAAAACTGAATTTCCAGGGAATGCAGCAGAAAACTCCTGGAAGCTCTTGGCTCCCTCCAAGACAACAGGGAACTGTTGCAGCCTCACATTTCACTCTCTGACCTCCAACCCCTGAGCACTTGTCCCAGAGCTCAGGGGTATTTAACCCCACGCCAAAACAGAAGATTGTTGTCCCCCACTACCCTGGAGCAGCTTCCTCCTGGCACAGGGATAGAGCCCCCGAACAGCTCCAGCACTGCCCTGCTGTCCTGCCCCTCCTGCACCACAGCACAGACCATGCTCTGCTGCCAGGGCAGCTGCAGGATCACAGGGACAGCACGTTTCTCCCACCCTGCACCTCTACTCAACCAGTCTAGTTCCAAAATTTACCTGCTGGGCATCACCAGGTGTTCAGCAGCAGTGAGAAGGACCGTGAGGCAAGACCTGTCCCAAAAGTGTGTGTTTGAAGTCAATAGCAAGAGCCTCTAATGCAGATCCAAGTCTGGGGAACAAGTCCTTGGTGGTGATTTACAGAGCTGCAGGAACTCATGACAGGCAACTACACCAGGGTCATGGGGGACCACAGAATCACAGAGTATTCTGAGTTGGAAGGTACCCACAGGATTGAGTCCAAACTGAGATGGCACAACTCCCAGTGAAGCACCTCCTTCCAGGTGCTTCACTAAACATCACATAAGGAAAAGCACTGTTACTCCTGCTTGGGACAAGGTCTGATGTGCACCAGGAGTGAGGAGCTGATCATGGATAGGTAGCAGAACTCAGTGCCCTGCACCTCACCCCACTTCAGTCACTCCTCCTCATTTGCACCTGCACTGCAGCCCCTCCTCTGCCTGCACCACTCCTCCACCAGGCCCCATCTCCAGCCACATCCATCCTGGATCCATCCTGTCCTTCTGGCAGGCCCTTCTCCCTTCTCAGTCAACCCAGAGCCACAGAAAGTTTCAGGGTCGCTTCTTCCTCACAGAAATTAATCAGTTTAGTCAAAAGCCAGACCAGCAATTGCTTGTGTGCTTTCAACAGCCAAGATTTCCACACTGCTCTTTAAAAATCACACTGCGTTGAGTCCTTTATCACTGCTTTAGTTATTTTAGTTTATCCCCTCCAGCTCCTCTCCCTTCCTGTTTATCTTCTCTGAAAAGCACCTTCAGGTTTTAAAAGTTTAGATCTTCTTTTCAAAAACAAAACACCGGTGTGAGAACTTGGAGTACCTTGACATTCAAGAGAGACTTCTGCCTTACGACTCCTCTTTGAAATAATTCCTTTGTTTGATCATTTATGCCTTTTTCTTTTCTGAAACTTGGATATGTTGGGCTAGGAAGTAAGGTTATGGTTGATCACTTCTGCTTTGCTCACTGCTTCTCAAACACTGAAATATCACTATGGGTGAACACCATCCTGCTGCAGTAAAACAAAGGTGGAGTTTGTAAATTGTTTCTGGAAAGCAAACCAGAAAGTTCTTGGAAAGCAAAACCTCCTGCTTCTTCCCGAACAACAGAACACAGGACCACTTTGATTAGCACCAAAAGGATTTTAAATGAACAGTTCCAGGGAGCTCCTTTCAAATCATAAAATGTCAATTTTACATAAAAGTGTGTTTACAAATAGTTCCTGCTTTACACTCAGCTCTGCCCATTACTGATCAGAAGTTATATACATACAAACTAGCTCAGCAGCTTCAACCACTTGCAAGGGAGGACTGCAGAATTTATTTAAGAAATAAAAATAGGATTTTCCTGGTTCCTAGAAATTCTCTTCAGCCTGCCAGATTCAGTCACCTGCCAGCAGCCTCAGGAGAGCACTAAGCTTTTGGGGAGAAGGGGTACTGTGGGTGCCACCAATCCAGGAGCCTCACGCTGTGCACGGGGTCCAGCACCACCTGCACCCCCTGCTCCAGGCGGGGCTTCTTCCCGTTGCAGACGGGGGTGTCCTGGAACACCAGGCGCACGCGGTGGTGCCGCATGTCGGTGCTCACATTGATGGTGAACTGCAAGAGAAGAGACCAGGAGATGCTTCAGGAAAATCAACAAGAGTTCTAAACACAGCACTTCTAGATTTTTGTGACTTCTCCTGGACTGTCCAAGTCTGAAGTATTTCAGAGTTTGTCAGTTCCAGGGACCAGTTTATCTCCCTGTGGGTATAACCAAAACTGTGTGTTCTACACCCTCTGTGTCATTTCTGACAGACCAGGGCACACCTGACACCTCAGGCTCTAAGTTGGGTTTGTTTCTCCTGCTGGTTTCCTTTACAACCAGCACAAAGTTACACTCTTAAGTTTACAGCACTGCCTGGCAATCCCAAATAATACTGCTCTGAGCTGTAAGGGTTGTAAAACATCCGGACAGGCTGCCCAGGGCAGTGGTGGAGTCACCATCCCTGGAAGGGATGGGGATGTGGCACTTGGGGATGTGGTTCAGGGGTGAATGTGGCAATGCTGGGGAATGGTTGGACACAATGGTCTGGAAGGTCTTTTCCAATCTAAACAATTTTACAAGTCCATGATTTTAAGTAAACCTGGAAGCAAGTGGCTGTCAGGGGAAGTCTGGAACTAACTGCCCTACTCCTAAGTGAAGCCAGATTGAACCTCTCCTGGGTACAGGCCACTTCTGAAGCCCTGACTCACAAGCACAGCCCCTTGTGCTACCCCTTGTTCACCACAGAGCTGCCTAAACACTCCTGTGCTTTGCTGCTCTCTGGAGCCTACCTTTGGGGGGTTTGTTCCAGAGCTGCCCTTCCTCCTATCAAGGACCAAGCACACATTAAAAGAGTTTGCTCAGATGGGATTTTCATCTTGGAATTTATTGCCAACAAGAAGATATTTTCTTGAGAAGGGCAGACCTGCACTTCTCCTGCTCCCTCCCTCTTGTACCTGCTGCAGTTGTGGTAACTAATCAGCCCCCAAACTGCACAACAACCACAGCTCTGTGCAGATTCTCTACATCCTCTGTATTTACTGCACCACATAGGGAAGAGCTGACGGAAATGGAGAAGTTAGACTCAGCATTTCCTGTTCATAAGATTCCTAAAATTTGCTGACGGACCAGTGGGATTTACACAGCCTCAAAGCGGCACTGGGTGGGATTCTTGGGGTTGTCCCATGCAAGGCCAGGAGCTGGGACTTGATGCTCCTTGTGGGTCCCTTCCAACCATGGAGGTTCCATGATTTTAGCTAAGTGCCCTGCTTACAGAAACCTCACCTGCAAAGCTTGCCTGGCAGCTTTTTCCCCACTTACCAGGGTAAACGTCATGCCCATGACAATCGGCACAAAGATGAAGTTGAAGGTGGTGATCTGCAGCAGGCAGCAATCCTGATCCGGGTTTGTGTGCACTTCCTCGTACTGGATGGGGGGCTGGAGACCTTTGCAACACTTGCTCTTCAATCTGGGGGACTTGGAAAGAAAGAGGCACTGATTTAGCTAAGCAGGTTCTCACCACCTCCCCACATGTTTTGGGCAAAGTGTTCCAAAAACAACAAGAAGCCTTCACTCAGGACAGGCAGGACCATTTCTTTAGAGGGGAAAGTTGCAGAATTCCCAAGGTTGCCTGAAACTACTGGCTTCTCCCAAGACCCATTCCTAGAGGTTTTCCCTTGCTTTATTTCTCTAAGAAATCTTTGCAATGGTTAAACAAGAAGTTTCAGGTTTTTGGTCAACATTTTGACCACTACAGTCAAACAGTTGGGTTTGAGTAGTAATCAGACTCAAAGATGAGATTATTTGGGGTAACAAATGATGCACATCAGCAGGGATACCAAAGGAGGAAATAAAAATGTGGGATTCTAAATGTATTGGTAACACAGACAGAAAACTGAATGTAGTTTCAGAATGTGCTTTACTTTATGATGGGAATCAGCTTCCACTTATTGTCTGAAGGCATAAAAAGTTTCCACCTTCCCTTTTACCACCCAGAAAAATCATTTCTGCTTCAAATAAAAGTCACTGCCGACCTGGTTCTTCTTTCATACCTGCTTTTTGAACTTGAAGTTGAATTCCCACATTGCTTCTTGTCTGTTCCCTACAATCTTTTTGCACCAGAAAAGCAGACACTGAGGTGGAAAAAAAGAAACACACAAAATTATGAAACACTTAGAGGCACCACTTTAAGTAAGTTTTAGCAGAGCATAAAGGCTTCCAATTACAAACACAAGTATATAAGAGCAATTAGGAGCCATTTATTCAAATTAATTATGTTCAAAGAACCCTCTCAGCAGTTTAGATCTCCAAGTTTCTAGTTGGCCAACTCCTCGTGCAACTGGAGAATACAACACGTAGACAACTGATGTGCCAAACAGAAAAATCCAGTTGTGCCATTTATCCCTTTCCTAAGGCAGGGGATGAGTGGTGGTGCAGATTCACCCATTCCTTCCACCCACCAGGAACTCCCATTTACCTGGGCTCCAAACAAGATCAAAGCCAGGAACAACTGAAAACAGAGTAAGGATCAAGAAGGAAAGGATCCAAAGGGAAATGCAAAGCTCAGTACATGGGCTGTGAGGTGATGGATGAGAAGGTTCCTAAGCCACTGTGGTGTCAAACCTTGACATCACCAGGCGCTGCCTGTCATTGCTCAGAGCACAAAACCACTGCCAGGACAGCACAACCTGATCAACCTCCTGTCCCGTTTTAAAAGCAAATGAGAAAACAGCTCCAACAGCCTCAGAGGTCACCAGCACTGCCCTCCCACCCACACATCCACACACACACACCAGAGTCCTCCACTTCCACCTGGTTATCACTGTGCGGGACACATGCTCCATCCCAGCATTCAGCACTTGGGAGTCTCAGCAGAACTCCTGCATGGAACTGGGAGGGAGGGACATTCCCTGCCTAGCAGTCAGTAGAAGCAACCACCATTCAACAGCCAAGGAAAGAACCTGGCAAGTGAGTGCAGCCATCCCTCAAAGTGTTTCCACGTGACAGATGCCAGCCCAGCACAGCTGGTCTGATCTTTCACCAGTGTCAGCACGAAAAGGAGGAACAATGTGGGTGAAGAGAACTCCCTGTGATCCACATATAGGCTCTCCTGAAGAGAGAAGGCATGACTAGGCTGCAGGGCACAGCACACACTTGATTCCACTCCAGGATAGAGTGACTCCAATGAAACAAAGTCAGAGCCAGCCCCCACCACAGGGGCTCAAAAATCAAAACTACAGCTGATACAAGACCCTCTACTTCAACTCTGAGTCATGTCCATAAACAAGAGTCCTTAAAGGACCCTTATCTCCACAACCTTCAGGAGGTAAACAACAAAGCCACGTGGAGTCAAGCTCAGAAACATGCAGGGAGGAAGCAGCCCTCGGTTCTTTTTTTCCAATAAAAACCTTCTCCAGATCTTTTTGAGCTCGGGTGAGCAGTGGCTGCTGCTGAGTTTAACTCCACCACCAGTGGCATTTTGTGGTTCATCTGCAGAGACAGCCTGGTCTAGAGCAGCTTGTTTGGTCATGGCAAGTAGTGAAGCACAAAACATCAGTACCTCCTAAGGGGCAGAGGATGTCGTCCTCGGGTCAGCCGTCCTGCCCTTCAGACGCGCCGTGCTCCGCCAAAAATTAGGGGGTGTCTTTAAAGGGCAAACACCTCTGCTGACACCATAACGGCTCCAGTGTCCCACACAAGCTAGGCTAGGGAAAGAAAAAAGGAAATTAAAGAGGAAAAGCTGGATTGGATTGGATTGGACAACACCCGGCTCTGGGCCCTCCTCTTGCCACATGCACTTTTGGGAGGTGTTAGTTTAATGACCTGTCAAAGGTACAACCAAAGCCCAGGAAAGCAGGAACGTGGAGAGGCAGTGCCAGAGCCTCCTCCAAACCCTCTGTGCCGACGAATTTCTGTGCACAGTCACACAGGCGGAGCTCAGATTCCTGCAATGCAGTGGAGTGGTACAGCAAGACCAGACTCAGGGTGGCTCTTTTGTGCTCCAAGGGGTGAGGTCAAGCCTCTGCAGCTCTGACAAAGCCTCGGCACCACTTAATTTCCTTTTTAAAAAGCTGAATAGTAAAAGACTGCACTTAACAGAGCCTCCTCAAACCATTAGTGCAGGAGAAGCACTAGCAGTGGGCACCAAAGCCGTTATGATGTCAAGGTGAATCCTTCCAAAATGCCCTGCCAGAATCACCTCGGGGTTTCCAGCTCTTACAGCCACTGCAGACCCATGCAGTGGGAGGAAGGTGTTCTCAGGACTACAGTTAAGTTGGAATTTCCTTGAAATGTTTTGCTTTTTTAATCTTTAAGAAATGATAATCCCCAAAGTGGGGACTGAGGATGAGAATGAAGAGCTCTGGATGCAGAGCTAAGACCACACACAGATCCATGTGTGTGCTTTTCCCTGGGCTGCAGCACCACCTACTTGTGTGCCGCTGGATGCTCCCTAAGCCTGAGACAGCCTTTCCAGTCCCCACCTGTGAGAGGAAGGAAGGAAGAAAGGGAGGATGTCACACACATATAGGTAAGGTTGCTCTATTTTGAATGGAAAAGAAAGTACAACTCCTGAACCAAACCCAACTTCAGTCTGGCACCAAAAACCTCATTCAAGAGGTTTCTGGCCTTGGATTTGGAGGGTGGAGAATTCACACTGTTGTTAAGCTGCTCACAGAGTATCAGCCAGTTACAAGTTAAAACCAAACAAGAGACACAGAGGCATTTCAGAGTTAATGGTCAACAGCAATTAAACAGAAACGGTGCAAGTGCTCCAAGCTGCGACAGCACAGGGAATTGCCTGCCCACAACAGAAACAAACCCTTTCCAGCCCAACAACACAAGTGCAGCCCAAGGCCCAAAGCAGACACTGGCTCTGCACATTTGCCATGCTCACCACCGCCGCACCACCCTCCCTCACCCAGACACCCGACCATGGATGACCTACAGAAAAGCAGCATGACATGACTCCTGGCTATCAGTGTCACTCCTGAGCTCTCCAGATGCCTGTTACAGAGAAAAGATGCACTCTGGCAGACAAGTGTCAGAATAAAGCACAAAGTATAAAAGCTGATCCTATGGAGCCTCCTTCAGAAGAGGGGAGAGCTGCTAACACCCCTGGCAGTTCTGACATCCAGTGAAGCAAGTGCCCTTTTGCTGGCTACAAAGGTGTGTGGATAGGACTCAAGCAGAAGTTACTCCAAAGAGTAACTCTACAGATACAGGTAAGCAGCATCCTTTTACAAAACCCTCCTCCGTGTCAGGGATCATCCTACACCCAAACCTGGGATCATCCTACATCCAAGTCAGGGATCATCCTACACCCAAGCTTTGCTGGTGACCATCTAACCACCGTCTAGAAAGACAAAACCCAAACCAAACAGAAACAGCAACACCTCAGACTTCCTTAGTGATCTCACTTACTCTGGAATTTTTTAAAGTGCTGGGAGTACTGTCTGGAATAGCTGGATTCCTGGAGACTCGGGAGGCGAAGGGCTCGTACATGTGGTACAGCGAGCGGATGACGCAGGCCCGGAGACAGTGTAGCTTCTCCATGGACTCCGGGCGCAGGCGCAGCGGCAGGTACGCGTCCAGACTGTAGTGCCTGAGGGGACAAGGACACACCCAACGTCAGCTGGAGGGTCACAACACCAGAGATGTGCAGAGACAGCCACATCAGGAAAAAACTGAACATCTGACCAAGCACAGCACCTCTGGTCAAAACCCTGAGGGATCTGAGGGTATTGTGCTGCTCTACATGGTATCAGGTACAGTCTCAGAGGCTTGACCAACACCACAAAGGTTTCCAGCACACGTATCTAAGTTTGAATACTGGAGCAGTTTTGGGCAATATGAGGAAGATATTAAGCTCTTTGAGAGTGTCCAAAGGAGGGCAATGAAGATGGAGAAGGGCCTTGAGGGGAAGTCATGTGAGGACACTGAGGGCACTTGGTGTGTTCAGCTGGAGGAGACTGAGGGGAGACCTCACTGCAGTTCCACCTTCCTGGGGAGGGGCAGAGGAGGGGCAGGACTGAGCTCTGCTCTGGGGGGACCAGGGACAGGACCCAAGGAATGGCTGGAGCTGTGTCAGGGCAGGTTTAAGTTGGATCTCAGGAAAAGGTTCTTCCCCCAGAGGGTGGTTGGGCACTGACCAGGCTCCCCAGGGCAGTGGGCACAGCACCGAGGCTGCCAGAGCTCCAGGAGGGTTTTGGATGATCCTCTGGGGCACAGGGTGTGACTCTTGGGGATGGGCCTGTGCCAGGCTGAGGGTTGGACTGGATGATCCTTGTGGCTCCCTTCCAACTCAGCATATCCTGTGATATCATGCCACAATTCCCCAATAATTCCTAGCAGACAGTTTTCCCAGAGAGACCAAACAGGGATTTAGCTGCAGGCAGCACAAAGAGCTGAGACTGCTGCAGGTTCTCAGGACTCAGCTGAGCTGAGCTCTGCCTGGGCAGCCTGCACCCTGCACTCCAGGGCCATCCTTTGATCAGATCCCAAAGGAGCCTTTGCTGGGGAACTAAAAGCCAAGGGTGAGGATGACCATGGCTGCTCTCTGCTCTGTGCCCCTGCTGCCTCCTGGGCAATGAGAGCAATGTAAAGAAAATGTTTTGTTCTGAAGGAATCATGCACCAGGACAGGAGGATTTATTTCAAGTTCTGACCACCTCTTTACCCTTCTTCTCTTGCTTCAACTTACTTCTGGCACTGTACAGCTCCGAAATGCTTTGGTTCCTCTCTGGCCACCCTAATTACAGGCAGGTGGCCATGATCAGAGCTCGAATCAGACTACATTGCTCCAAGCCCCATCCAACACTCCCTGAATACTTCCAGGGATGGGGCAGCCACAGCTTCTCTGGGCAACCTGTGCCAGGGCCTCACTATCCTCACAGGGAAGAATTTCTTCCTAATATCCCATCTAACTCTGCCCTCTGGCAGTGGGAAGCCATTCCCCCTTGTCCTGTCACTATCTGCCTATATACAAACTACATATTGACTATATAAAGACTCGATAAAAAGTCCCTCTCCCTCCTTTATCTAAGCCCTGTTAAGGGACTGGAAGGCCCCAGGGAGCTCTTCCTGGATACTTCTCTCCAGGTTGAACAACCCCAGCTCTTTCATCTTGTCTTCATAAGAGAGGGATATTCCACAACCCCTTGCCCACATCACAATGTCAATACACAAACACAGGGCCCTGGCCTTTACGGAATTATTCCCTTATTTCCAGCTCTGCTCACTGCTGAAGGCTCCTACAAACAGTTTCAAATTTCTGTAGAGTCTCACCTTCTGTAGAGCCTGGTCCAAAAGGCAGCAGTGCAAGTCACAGTCCAGGCTTTCTTGCAAATCAGAGAAAATCTCACAATGTCTTCGGGGCGAATGTAGGAAGCCAAGAGCAGCCAGATGTCAATGGGATATTCCTCTCCATCTCCCCCATCAGTGCTTTCTAAACGCAAAAAAAAGGTGTTAATGGAGTAAATAACATCTGTACCAAGCCACTTCTACGTCTGCTTTACTCCTGGTAGCAGCCCAACAAGCCCAAGTAAGAACATCTTCAGGGTCACTGGAAACCCCAAACCCTTTCTGACCCCTGTTTCGATGTCTGACCCTTTCACAGCTCAAACACCATCCTGAAGTGGAGAAATAAAAATGGGGTGGCAAATAAAGAGGCAAGTTTATGTAAAGGGGGTACAAGCTCCTGCATATTTAATCAAAGCTGCTCATTTCACAGGTCATCAAAACTGCAAGTCCTTGAGCATTAAGACACTGGCCAGCTTGTCAATCCTCTGTTCCAGTGGTCACAATGCTTTTGTAGGAGCTCTGTCAGGGAACGAAAGCAATTCTCTCCTGCAACTGGCAATCAGCTGCTTTTCTTAAATCTCTAATTTCATTAAAACTTCTTGGATGGGAAACTTTACTGCAACTCAGACGAACAGAATGGCCTCTTCTTCCTCTCAGAGGTGTCAGAACTGCTAAGCCAGAACTGAGGGTTCAGACACTCCTTTCATTCCTGTGGTGTTTTTAGGTTTACACCACATGATTTTCCACAGCCACTGCTCCAACTTTAGGAGAAAAAAATACCTTTAAAGAATATAATAGTTAAACAACCACGAGCATTAAGAATGATAAAAGAAGAGAATGAAAACTCAACTTGTATGCAGTGCTAACAGGAAAAGCTGCATAAAAAGTGGCACAGAGGTGGTGTTTGTCAGATCTAACCCTGAGACAGGTCAGGAACAAAGGGCAGCTCTTTATCCTCGCATGATAATTGCTAAAGAAAGCTCTGGATGTGATCACTCCCCCACAGCACTTCGGATTTATGGCAGACACACCCATAACATCCACTCTGCTAATTCATCTCTGGCTCAAGGAGCCGTCAAACTCCACACTGCTGAACTCAGAGCTCAGCCAGAACCATCACTGGTCTAGCACCATTTTTTCCTCCCTAACATGTAGTAAAAACAAGATAAGGCTGTAGTAGAACAGAACATTGTCTTCCCGGACTCATAACTCCAGCCACTCAGGTATTATTTTGCCAGGATTCTGAGGGATGTCTTAAAAAAAGAGGTGAAACTCCCATAACTCCCTTCCCAGTGAGCGCTGTACAGCCTGTGGCGGATGTTGATGTGCTCCATAAATTAGCATTAAGCTCAAGAAAACCAGTTAAAATGTGTTTCTCAACCTGAAAGCAACCTGTTACCAGAAACTTCTGCAGGCTTCCACAGTGCAGCAGAGCTGTGTGTTGCTTACATTGCGCTGCAAATGGCTTTTCTGTAGAGTTGCACAAAGTGTAAATGCTGACATATTAATTTCCCTGGAATTAACCTACTGTGATGCCAACAGGATCAAATGCACCTCCTTGCTGGAAAAACAACCCTCTGAACTCATTTGTAACAAACCACAGCCTTGAAAACAGAGCTTATATTTTGCCAACAACTGCATCATGGACAGCACACCTGCTTTCACCAACACGAGCTCAGTGAAGCAACATCTCCAGTGGCAAAGTTTCCCAACTCCGGAAGAGCAGTGTTTTTTTCAACAAGGTTGAGAGGTATTTATTATAAGCAAGGAGCTCTCAGGCTTTGATTTCATGCCCCAGGCTCTGCCTTTGTGCAAATACAATACCCCTGACCTGACCGAGTGCCAGGACATTTACAAGTGATTGAACCACGGCATTTCTTTGCGCAGGTCCAGGTCACAGAATGTCCTGTGAGCAGCCTGTGAATCCCAAACATTAACACCAAGACGAGGTGCAGCAGGAGCCCACAGAGCCCCAGGGCAACTGTGACCGCACCTTTATGCCTTTTGCTCTTCTTTTTCCTCGAGGCAGCCCGCCCATTGATGCTCTCCTTTGTGTCCATCTCATCACTGCTGTCACAGGACTCTCCGGACACTGAGAGAACTTCCTCAGCAGGAACACAGGAAGCTTCCAAACCACACAGGGATTTTACTGGAATGACAAAAGACACGGTAAGTAAAACAGCAGAGATACAAGTTCAGGAGATACTTCAGAGGAACCACTGCCTTAAAGCTTTCTGCCGAGTGACACAAGCAAGTAAATCCTGGGCTCAAGGATGACCGTGTCAGGGAAAGATTAGCAGAGGTGAGTGAATTGGAAACATAATTATTCGGCTTCTTGTTTTAAAGAATGAACAATGAGGGTGATTACCAGCACAGTATGCAGATCCCACTGGTTTAGCTGAAGCTATTTACAATTCTGAATAAAACAACAGGCTCTTTCTGCAGGGTAAGTGGTTCCCCTGCAAGGCAGAGCTGTGGCCACCGTTCAGCCCAGAGCCAGCACCTACTCTGGAACTGTTTTATGAGCACAGAGGAGTCACACTCCCTTCTCAGCAGGACAAACAGATGCTGTGGCTGATGACACACAATCCATCAGTGAAATAACTCAGAGCCAAGCACACAGGAGCTCCACTAATCCTGGAATTTAGTGAAGGGAAAGACTCTGGCCTAAGGAGGAAAATAGCAGGTTGAGTCAGCTGGGGTTTGTTTTGCGTTTGGGGTTTTTTTTCTCCCTCTGGGGGCATGATTAGACATATCCCTGTTGGAAAATATTCCTTTTAAAACTTGATCTGTAAACTCAGGGCTCGGTAGGGCAGAAAAATCCACATGTGAGTCAGTAATGACAGTCTTGGAAAAGGAAAGTTGTGGTCCTACTAACACTGTCAGAGACCAGCACTGTCACAGCAGCTGGTCTACAGATAGTCTATAAAAATTCATTCATGAGCTGAATTTCAACCCAACGTGTTGGATGAAGAACAAGCACTGCTACCAAGAGAAACCTGCTCAAGCTTTCCTGCCCTAGAATAACTACAGCCCAGAAAGGTTTTATACATCCCAGTTACAGTCACTGGAGCCACCAGAGACACTGGAGAGCAAGATGTGCTACTTCAATCACAGCATCAGACTAGCAGAAAAAAACCAACAAAAACAAACATAAGAAACTGATCACAAATAAATTCAGGTGAGAGATATTTTTAACCAGCAAACAAGGTTTCAAAATGGCAAGACAGCCGATGGAAAGACAGTCTTAAGACACGGCTTGACTGTGCCCACTGACTAGAGGCACTTTCAGTGCTTCGCTAAACCAGTTCCTCCTCGCTTTGCAGTTTGCTCTGGAAGCTGGATGCCTCCATGGCAGTGGTTTCCCCCACCGCCAAATCGTACTGCCCTCTACACATGACCTTTTACAGGCAAAAAGAGAGAGAAGTGGCAACACGAGTGAGTGATGACATCAAACACAGCCAAGCAAGAGAGGACAAAAGTGACAGGGACTCAAGAGAGGGGTTCAGAGGAAAAACCCACCACACTCTGCAAAGGAAAAATCAACCTCTGAGTCAACAAGACACAAATCCATTCAACAGTGAATCAGGCTGTACTACAACCCTGCAGAGGCTCCCTCTCCATCTCACTGCTGTGACTCTCCCAATACTGGGGGTGAGGATGGGGAGGAAAAAAGCTCAGGAAAACTCCCTCCAGCCCTCATGGTGAAGCTCCCAGTGGGAAGCTTCTGCTCCTGGCAGTCACACCCAGCTCCATGTTCACCCTGAGCCAAGATCCAGGAAGGCAGGGAGGCCAAAGGCAGCTCCCAGGGCAGAGGCTCCCGGGCTGGCACGTGGCACAGATAAGGCCATGTCAGATAAGGTGGCAGCAGCTCAGGGCTGCACCCGATAAGGCTGGAGCACAGTCCTGGGGAGGAGACACCCTGAGGATCCCCGAAACCAGAGGGGAAAGCCCTGGAGATTACACAACAGAGACCTGAGAAAGGGGTGGGCAGGGAACTGCTGGGAGCTGGAGCCATCAGGATGGTGTGGAGGTGAGCCAGGAACAGAGCAGGATTTTAGGAAAGGGTTTGTCCTTTCAGGTGATGCTGGATGCAGGGGGGGGAAGAAACAAAGGCACTTTGCCAGTGTGATGCTGAACTGCAGTGCTTTGCCTCAAAGACAGAGAACACAGAAGGGTGAGCAGGAGAGGGAATGGAAGAGGGAAGCCCCAAGCCTATACCAAGGGAGGCAACAAAAGGTGCCCTGATCTGAAAAACTTGAGAAGTAGCAGCTAAAAAGGATATTCACCAGGATCACTGCCCTTGACAGGTACTCATGCAAGAGCAGATTTTCTTTTTAAAAAATTTCTTTTAAAAACTTAAAATATTTCAGCAAGAAACCAAGAGTTTCGCTGTATGAAGAGTTCAGTCATCACTGTCAACAAAACAACATCCATCCCCAACATGTGTGATGAGCTCCATTTAAGAGTCAAACTTTAACATTTCTCAAGCACATGGGGGGCGTTGGTTCAGAAAGCTCCCAGCAGAGGAGGAAGTAGATAACAAAATACTGAAATTCCTTCCGAGGAAACTCCTTGTTTACAGAGTTCCCCAAGAAACAGCAACAGCCTCCCCAAGACCTCCTTGAAGTACAGGTTTGCCAGAACTATCACAACCTTATTGCCGATGCAAAGATTTTACCTGCTAATAAAACTGCCTACAGCTTTATGTGAGATAATAAAGTAATAAAATACTTTTATCATGTCATTGTCTGCCTCAAGCAGGAGATGACACCCAAGCCCTTCTATTCCAGGCACTAACAAAGACTCAGCAATTCCTACTGGACTTGCAGCAGGCTTCCTGCAAAACCTGCTCTCTGAGCCCTTAACACCTGATTCTGCAGAGCAGCACAGGCTCGTTTTCAGCACTAAATGACGTACATTTTCTCAGGTTAAGGAAGGGGGGTTTCCCACATCGTGCACCCACAGCCCAGGGAGGGCAGGGCCCCCGGTGCAGACTCACCTTCCTGCTGCACCGCGTTGGCCACAGCTTTCTTCACCCGTCCAGACTTCACGACAGCTGGGTCTGAGTTGGCATAATCTGCCACCGTCACTGCAGAGGGTGGGACACAGGGGTCAGGGAGATTAGGGATTATAGGGGAGAGGATAGAAGGGCTAAGAGCCATTGCACCTGAAGGGAACGGTCCCCAGAGCAGCAGAGAGATGCACAGGCAGGAAAACGAGTCCCAGCAGAGAGGTGCAGGTCAGGGGTCCCCAGCAAGTCTCTACCCCAGGCTCAGGGGACCCACCCCCTGCCCAGACCAGTCCAGGTCCCTCTCTCCGACCACTACAACCCACACTAAACCCCAGAACGCTGCTAAAACACAGCCTAACCAGAGCTGGGCTCATCCCCTAGTGCCAGACTCCTCCTTCCCAGGTAGAGTCTTCATTCCCACATACCAGGCCAGATCCTCACTGGACACACTCCCTCCACAAGCACAATCCCTCCTTTCCACCGGACACACTCCATCCACAAACCCAATCCCTTCTTTCCCACTGGACACACTCCCCCCCAAGTCCAATCCTTTTTTTCCACTGAACACAATCCCTCCACAAGCCCAGATCCCTCCTTCCCACTGGACACTCTTCCTTCACATGCCCAATCCCTTCTTTCCCACTGGACACACTCCCCCCCAAGTCCAATCCTTTTTTTCCACTGAACACAATCCCTCCACAAGCCCAGATCCCTCCTTCCCACTGGACACTCTTCCTTCACATGCCCAATCCCTTCTTTCCCACTGGACACACTCCTTCCACAAACCCAATCCCTCCTTCCCACTGGACACACTCCCTCCATAAACCCAATCCCTCTTTTCCCACCAGACACACTCCTTCCACAAATCCAATCCCTCCTTTCCCCTGGACACACTCCCTCCACAAACCCAATTCCTCCTTTCCACTGAACACACTCCCTCCACAAATCCAATCCCTCCTTTCCCCTTCCTCCACAAGCCCGAAGCGGCTGGGCTCATCTCTCGGATGACACTGTCCCAACCTCCTGCCCCTCAAACCCTCAGTCAGGCCAAGCCCAGGCCCCTCAACCACCTCCTCCCTCAGGCCTTAATGCAGGCCCAGGCCCGGGCCCAGGCTCAGGCTCAGGCCCAGTCTCAGGCTGAGGCCTAGGCCAGGCCCAGGTGCTCCTTTCCGGACAGCAAAGGCCGCCTTCCCCCTGTAGGGCCAGGCCGGGTCCGGTTCCGCTCAGTGGCCTCAGTCCCTTCACACCCGTCTCCCCTCACAACCCGCTCCAGGCCCGGCCCCGCTCCCTCGCCCGGCCCGGCGCCGTCTGCTCTCACCTCTTTCGGAGCACACGTCGTCGGCGCGGAACTTGAGGCGCTTTCGGGCGGCCCTGCGGGGCATGGCGGCGGCGGCGGCGGCGGCGGCGGGGCGGCCGCGCGGGGCCATGTCCGGCCG
>VXAY01000189.1:0-20112 GCA_013399855.1 Oxyruncus cristatus
AACTCTTTTTAGGCCTTGCTCTTATTTCACAGTAGTGGGGCTGAGTGAATGGCTTCTGGCTCATTATGGATATTATCACTTCCAGAAATGTAAAATCACTTTTAGGGCAGCCCAAAGGGAAAGTCTGTGGATCCAATGACTACCAACCTGTCAGCCTCACCTCCATGCCCAGGAAGATCATGGAGCAGAACCTCCAAGAAGCTATGCTGAGACACATGGAAAACAGGAAAGTGATTCAAGACAGCCAACATGGCTTCACCAAGGGCATGTCCTGCCTGATCAACCGAGTGGCCTTCTATGATGGAGTGACTACATCAGTGGACAAGGGAATAGCTACAAATGTCATTTATCTGAACTTCTGTAAGGCCTTTGGCACAGTCCCCCACAACAACCTTCTCTCTAAATTGGAGAGCTGTGTATTTGATGGCTTAACTATTCAGTGGATGAGGAATTGGCTAGATGGTTGCATCCAGAGGGTAATGGTGAACAGCTTAATGTCCAGATAGAGACCAGTGACAGGTGGTGTCCCTCAGGGGTCCACATTGGGACCAGTGCTGTTTCATATCTGCATCAGTGACATATACAGTGGGTTTGAGTGCACCCTTGGCAAGTTTGCAAATGACACCCAGTTGAGCGGTGCAGTTGATACACCTGAAGGACAGGATGCCATCCAGAGGGACCTGAACAAGCTCGAGAGGTGGGCCCATATAAACCTCATAAAGTTCAACAAGGCCAAGTGCAAGGGCCTGCACCTGGTTTGGGGCAATCCCCAGTACAGGCTGAGGGATGAAGGGACTGAGAGCAGCCCTGAGGAGAGGGCAGAGTACCGGCAGATGAAAAACTGTACATGAGCTGGCAATGTGCACTTGCAGCCCAGAAAACCAACTGTATCCTGGGTTGCATACAAAGAAGTGTGGCCAGGAAGTCAAGGGAGGTGATTCTCCCTCTCTACTACAGTCTCGTGAGACCCCACCTGGAGTATTGTATCCAGCTCTGGAGTCCTCAGTACAAGAAAGACATGGATCTGTAAGGGCAGGTCCACATAAACAAAGTATATTTTTGTCAGAATGTGGGTGTGGTAGAAATATAAAAATGTTTGAAACATGTTAGTTCTCACCTTAAATTAAGAAACTCACAATAAATATTATTCTTATTCCTCACTGTGATGTGTCAGGTTCATTAAGGAAGGCAATAATTGAACTTGGCTGCTTTGGGAATCAGTCAATGGATATTTCTTTTACATGGCAGAATTCAAATAAACTTTGAACTGTGAAAGACTATTAAAATTTCAACACCAAATTGAGAGTGTGTATGCCCTACTTTTTTCTTACAGATAGCATCAGTGTGATACTATGATAGAACCTAATCCTTCTTTGATACTTGTGCCTGTCAGCTGTGTTAAAGATCTGACTCAAAAACTTGCAGTGTTCTGCTGCTCCTCTTGCATTGCTTTCATGGTCAAATTAAACAGTATGAATTTTGTAAGATGTCCTACTTTCTTTTTCTAATTAGTCCACTGCATGATATTATCTGAGGTCTTTTTCCTTGTATGCTATAACAAAGCAATACTTTTTGACTTATCTGTGCAATTCTTTTCAGTTAATGCATTGTTTCATTAATCTTATTTTCATGTATAAATATAAATCTATAAGGATTATTATTTGCCATTCAGTTCATCTGTGTCTGTTTATATGACCATCATTCTGAAACTGTTTTGGAGTTCTTAAGGCTCAGGTTTGTATTTTCAAAATGTAGTGCATGATAGACTTTCTACTGTAAATCTGTTTCTTTCCTTGTTTAGGTTATTCAAGAGAAATACATTTGGATTATAAATCAGATGAGGCTATAGTAAGTTGAGAGGTTTCACTAGTGTATCTCAAGGGCTTTTACTTACTGGGTACGTGTGGGATTGAGTTAGACACCAAGCAGTGATAGGAGAAGGAGGAATGGCTTTAAGTTGAAAGAGGGTAGGTTTAGATTAGATACTCGGAAGAAATTCTTTACTGTGAGGGTGGTGAGGCATTAGAACAGGTTGCCCAGAGAAGTTGTGAATGCCCCTGGAAGTGGATGGGACTTGGAGCAACCTGATCTAGTGTCCCTGCCTATGGCAGGGGTGTTGGAACTANGGCTTTAAGTTGAAAGAGGGTAGGTTTAGATTAGATACTCGGAAGAAATTCTTTACTGTGAGGGTGGTGAGGCATTAGAACAGGTTGCCCAGAGAAGTTGTGAATGCCCCTGGAAGTGGATGGGACTTGGAGCAACCTGATCTAGTGTCCCTGCCTATGGCAGGGGTGTTGGAACTAGATGATCTTTAAGGTCCCTTCCAACCCAAAGCATTTTATGATTCTATGAATAACAAAAAGGGCCTCTACAGGTATGTTAAACAGAAAAGGAAGGTCAAAGAAAGTGTACCCTCCTGATAAACAAGGACAGCAAACTGGTAACAACGGACGAAGAGAAGGCAGGGGAACTCAACAACTTTTTTGCCTCGGTCTGATGCCAGAAAAACGGCAGAAAGTAACTGCTTAGAAACAAATTTTGTGTCTTTAAGCAGCAAGGTATTTATTGCAACGTTGGAGAGCCCCCGATTCGCATCAGACAAAGAAGCTCTAAAGCTTGAGTGAGAAGTCAGGGTTTTTATACAAATTTTGTGAGGGATTGCAACATTTCTACATACATATTCATCAGGGTTTGACATCCAATTACAATATTCATAATAGGCAGGGTTCGGGCAGAGCTTGAGGCAGAGTCGTCTTTTGGGGAGTTCTTGGAGGGTCGTTCTGCATCCTTCAGCCTCATTAGGGGTCATTTTCTTCTCCTCCTCCTCGGTGAACTTTTCAACTTTCTTTGTTTCACTGGCTGCTTGCAAATCCCCCCTTGATTCACTGTTCCTTTCTCTCCCTGGATGTCTTTCCTATTTTTATTTATAACTACTAAGTCAACCTTCTTGCCCTCTTTACTAAAACAGAACAGAACAAATCACCTTCTGCTATATTTCAATCATGAACAGAACTTCTTGGAACAAGATAACACCTCTCTTAGTTAATTCTCAAAGACCTAGTCCTTTTTTCTATTACATAAACATTGCATTCCTCAGAGCAGGGCACCAACATCCCCAGCCTCCTCTGAGTTATCCCTTTAAATCCTTGTTTCAAGTCTTCATTGGCAATCTCTCTTCCCACATCTCTTGAGTGGATGGACTGCAAGATGGGGACTGAGGGAGCAAAGTCCCTCCCACTGTAAGTGAAGATTCAGGTTTGTGACCACTTGAGGAACTTAAACACACATAAGTCTGTGGGACCTGATGAGATGCATCCCAGAGTCCTGAGGGAATTGGCTGATGTAGTTGCCAAGCCACTCTCCATGATATTTGAAAAGTCATGGCAGTCAGGTGAAGTCCCAGGTGACTGGAAAAAGGGAAACATTGCACTCATTTTTAAAAAGGGTAGAAAGGAGGACCCTGGGAACTACCGACCTGTCAGCCTCACCTCTGTGAGGGAGACCACAACAAACTGTTCCTGCTGTCAAAGGGGGTTGCTGTGAAGGTTGTCATGACTTCTGTGAAAGGCTGTCAGCCACTGAGAAGCCTTGAGCCAGCTCCAGCTGCACATTTCTATACATTAATTATTCACAAGTTTTTGTCTGCAGCCTTTTCCATTGCACCTGAAATAGGCTTTTTCTGGAAGCAATTTGGTGAGGTAGAGCTGACTCATAAAATCAGAGCTTGAATGAGATATTAAATGTTGCCTTGCTCCCCACTGCTCCAGCCCTCTCTTCAAAGAGCCATACTGTCTTGCTTGGTTTGGCAAGGCTTCCTTCACACTGCATCTGATATAAGGTCAGATCCCCAATGCAGGCCTTGCCCTATATTCCATGTTATCCCATCTCTATTTCCAGAACTAGTTCACATTTCTTTAGCTGTACAAACAGCTAGTTTAGTTAATGTGTTTGTAGGAAACAGCTTTCCCTTGGAGGTTAGTTTAGCAGTGGAAAAGGGAACCCAGAAAGGTGGTGAAATCGCCATTCTTGGAGAACTTTCCTAGACAAAGTGATGACTGACTTGGTCTTGTGTTGCCAATAACTATACTTCAGTGAAAGGCTAGACTAGATGAGATTCAGAGGTTAATTTCAGCTAACACTTCTGGTATAATATTCTGCTGTCTGCAGTGGTGTTTCAGTGGGAGATGTGTGAGTACTTACAGATGTTTACATTTAAATGGATTAAATATGTGACCATTGGTTGTTCTATGGTGCCTAATGGTCTCAGTAATGCATCAGTATCCCTGCTACACAGTCACACTCTCTATGTTCTCTGAGATTTTAACATAACTGCTCTCATCTAACTGTGATGTTTTACTATTGATAGACATAACCCTTACTCTGAAGCCACCCACGTAGTCAAACTCTGCATTTGGTAGGAGCAGTAGTATTGTATGATAAGTCTGATTCTGGAAATAAACTGTAAATTCCTGTTCCTACTTTTATAATGAGTAATTTCTGGTGAAATAAAGGGAAAATTCTCCAAATGGAAGTGTCCCAGTACCTTAGTGCAAAGAATCTTGAGATGATCTAGTCCAACCTCCCTGTTCAAGCAAGGTCAGCTAGAGCAGTTTGGCCAGGAATAATAATAAGACATTTATAACAGTAAGAAATTAATTCTCCTAATATTTATCCTGTAGGCTTAAGTTGAATATTTATCATCCACCCCAAAATAAATTCACTCCAGTTGCTCCTCATTGTAAATGAGTGACAACTTTGACAATCTTTAAACTCATAAATTCAAATTGTAATATTTTCCAAAAAACTCCATTACTTTCTATTAGTAATCTATCAGTATTTAAGCTATAACATTTCATCTCTTTGCTTCTTTTGTTATGCCTCTGCTTTCTTTTAAACTTTCTGATTCTATCAAACAAACTACAAAAAGCGAAAGGTTTTATTCATGTGAGCCTTTCAATAGAAACAAGAGGCTAATAGTTTTTCATAATGATACATTTTAAATTCAGATTTACAGTGGTGGCTTTTGGGACAGTTTTTTAAAACTGCTGAGAGTTTAATATGTGTTTAACAAAATCCTGTCTACCTTCCTTATAACAGAGAAAGGGAAAAAGCCTGATAAACATTTTTATTTACTTCCTAAGGAGTGGCTCAGTTTTGGAAAGACCACCCACCTGAAGGTAGCAATTACAGGGATGGAATGGAAGAGTTAAATCCTACAGGATTTATCATTGCTAAGACATCAGAAGAAGATACAGGTATGCTCTTGTTTTTAGAGCATGATAGGTATTTTATTTTCTCAAACCTTAGTAGTTAGAGATACTATTGTCCACAGTGTGAGTGTAGTTTGTGACAGTAAAAAACCCAAATAAAACCACAGAAAACAAAACTGCTAAAAAAAACCCCTCTGTGAATTTAGGACATTGTTCCAGGGAGGGTTCGAGGGAATGCCAGGACTGAAACCCAAACACTGTTGAAAGCTTAAAAAAACCCCAATATTTATTACAAAGAAGTGGCCAACAAAACAAGAAAATGGTAGACAGGAAAGAGAAGGGAAATAAGCCCTCAGTAAAACCCCCACAACTCACAGGTGTAATTTGCGAGGTTATCTTACCAACTCCGAATACCAAGGATTCTCTATAGCAGCTGCGACCTCAGAGGGTCCGGCTCACACATAGCAGGCATACCCGCAAAAGGCAACGTGGTCCTTCGTGTGAAGCGTGAGCCCCCTGAACACGAGCCAGCTGGTTTTTATCCAATTTGCCGGTGATGTCTACCTGGGCAGGTGTGGCCAGCACAGCCCAGTCAGACGCCCTCGGTCCCTCCCCCCGTTATGTAAGTGGTGCCCCTTCTGTGCACGTGTGTGTACATTGGAATTCCCCTCACGCCTGCATGATGCACCTTGGAGGGTCTTCCCTTAATGAGTCTGGGGGTTTACTTCATCCTCCTCTTCACTTTCTCCTTCAAATGCCCTTGAAAGGCCATCAGCCAATAGTAAGAGACCAATTAATTTTAGTTTATGCAAAGTGCTGCCTTCAAGGACAAAGTTTCCATTTATCAGGCCTTGTTTTCCCATAACTTGGCAGGAAAAGTACAAACCACAGGTGGCTGGGCCAAACATAGACCAACAATAGCAGCGTCTAATTAAGCATGGATACAGACGTACTTCATTTTTTCTCCTCCTCTGACTTCCCTCAAGTTTTAACTATGATATTATTATTAGGTCTGTATATTAGAAAGTTATAAAAGGAATGGTCATGATTGTGTTTTAACAATTAACCTAAGAGCTTATGTTTTATGCTCAACTTTGTTGATATTTCAGTTTTTCTCCTTTTTGAATGAAATTCTTACACCATTGAAATCAATGCAACTGATTGCAAAAAAAATCAAAGATTTTACTTCTCTGCCTTAGTTTCTTCATCTATAAATTTGTCTATTTACTTTCACTCACTGCTCCAACATGGTGTAAAGTTTAATAAATTGCTTGAAGATTCTGTGGTGATACAAGATAACTATCAACTTCTACAGAACTGAATTTTTTAGGTGGTGAGTTTTTTTACAGTCCCTATATTCCATTCTCATGCTGGTCACCTTAAAATGTAAATTAATACAAGTGAAAATAAACTTATAGTAAAACTGTCTGAGTTTTCTTACAGAATGATACATACATTAGCAACAAAAGGAGGGTTAAGAAGAATCTCTATCCTTTATTGGATGCGGGCAGAAACATAGTGACAAAGGATGAGGAAAAAGATGAGGCACTTAATGCCTTCTTTGCCTCAGTCTTTATTAATAACAGTTGTACACAGAGTACCTAGACTGCTGAGATGGAAGACAGAGACAGGGAGCAGAATGAAGACCCCATAATCCAAGGGGAAAGGGTTAGAGACCTGCTACACCATTTAGACACACACAAATCTATGGGGTGGATAGGATCCATGCAAGTGTACTGATGGCAGGTTCTGCTTGACTAACTTGATCTCCTTCTATGACAAGGTGACCCAGTGGAGATGTTGTTCACCTGGACTTTAGTAAAGCCTTTGATACCATTTCCCACAGCATTGTCCAGGAGAAACTGTCTGGACAGATATATTCTTTGCTGGGTAAAAATCTGGCTGTATGGCCAGGCCCAAAGACTTGTGGTGAATAGCGATAAATCCGGTTGGTGGCCAGTCACTAGTGGAGTTCCCCAGGGCTCAGTACTGGGGACAGTTCTTTTTAATATCTTTATCAATAGTCTGGATGATGGGATTGGGTGCACCTTCAGTAAGTTAGCAGACAACACCAAGTTGGGCAGGAGTGTTGATTTGCTTGAGGGTAGGAAGGCTCTACAGAGGGATCTGAACAGGTTGGATAGATGGGCCAAGGCCAATTGTATGAGGTTCAACAAGGCCAAGTGCCAGGTCCTGCACTTGGGTCATAACTCCATGCAATGCTATAGGCCTGGGGAAGAGTGGCTGGAAAGATGCCCAACGGAAAAGGATGTGGGGGTATTGGTCGACAACCAGTGTGAGCCAGCAGTGTGCCCAGGTGGGCAAGAAGGCCAATGGCATCTTGGCTTGTATCAGAAATAGTGTGGCCAGCAGGACTAGGGAAGTGATCATCCCTTTGTACTATGCACTCGTAAGGCTGCACCTTGAATACTGTGCTCAGTTTTGGGCCTCTCACTACAAGAAAAACATTGAGGTGCTGGAGCACATTCAAAGAANTCCATGCAATGCTATAGGCCTGGGGAAGAGTGGCTGGAAAGATGCCCAACGGAAAAGGATGTGGGGGTATTGGTCGACAACCAGTGTGAGCCAGCAGTGTGCCCAGGTGGGCAAGAAGGCCAATGGCATCTTGGCTTGTATCAGAAATAGTGTGGCCAGCAGGACTAGGGAAGTGATCATCCCTTTGTACTATGCACTCGTAAGGCTGCACCTTGAATACTGTGCTCAGTTTTGGGCCTCTCACTACAAGAAAAACATTGAGGTGCTGGAGCACATTCAAAGAAGAGTAACAAAGCTGATGAAGGATCTGGAACATAAGTCCTATGAGGAGCAGCAGAGGGTAATGAGTTTTTTTAGCCTGGAGAATAGAAGGCTCAGTGAAGACCTTATTGCTCTCTACAAGTATTTGAAAGGAGGTGTCAGTCTCTTGTCCTATGTAACAATCAACAGAATAAGAGGAAACAGCCTCAAGTTGAGCCAGGGGAGGTTCGTGTTGGTTATTAGGAAAAAATTCTTCACTGAAAGAGTTATCAAGCATTGGAACAGGCTGCCCAGGGAAGTGTTAGTCACCATCCCTGGGGATATTTAAAAGATGTGCACATGTGACACTTAGGGACATGCTTTAGTGGTGGACTTAGTAGAGTTAGGTTAACAGCTGGACTTGATAATCTTTGCGGTCTTTTCCAACTTAAACAATTCTATGATTCTATGGCTCAGCAACATCAGAATCCTCAAGATTCACTTAAATTTTGTTCTCTAGAAGCCTGTTTGGTAGTGAAATTCTTGTTTTCAGGAGGCAGCTCCTAAAAAAAAACTTCCATAGGTAGCCAATCAGGCCTGCCTTAGAGTTTTCAAATAATAAAGAAGTAGAGTTAATTCCTGGTTTTAAACTCAATTTGTTCTGTATTAACTGCATCATGTCAGATTAACAGTTCTTCAGAATTGTATCAAACCACATAGAATTTTACAGTGTCAGGAAGTCCTTGCAAACAGAACTGTATGCTTCACTTATTTACATTTCCTCTATCATGCAAAATGCTTTGCAGGAGCAATTAAACAAGCCTTAAGTAAAGGCTAACCCCATGATGTTAGAAACAACTATCATTTGTAAGATTTGATGTCATTAGCCTTTGATTTGGGCAAATATTCTCAGGTTATCAATGAGTAAATTCTAAATTTACCTGGAACTATTTTAACTCTGATCTCTTTCGAAAAAATACGGTTTACTTGCATTTAAAGTTCAGGAAACTCATAAAATAAATAAGGTTCTTAAAACTTGGTTATTATGTCTTGTACACTTATCTATGCCTTGAACCACATACATTTCAGTACCCATGAATTTATTGGCTGATCATAACTGTGCATAGTCAGTATTTACAACAGTACCTGTTACAAGTATCGTGTCCATGACCTGTGTTCTAAAGAATCATGCTTGTGTCATTGAGTTTGCAAATGGAAATTGCCTGCATATTTAATATACCTCTTACAGATGAATTGTAAAGGAATCAGTTAAATCTTACATTTTGGTAAGAAGGTGGAAAATGTGAAATGGATCTGTTTATCAAATAAAATAGAATTGCATGGATTGATTTTTAAAAAAAATAAAATATTTCACAACTGCATACATATATCTCTCTTTTCTTAATTCCAGAATCGAATGGAAGAAAGCAAAGCACTCTTTAGGACAATTATCACATACCCGTGGTTCCAGAATTCTTCAGTTATTCTGTTCTTAAATAAAAAAGATCTATTAGAGGAGAAAATTATGTACTCCCATTTAGTTGATTATTTCCCAGAGTATGATGGTAAGTATATTGCCACCAGAACTCATGCCTCGTTTAAACTGCAGTAATGACAAAATGTAATAGACTTGTCCTTATTTTGCTTAGAGGCTCTTAGGACAAAGATAATCACCCATTCTTCAATACTGTCATTTTCTTCTTTACAAATTGTACTTAGTACACCAAATGGTTAGTTTGTAGTTGAATGACTTAATGTTTTTTTAAAAATTATATAAAAAATAAAAAATTATTAAAATAGCAATTTTTAATGCTCCAAATTTTAAAAGTCACCGAAGTCTTGTGAAACTTTTTAGATTTCTAGGATTTCATCCTGTACCTCCATTAATAGTGGATAGGATGGCAGTACCTTTCATGTGAAATTATTGATTCTAAATGAGTAACATAATATTAGCAATGGACCTTATTATGTCCTTGTTCTTAAGTTAGGGTGAGGATTTGAACTGAAGTAAAAAGCTAAAATTATATAAAAATACATTTCTCATTCTACACATTATTTTTGGTTTCTACACATTAATTTTTGTTTTGTGCTTGTTTATGTTTTTTTGCTTTTTTGCTTAAGGTTGGATATCTGAAGAGAAGTGTCATAAATTCTCTGTGGCTGTCAAAGAAACCAGTCTTATTCCTCCCATCCTTTCATTGTACCATTTCTTCTTTGTTTCCATTATTTTAATTTTATGTTACTTATGTGAAGTTTAATGGGCTTGTTCCAGAAAACATTACATGGAAAAAAGCTGTTTCTAACGAAGCTGTATTACAGAAAGTTCTCCTGTAAAGGAGTAAAAGGTAAAAAGTTAGGTATTCTAAGGTAATTGAGTGGAGGCTTTGGTAACAGAGAAAAAAATCAAATTCATATAATAGTATCTCTTTTGTCTCACCAGAGAGTGAAAAGCAGATTCGAAAGCTACAAAAAATATTAAACCTCTCATTTTCAAAACTAGATAGTGATAAAAGAAAAAAGTTTTAGGTTTTTCCTGTTTGAGAGGAAAGGATGTGTTCACAGTGAACAGCCTGCAGGGTCAGACCATACTTATTTATGAGTCAGTGTAAGTTTAGTTTGGTAGTACTAAACAGAAGAGAACTGACAGTTTGAGTAGAATATATTCTTGTCTTTTCAAGTTACAAGTGTGACAGGTGCCTTAGATGACATCCTGCAGGTGAAAAGGCTGTATGTGCCCTTCTGTTATGAGCACTCAAGTGGAGATACACCTGTGTTAAATGCTTGTCCAGAAAAAAACAGACAAAATTCGTGCAAAATTGAGGTTGGAAGGGACCTCTGAAGATCATCTAGTCCAACCCCCCTGCTCAAACAAGGTCACCTAAGTGCCTGTTTCCCAGGAATATGTCCAGATGGCTTTTGAATACCTACAACCTCTCTGGGCAACCTGTCTCAGTGCTCAATCACCCTCACAGTAAAAAAGGGGTTTCTGATGTTCAGATGGAACCTCCTGTGTTTCATCTTGTGCCCATTGCTTCTTGTCCTGTAACTGGGCACCATCAACAAGAGCTTGGCTCCATCTTCTTTGCACCCTCCCTTCAGGTATTTGTACACATTGATGAGCCTTCTCTAGGTTAAACAGTCCCTTAATCATCTTAGTGGCCCTTGGTTGGACTTTCTCCAGTATGTTCATGTGTTCTTGTACTGAGGAGCCCAGAACTGGACACAGAACTCCAGGTGTGGCCTCACCAGTGCTGATTAGAGGGAAAGTATCACCTCCCTTGACCTGCTGGCAACATTCCTCCTAATGCAGCCCAGGATGCCATTAGCCTTCTCTGTGTCAAGGGCACATTGCTGGCTCATGTTCAACCTAGTATCCACTAGTCCCCTCAGGTCCTTTTCTGCCAAGCTGCTTTCTAGTTGGGTGGACCCAGAATATATTGGTGCCTAGGCTTGTTACTCTTCAGGTGCAGGACTTGGCACTTCCCCTCGTTGAACTTCATGAGGTTCCTGTCAGCTCATTTGTCCAGCCTCTTAAGGTCCCTCTGGTTGTAGCCTCTCCACCCTGTTTTGTGTCATCAACAAACACGCTGAGGGTACACTCTGCTCCCTTATCCAGATCATTAAAGAAGATGTTAAACAGGACTGGATCCAGTATTGACCACTGGGGTACCCCACTGGTTACTGTCCTCCAACTAGACTTTGTGCCACTGATCACCAGACATTCAGCTAGTTTTCAGTCCCACTCACTGTCTGCCATCCAATGCATACTTCATCAGCTTCCCTATGAAGATCTTATGTGAGACAATGTCAAAAACCTTACTGAAGTCCAGGTAGACAATATCCACTGCTCTCCCCTCATCAACCAGGCCAGTTATTTCATTATAGAAAGTTGTCAGGTTGTCAATCAGTCAGCTCAGAGAAACCCTCTTTCTCTTCTCCTTTGCCATGGGTAAAGGAAACAAAAAAAGGTTATGGACAAGTAGGGCCATAACCAGTAAGCCAGACCTGAAAGTCTTTCAGTGTCTAATTCTGCAGATCTTGCTGGACTTAACCCCTTAGACAAGGTTATGGTTTGATTTGATTTCTTTTGGTGGAAAGATGGGGTGGGTGACTGTTGTGGTTTACCCCCAGCTGGAAACTAAGTATCATGTAGCTGCTTGCTCACTCCTCCTTGCCTGGGGAAAAGAATCAGAAAAAAAGTTAAACCCCATGATTTGAGATAAAAACAGTTTAATAATTAAAATAAAGTAAAATATAGTAATAATACGATGATAATAATATGATAATGATAAGGACAGAGAATAAAAACAATTGATGCACAATAAAGGCAATTAATGCACAATATAATTGCTCACCACCCACTGACAGATGCCCAGTCCATCCCCAAGCAATGATTGGCCCCTTCTGGTTAACTTCCCTCAGTTTATATACTGGGTATGGCATTCTATGATATGGAATATTCCTTTGTCCAGTTCTGGTCAGCTGTATTGGCTGTGCTCCCTCCCAGCTTCTTGTGCAGCTCCTCACTGGCAGAACATGAGACACTGAAAAGCCCTTGACTCACTGTTCAACAACAACATCAGCATGTTATCAGCATTATTCTCATACTAAATTCAAAACACAACACTGTACCAGCTACTGTAAGAAAATTAACTCTATCCCAGCCAAAACCAAGACAGTCACACAGTCTTTGGGTTGCACAGGTCACTGTGTGGTCCTCTCTGCTGTTTCAACACCCTGTTTGGAGATGTTGAAGATGGACACATTTGGAGAACTGATCAGAATTAGGTATTTTTTAGATATATCGCTTTTCCCATTTGGGCAGTACAATGGAGAAAGTCGCATAGGGATGAGAAATGGTAACCAGGATGGCAAACTGGACTGATTAAACTAAGCAGTTGTACTGCACAATATGTCATAACATTGGATGAGAGATTGAAATGGGCTCAAGGGTCAGAGTATAACATGAAGGCATACTTTCACAGATCATACTAAAAGACCGGCTCAAAGACTGGAATAAAGTGCTAGGAGAGGGGAAAAAGACAAAAAGTGGCCGTGTTTGTGAAGGAAAGAAGAAAATATCTATCCACAGGAGCACACTCCCCTCCAGAGTCTTCAAAGAAAACAAATGATTACACTTACCAAGCTAATGTAGGCAAGCTAAATTGTAGTACTTTTTATATAGGACTTGACTGTCATATAGAGAGACCCTTTTAAGACTGCTAAATAGGGAGCAATGGACAAGAAACCTACTGATTTGTATTATAATTATTTTCCAAGATTATTTAGATCGTAACCACTTAGCATTGTAAATCTAGCATTATAGTTCATTCTCTTTTTCTAGAAACCTGAGGTGGAAAATTTTCTTTTTAATCTTATTTTTCCATACTTGAATTCCAGTCAGAAAAAAATTAAATTACATTATAATAAGCAGACATGTTATTAGGCAAGCAAAATTTGGATACAGGCTTTGAATAGTGCAGTAGATTTTGAGAGGGACAACCCTGCCTGTGCCTACCCCCTGTAAAACCATTTAACAAAATTCTAGGAAGTTGATTAAAACAATAAATGGCTTATTTTGAAGAAATGATTGTCTTTGAAAGTCTAGGAGTCTCCTTTAGAAATATTTAAACTTATTAAGAGTAAAAAAAAGTAGGGAAATTTAGCTTTACTGCTGTTTCTATAGAATATGTGATGAAGCTAAAGTCTAGAATCTGTTGTGTTTAGAAACTTAAAACAGTTTGAAGTCCTCTTTTCCCTAGTTCAGAGAACTTATTATCTGTTTACATATTCTTCTTTACATCTCAGTGTGTGAACCAAATATATGCAGGCAACCAAGACGACCACAATCTACAGCTGAAGTGTGAAGAGTAGATTTATTCCATCACCTTGCTGGCAAACAGGGACACATACACTGCTAAGCTTAGTCCATCTTAGCAGGGGCAAAAAGCATGCAGGGCTGTTCCTGGCCTCAACATAACAAAGGGCCTGGTGCATGTGCAATACTTCACAAGACTGTGATCTCCTCTGTGCTTTTTATGATCACTCTCTCTCCCAACAGGAGGCTCAAGCCTGTCTGTGAGAGATGCCTCTTAAGTTTCTGATAGCTTTTATGTTATCTCTACAGAAGTTCTGCTTCTCAAAACAGGCAGAGGGTAATCGGCAGTAAATATGTGAAGTTTCCCACACTGCTACAAGGTCATCTTGATCGAAAACAGCTCTATTTTTCTCTCCTTGACAAATCTTACACTTTTCAAACCTGTCCTCCCCACACTCAGAAAATGTGTAGTCTGTGTATGTGTCTATATATACACATACATATTCATGTACATTCACCAAGATATTGTAGAATCATGTTCTCCTTCCACAAAGCTTTGCAACCAGTAAATATCAGAAAGCATTTTATCTTCTGTGCTTCCTTTGCTGCCTAATTTGTGCATTTATGCAAAGTAGAAATGCTTAAAATTGTATTTAAATATTAAAAATAAGTTTTATTGTGCAGTCATTGAAAGTTATATGGGCACATACTAACCCCCTAAGTACAGATTTCATAACCAATGAAGGACAGAACTATACAACAACTGAGCACTGGTATTTATATTGTCATGTAACAAGACCAGGACTAATGAGATAGGAGGAGGTAGCACAGCAAACATACATGTTCTGTAGAAACACACATTGCAGAAACAGGAGGACAAGGAAATAATGGTCTATGAAAATTGCACTGGAACAGTATATGTATATACAGTATAGGAAAAAAATAGCTTGTGACTAATGTTCCTGCTTCTGTGCTGCTCTTTTGGCTGTGAACATGAACAAATCCTCACTCTTAATAGGTTGGAAGCCGTTATTTTGCCTTCTGCCTTGTGCAAAGCAGAACATGCAGTTTAGTTACATAGACTTTGTGTTCTTCTGAGAATTAGAGTTTGTTGAAATTTAATAGGATTGTTATGTATAATTTAGAGAATTGATTTGTTAGAACAATAACTTTTTGCAATTTAACAGCTTCAACTAGCAAGCATGTATATTTTACCATCCCTAAAGTAAATTAAATTCTGTTGGGGACAGTGTCAGACCAGGTTAAGATGTAACTTGATTATGCTACATTTTAAAAGAATGTACTCAAGTATAGTTTAAATACAGTAGACATAGATTGAAAATGGGACAAATCTATTAATTTTTAATATATTTATGAGTATAAAGCAACTAATTATTCTGTTGTTCATTTTGTGGGATTATAGATCATCAATTTCATCTCTCCGTTTTAAACATCTTATGGAAGAAAGATGATAGTCAGAAGGAAAAGAACAGCTCTTGTATAATCAACTTCTGCAATTTTCTTCCATTTTTAATTTTTAATGGTTCCTATTGGGAAAAAATAGTATATGGTAGTAAATTAGTAAAATTTATCTCTTCCTCTCTTATACAAGGATTTCAGACTGAATCTTCTGTTTTCTGCTCCTGAGGTTCCCCTCCTAAATAAACTCAAATACTGAATTGATTTTAGGAGAAACTGACTTTTTCTTCTTCATTATCAGGACCACAACGGGATGCACAAGCGGCACGAGAGTTCATCTTGAAGATGTTTGTAGACCTGAATCCAGACAGTGACAAAATTATCTACTCTCATTTCACATGTGCTACAGACACAGAGAACATCCGCTTCGTCTTCGCTGCTGTCAAGGACACAATCCTACAGTTAAACCTGAAGGAGTACAACCTGGTCTAACTGTGCCTAAGAGGCCCTCCAATACCACCTTTGTGTGATTGAAGATGTACAAGACGGACTGCATTATCTGTGAAAACAAATTGCATAATACTAATTTATTGCCGGCTGGAACTCTGAATGTTCACAGAGTTTTTAGTCAACATTATGATTTTATTTAAACTATATGGAGAAAAACCAAAAGATGCTGAAGTACATTCACAGTACATTTTCTTACTTTTTAGGCAAAAACTTGTGACTCGGTGGTTTTTAAATTTTCAGTCATACACTCACAAAGGATAACAGGTTTTTGCTACTGAAGCAAAATCAAACTGGTTTCCTCTTTCATCCCCCCCTTATGTTTTTAAAAGTACAATGGCCGTTTTATTAGTTGCATTCCTTGATAAAGTATTTTCTGTTGAGTGTTTTGGTCAGGAAAATTGCTAGCATCAGAACTGAAGTTATCAGTCATTCAAATTTTACAGAATGTACTTTCTCTGAAGGACCGAAAGTACTGATAGTGTGATTTTTTGAATTCTTAAGATGAATGTTCTCATTCTGTCTTCACTTCTGAGACTAGAATATTGGGAACTGCAAAATAGAAATAGTTGTGTATGAATTTAGAATTTAAACATACTTTCACAGTTCAGAAAGATGCATAGAAGACAGTAATGAAAGACACAAAGCTGAGATGTTTGTGGAATATCATAGAATCTCTATTTAATTGCTATGTGCCATTATTATCTCTTTTCTTTATTCACAAATGCCAAACAGAAATGTCATGGACACTACATTTTCCCCAGTGTCTACAGCCTGAAACAGGGGTGGGGTTTTATTTTTCAGTTGCGTGCATTTTTTCTTAAGTTAGAGCTTTTTTAAAGTGTGTTTTTCCACAGTAGAAAAAATATTTTTTGTTGTATAAAATCTTGCCAAATCTGTTTTTTTATAAAACAAATACTTTCAAAACATAAGATACCAATGGAAATGCCAAACTAATTAATTTGGAACTGACCTGATTAAGTCAACTGCCAAATGATAAATAAACATAGTTTAGGCTCATATATTCCCATTTCCAGAAAGTGTTCCATTTTCTAATGCCAAAAACAACAGTGTGAGTGAATATGCTACTTGGTATACGTGTATAGAAGACAGTTTAATTCTCGCCTTATGTCAGAGATGGCATGAGATTTCATACAATGTTTTCTCTAATAATATCAAAGCGCCTTTGTACAGCATGAAATTATTGATGAATGATCACATTAAGAAACCTTTCTTGATAAGGTTGTCTCTTAACTGATTCACAGACATTTGATAGGTTTCATGCAAAATAGCCTTTCTTGATGTTCTTAAGAAAGATTTCTTAATGTAAATCACTCTTGAAATTTAAACATGCAAATTTTTTATAACAAAAATGTAGCACACATCAATGAGCAACTTAGGGTGAAAGGTATTTTTTTGACCAGGTGCATGATTGCTAGCAAGCTACAGAGAACTCTAAAGTCAGACATAATGAATTATTTACAATGCCGAGTAGCAATAGGGTGCACTTAGCACAGAAATTGCTGCCTCTCAGCAGCAAAGGAGAGGTGGAAAAAGAATGGCTTGTTACTTGAGTAACAAAGTTAACAATTAATACTAATGAGGTGTTTTTCATCCTTAACCCTCCCAACTCCAACAATAATAAAAATAGTTGCTATTTTTTGTTCCCTCATAAAATACCTTATAATTGAAAACCAATTGTAGGTATAATGCAATTATGAATGCTATAGTCATTGTAAATACATATATATATATGTCAGCATCCATATTGACTTTGTAACCATTAATTTTTTGCAAATTGAATGTGATGTGTTGATATGTATCTATGTAATTGTATCATATGTCTTATAGCTAATTCACATTTTAAATAATGGTATTTCATTTACTTTTTTAAAAGAAGAATGTAAATTTTTTTCAGTTTATTCCTGACTAGGTATTTGTTGTTTTTATTTAAAAAGCAAAAAACAAGTACAGAGTTGTACTAGTATCCTGCTATATAAAATCATTTGTACATTCCTTAGTAAAAGTAAATTGGAGACACACAGAGGACGTTCACAATCAAAACAATGCTTAAATCTTGTCAGGAATTTATATAGATATAGAAGTTGGTTTTGTTGGAGGAATTTATGCCATTATATCTAGGATTAGAATATAAACTCTTAAATATGAATTTGTATTTGGCAGATTCAACTTCAGTTA
Source organism: Oxyruncus cristatus (assembly GCA_013399855.1). Taxonomy (NCBI): domain Eukaryota; kingdom Metazoa; phylum Chordata; class Aves; order Passeriformes; family Cotingidae; genus Oxyruncus; species Oxyruncus cristatus. The sequence goes on from VXAY01000189.1 coordinate 17,890, forward strand.
ATTTTACCTTTCTAATAGCCTTTCTTAGAAAAATGAATTTAGAGACATTTCAAACCATTGAACATAAGTACCAATGGGTATATGCCATTTCCCTAAAAATGTAAAGAAAAAATACAAAACATCAGATCAGTTAAACACTATCTCAGAAATTACGGAAACCTTAGATCTAACAACAACAAAGTCACTAGCGTTAAAAATTTTAAGGAGTTAAAGAATTTTCTTTAATAAAGCTAAAGCAGGTAGTTGAAGGTTATAAAAAGTGACACTGACATTCTAAATGCATCATCAGAACAGATATTCTTGTTATATATGTAATTATAACATTGGTCCTGATCTTGCTTATAAACATAACAAATCTTCTGTTTCCACCGTTGACTCTGGAGAGTGTGATAATATCCCTTCTTTCAACCTGTGAATACATTGGCCACCTTGGATTTAGTGATATAAATAGAACTGTGGGTGGGGGGGGGAAAGCCAGTGTTGTCTAATTAAGGTTTGAGTTTGTTTTGTTATGGGATACTGGGGGGGTGTATGGGGTTTTAAGTTTTAATATAAAAAAGCTTTGTATAAAAACAAACCAAAAGTTTACTTATGCTTTATAGATATACTGCAATTGCAAAATTCAAGAGTGTGTGCCACTGGGCTACTTCTGGTGTATTTTAATTGAGTTGAACCCGTGGCAATGTTTAGATCTTTCGAGCATATTCTGAAAAAATATCTGGTCAGCATACTAATGCAAGCCTTACATGATTCACCTAAGACAGTATTGCAGTGTGACAGTGTTTACAAAAACACTTCCTTTTAAAATGACAGGTGTTCTCATTTGCAATATATATATTCCATTCCAAGTGTAGAAGAGGCTTTTATGCTGGCTATCAGTCAGAACTGACTGCATGATTTGCAAAAACTTTAAAAAGGGGTAAAAGGGCTGCATATGAAGATATTGCTAGACTCCGAGTTTTTGATTATAAGATGCAAAAGACTTTCAGATTCCTCAACCTAATGACTCTTCCCTTATTATGCATTCTTCATAAAATAATGAAATAGGAGAAAACAAAGACATGTTAACCCATATGGAAAAAACATAATGCCAATATAATTTATTATATGTGCTACTGTTAATGAAGGTCTGTGCATGATTATCCTGCATTACATTAGTAAACTAATGAAGTATGCACAGTATATTAACAAGGCCTACAAATCACCTACCTCTAGTTAAGAAATCAATAAATTAAATATGTTTTGGAGAGTCACAAGTGGGGAAATTAAAATGACCTGTTGTAGATATTTAATGGTTATTTTAGACATTCACACTTTTGCAGATACAGTCCCTCTATGGACATAAACAAGTAAGGTCATATGTCCAATTTGTTCGTTTCGTAGCTATCATGAAAAACAATGTGTTTTTGTTTGAAAAGAACCACTGATAGCTACTCTTGTTTTGCTTGGTTTTTATTTGCCATTTTATTTATCAATCAAAACAAACATTTCCATATAATCAGTAATCCATCAAGGGTCATTGTTTATCTAGTTATAGGGATTTTACTGTAACTTTCACTCAAGTTTTTTTGCAGTAGCCATGTTACAGGAAAGAAAATAATAGAAGAGTTATTTGGACAAAGTTGATGTTGAAAGTAGTGTCAAAAATGCAAGAGAATTCAGTCAGATCAATCTTATTCTTGGGATTGCTGTTTTTGTGGTGTTGTGGGTTTTTTTCTATCAAAAGATGGTCTAAACTGAAGTCTATTGGTGGATTTCTTATTTATCATGCTGCAGGAAATCTTTATTTTGGCAATATATTGGAGGGGGTGTCATAATTTTTTTTTAATTTGCAGTGTTTAATAAAATAAATATAATATTTGTTATTCTACAGTGTCATTTAAATGCATGTATTGTCTATTGTTTGGGGGATGAAAATAGTGTGTGTTTTTTTGGTTTTCTGTCGAAAAAATTAATGCATAAATGCTGCTCCTCAAAAATTGTGCTGGTTAAAAATACAGTACTTTTCACCATAACTTTGTACTATAGTATCTTCATTCCTTGACGTTTAGCTTTTCTGGAATATATTTGGGCTTCTTGTTCTCCCAAAATATTTCTTATGATAACTATCGAATAGATGTATTATTCCAATAATTACTTTTTAAATTATACATGCTCTGTTCTCATTGTCCATATATTAACATTTCCTTAATATTTTTATTACTGATGCCCAACAAGGCTAAA
>VXAY01000190.1:15311-26807 GCA_013399855.1 Oxyruncus cristatus
AAAAAAAAAAAAAAAAAAAAGAAAAAAAGAGCTAAACAAAACCCAAGCTGGAGATGCTGGGGATTGAACCCAGGACCTCTTACATGCGAAGCAAGCGCTCTCCCACTGAGCTACATCCCCTTCCCGATTGTGCTCTGAAGAGGACGCGTCCTCGGTGACACTGCAGGGGTCGTGTCCACACTTGCCAAAAAAAACCCCGTCCGCTGAATGACCACCCCGCGGGGCGCTGCTCGCGGGCAGCTGGGGGATGCGGGGGCTAGTCCTCCCGCACCTGGTCATCGGAGAGCAGCAGAGGGGGAGTCGCTGGAGGAGGGGTTGTCTGAAAGGAACGGCTGTCTCCAAAGCCGGTACTTTATCCAGAGGAGGGGTTGCCCCCAAAAGGAGGGGTTGTATCTAAAGGATGGGTTATATCCAAAGGATATCCAGGAGTTAAACTCAGGATTTCTTGTACCCTAAAATGAGAAACCTGTCCCTACACCACACAAGCTGGTGTACTGCACTCCTTTTTCATCCCCAGCCCCTCTGTCGCCCACATTTTGAATTTATGGGTACAGCTGAGGATGAGGTTTTCCACAGCACACCCGCAGCCTTGAGGAAGCATTTCCACACTAGCCATGCCAGGAGGCAGCCCCAGGCTGTTCTGGGGGGCTGTGGCAGCCCCGCAGCCAGCAGGGAGGGACAAAAAGACATGGAGATGCTGGGGGTTGATCCCAGGGCCTCTTGCATGCAAAGCAAGCGCTCTCCCGCTGAGCTACATCCCCTTGTTTCAGCAGCACCTCTGAGAGTCCGTCCTGCCCACAGGAAGGTGCCCAGCTGGGATGTGGGACCCACCCCACTATGCCACTGCTGTTCCAACCCATGTCACAGCCCCGTGGGCACCAGGGGCAGGCGAGTGCCCAAAAGAAGGGCTCATCTTGGAGGTGACCCTGGGACCTCTTGCACCAAAGTGAGAATCATACCCCCAGACACATGAGCCAGGGCAGAGCCATTGCCCCTGCCCTTGGCCTGTGTCCCCCGTTCCCCCATGGCGCTGGGCACAGGCTGAAGGCTCCTGGGTGCCCCCATCTCCTACCACCAGCCCTCGGGGACCTATTCCACATGGTCCTGCGTGGCTCTGGGACAAGGGACAGGAGCTGTGAGCGCTGGGTTACCGGCAAATTTCCCCATCCGTTTTTTTTTACGAGTCCCTGGGCGCTGCCAGCCCTGGGGATCAGCAGGGTGCTGGGGCTGGGGCTCCTGCAGGTGCCATAGCGGGCAGGACTGGGGGCCAGCTCCAGGGCAAGACACGGGGAATTTTTCAGGACACAATTCCTGAGGGTTGGGCTGCCCATAGCTGTGCTGGGAACACGAGCTGCTGCAGCAGCCCCAGCTGGTGGGGGCCCCCCTTCTCACAGGGGGAACAGGGCGAAGAGCCGACTTCCAGGCAGCAGCGAGCCTCCAGTGCTGATTGCATCACATGGCTGTGCCAGAGCAGGGACTCCCTCCGCCCGGACCCCCTCAGCTGACTGAGGGGACGTGGGAAGATAGTTCAGCCACAGCCTCGCTCCTCTCCCCTGCCCTTCCCATCACAGACGGCTGGGGGAAGGGGGCAGGGGAGACACTGCACCCCCTGAATTCCAGGTCTCGTAACCCCCCCACGGACACCCGGCTCCTGCAGCCCCACACACCCAGCACTGACACCCCGCACAGCAACAGCCACATCACCCTTCTCCTCTTGAGGAAATGCACGGACACCTCTCAGGAAACATGAATTGGCGGCCCTGGAACGTCTAACTGAACAATTCTTGAGTTTAAAACTCAGATTCCCTTGGAGGGCCCCATAAACTGTTGGGATTTGGGCTCTGCTTTCACTGCGCTTATCCCCGTCTCTCCCCAAGGGCTGCCATCGACAGCAAAAGCTCAGAGGAGAAGAGGGTGTAGGACAGCTGGGAGCAATGTCTGTTGATGATTTGGGCTCAGGGTGGGACACGGAGCCAACAGGGCTGCAGGCTCCGTGAGGTGCAAGCCTCGTGAGCCCCATTCCTACAGGGTGCACCAGGAGGGCCAGACCAGGATGCCAGTACCTTTTGATTTGCCTGCTTCTTCCCCCATGACTCACACACGAGGGCAGCCTGTTATTTTCCTGCTTTATTGGATTTCCAGCCCTGGGGAAGGGCTGGAGCCCTTGTCAGAGCTGTTGCCTGTCTGACTCCCCAGGCGTGGCGGGGAGGACACCCCGAGAAACGGCTGCGAGCCCCTGCCCTGCGCTTGATCCGTGGGGGCCTGGGGTGGGATGTCCTCAGTGGAGCCTTCTCTCTCTCTCTCTTCTCCTGGCCGTACAACCACTTTCTCTTCCCTTCCTAAAGCTGAAGAGAAGGTGTCCTCTCTGCTTTGGTGGGAAATTGCATTGCAAGACTTTGGTGGGTGAGGAAGGATATTTTTCACAGAAAGAGAGTGGTTTGGTTTAGAAGGTATCTACCTACGAGGCCACCTCATTCCAACCCCCCTGCCGTGGGCAGAGACACCTTCCACCAGGCCAAGTTGCTTCAAGCCCCATACGACCTGGCCTTGAACACTTCCAGGGTTGGGCCACACAAGTCCCATCTCCACCTGCTGTGCCTGCAGGCTCCCAGCTCCAGGGGCTCTGTCTCTCACCTGGCTGGCTCCAGGATGTGTGTCCCCAAGTGCTCGGGCCAGCAGTGCTTGCCCCAGTGAGGAGGATGGGGGATGCTACCTGTTGATGCCAGCTCACCCTCCCAGTGTTGCCCTCAGCTCGGTGCCCGGGTGCTGGTCTGGGATACAGCTTTTGCAACCCAGCAAAGGCACAGGTGGTGGATCTGGCTCTTTGTCCTCTCCCACTGCTGTGAGACACCACAATTTTTGTCTTCTCATCTGGATGTGATGGCAGAGAAGCCATGGGTCGATGTGCTGGGGTGACCCGTCAATCACCCACCCACCACTAGCACCATGCTGCCTGGGATTTCCATAGAATCACAGAATATCCTGAGCTGGAAGGGACCCATGAGGACCCTCAAGTCCAACTCCTAGCTCAGCATAGGACAACCCCTAGAATCCCACCATATGCCTGAGAGCGTTGTCCAAACGCTCCTTGAGCTCTGGCAGCCTTGGGGCCTTGACCACTGCCCTGGGAAGCCTGTTCAGTGCCCCACCACCCTCTGGGGGAAGAACCTTCTCCTGAGATCCAGCTTAAACCTCCCTTGACAAAACCTCCACCCTGGATGGTCCCACTCACTCGCTATTCACACCAATCTTCCCTTTTCCGTAACAACTCTATGATTCTCCACTTGTTCCTCCCCAAACCACGACTTCTCTTCCTCTTTCCCACCTCATCCATCCCCAGGGTGGGGAGGTTCCCGTCCTCCAGGAGAGGGAGGGTACAGAGTGACCACAGGCAGAAGGTCTCCTCCGAGGTCATGAGGACAGATGGGAGGTGAGCAGGAGACACAAAACTCGATAGGCATGGCCAGAGAGCTGCACCTGGGCTGTCCCCCAGGCTCTTCGCAGAAATGCTTCTGCCTTTGCTGCTTTTGAAAGCTGGGACCAAATCCCAGGACCCAGCTCTTTCTCTCCGTGTGCACCCTTCCACCTGCTAAGCATTATTTTTCACCCCAGTCTCAGTCTGTAGCTCCCTGTTTCTCACCAGGGCCTTTGGCTGCAGGAACCTGTATTTTAGGGCCTGATCAGCAGGTCTGTGTGGTCCTGCCCCGGGCAAATGCTGGCTGGGGGGGATACGTGGTGGAGTGAACTCAGGACGGCTCTTGAGCTGGGAGCCAAGGAGGCACAGATCCCAGCTGGAGTCAAGGCACCCGTGGGAGACAGAGTCCCTGGGACAGGGAGCCCTGCAGGGCACCAAGGTCCTCCCTTCCCCAACCGTCTGCACTAAAGCATCACAATTTTCAAGTCAAATCAAGGACCTGTGTGGATTTTCGGACACACTGGATTTTCAGGAAAAAAGAATTAAAATCTGTATAACCTCACCAGTGGAGTCATTCAGTGAAAAGCTGAATGACTCCATGTAAAAAGTCCATTATTCTGCCCACCTGCTCCATCCAGGACTGTCCCGTGCAGCAGGCTGGGGGAAGGCAGTTGCACAAGCCCTAGAAGCCTGCAGCTTCCCAACAAAGTTTTGCTGGAATTCCAACACTTTTCCTCTTTTCTTCTTTTTTTTTTTTTTTTTTTTTTCCCCCCCAGAATTTTGCATCCAATCTCTCCATACAATCTCCAGAGGTGGGATAAAAATATCCGAGCAGTCTTTGGAAGAGGGATGTGAGAACACACCTCCCTTCTCCCAGTGCTCTGGCTGCTGAGCAACTGCCACGCAGATTTTCTCCAAATCAGGAACATTTCTGCAAAATCTCCCAAGCAATAAAAGCAGCTGAGTTTGGTCAAGGGGGTTGGAAGATCAACATGCTTTCGAGCTAGGCATAATCCCTCATTATAAACACTCATCAGCTTTATGCAAATGCTCCTATTCTTCCTTCCGTCAGCTGAAAAAGTTCTGCCTGATGATACACGGCATCTTAAAAAGGGGCTTTACTCCATGCCTGGCATCTTCTCCCAGAGACACCTGCATCCCGTATCGATAAAACAGTTATTCTCCAATTCTTAACTAAAGTCTGGGATTTTAGTCTTTGGGAAGAGCCTTATCCCCCTCTAACTGACCAGCTCCCAAGCACGGAACCTGCGTATCTCCCCACTCCTCAACACAGCAAAGCTCCCTGTCCTGCCGTTGCCCTTGCCTCTGTATCTGGAGCATACAGGGAAATTATAGTTTCTTCTTCGTCTCCTTATTATTCTCTTTCCTGATGGCATTACCGCAGGTTGGAGTATCCATAGCACTTGGAGTCTCTGAGACATCTTAGGATGCCTCTCCCCACACCACCTCTAATCCCTCAGTGCTCATCCACAGCTCTCCACGAATTTGGGCTTCCAACTCATAGGACCGTTTAGGTGTGAAAGGATCCTTAAGATCATCAGCTCTGGGTCCAGAGGTAACCCGGAGGATAACCTGCACTGCACTTCACATGGCAGGCACCCCTCTTTCTCTGATGGGGCTGGGGGTGCCACTGGGGTCATGGACTGCAGGACAAGGTGCATCCAGGGTGGGCATTATGTGGCACAGAGCAAGAATGAAGAGCCTAATCCTTGAGGTCTGGTTTCGCCCCAGTATATCTTAGGAATTTTTTTTAACTCTTCACTGTCACCCATTAAACATTAGGTGAGCTGGGCTCCAAAGAAGCACCTCCTACTTCTACCTTTTTTCCCTGACGCCACCTCCCCTCTCCTTAGCTCAGCCAAAAAAAAAAAAAAACCAAAAAAACAAAAAAACACAAACAAACAAAAAAAAACAAACACCAAAACCAAACCAAACCAAAAACCAAAACCAAACAAAAAAAAAAACCCACCCCAAACAAACAAACAAAAAAAACCAACCAAACAAAAACAAACAAAAACAAACCAAACCAAAAAAACACCCAAACCAAACCAAAAAAAAACACTGCAAAATGCAGGGCAAATGCCACTTTGAAATGTTAAACCTTCGTCTTCCCTTCCCAGCTCCTCAAGGGAACAGGCACTACGTCTGCTCCCGCGGGAATTCCTCACCTCCAAGCAGTGCTTGCCACGGGGCAGGAGAGGTTTCCAGGCTGAGAAAGTTGCCTTCAGGCTGGTGGTAGCAAACCACGCGCTCTGGTCAGCACAGTGAAGAGCTGGTCAGTGGAAACCCTCATTTCGTACAAAAAAGGACCCTTCCCACCAGCAACAAGTTGCCCCCAGAGCAAGTCACCCCTGGAGACCCCAGAACAAGGAACACCAGAAGACTCCGTCCATGATGTAGCATGACTTTAATGAGAAGGAGAAGGACACTAAATCAGTTCAGAGTGTAAGAAATGCGTTTCCAGCGCTCAACAAAGAAATGGATAAACCCCGTTCCGGGACAAGCCAAATCCCTAAAAGGTGGTCCTCCTCCCCACCACCCCATGACTATTACGTGCCATCTAGAGCCTGCCAGAAGCGTTTATGCCCAGCCAGCAGCAAATGCCATGTAGAACATGGAAATATAAAGCAAGACTTTGCGAGAGAAAGGCGTACAGAGGTACGGTCTGGAGTGACAAGCTCGCAGGGCTCTCTTCCTCCCGGGGGAGCTGCGGGTGCCCCCCCCCGCAGCTGAGAAACCCGGGGGCATCTCCTGAGTCCTCTTCCCCAGCCTTGGTCCTTGTGCTTCGTTTGTCCCTCCCGGCGCGGCCTCGCAGGTGTCGCGGGCGGAAGGAGGGGGTGACCGCCGGGGCCCCCTCTACAGCCCGCTGCCCAGGCACAGCAACCCCGCCTTGCCCAGCCCCCGGGCCCCGCCGGAGCACACGGGGATCCCGCAGCACCGCAGGTAGCTCCCGACCGCGGCCGACGCCGTGGAGCCCACCGCGGTGTTCTGCGGGTAGGAGCTGAGGATGGGCCCGGGCAGGGTGACCACGACGGTGGGCGGCTGGATGATGGCCGTGGAGTCCCCGCAGCGGCGAAGGCAGGGCTGGTTGCAGCTGGTGGCCAGTGGCCGCGGACCGCAGGAGGAGGGCAGGCACAGGTCGTAGCAGGACATGGCTCGGCGAGGACGTGCACCTGAAAGCCGGAGCCAGGCTGTAAAGGCAAGGCAGAGGCTGGTCCGCCCCTGCTCAGCCCTCACGCAGCGGCTCCCGCTACAGGAGGGGTGGGAGAGCGAGCTAGACAGTGAGTTCGGGTGGTTTAGAAACGCCAAAGAAAGGCTTTCCAAACGGGCAGGAGCCGGCATCCCGCCCCGCGCGGGAGGGTGGGAGGAGTTCGGTGTGAGCTGCGGGTCTGGGGAAGCTGGAGGCACCGGGGGCCGAGAACAGAGAGCAGACCCTGCCCTGCTCCAAGCTGACAGAGAGCCTTCAGCAAGCAAGATTGCTCACTGAGATGCATCTAGTTGTAACAAAGCGCACTTAAATCAATACGATTTGAGTATCAATACGGACTGAGCTATCCCACCCCAAAATATAAAAGACCTTCCATAAACAGGGACACATCAATCCTTGCAGCCTGGGCGTGTCCTATTCTATTTTTTTTTGTTTTTCCCCTCTCCTTCAGCAAGGAAAAAATCATGCAGGAGGCAAGTGGCTATGTGGTTGCAGACCCTGCAAGCCCTGCATCCCACAACCCCTTGCAGTTCTCCTCTTAGGGCAGAGGTACACCCTTCCCCGATGCCCTCCGCAGGTGGAAGGGAGGCAGGTAACAAACCTTGAACTCCTGTAGAGGACCAGGCAAGAGCCTGGTGTGGAGGAGATGGAGCCGGTCATAACTTACCCAGGTGGAGACGGCAGCGGTGGCAGCAGGGAGCAGATGGTGGGGCCGGGTACTGTCCCCACTGTTTTATAGGGTGGCCTGTCCCCCCAGGGGAGCGGGTGCGTACCTTCCGCCTGAAACTTCCCAACAACCAGCAGTTTTCTCCTGGAAAGCTCCCCTGGCTGATTAAACAGTTCCCTCTTTCATCTGTCATGTTTTGCTTCCATTTAATACTGAGTAAGATTGAAATGATTCGGGCTACAGGCATTAATTACCTTCCTTCCTAGGGCCAAAGGACATTTGAGGTCTTTGTGCCACCAGGCAGGAGAGTATTTCAGCAGAATTTAGGGCAGGCGCATCCCCACCTTCCTCTCAGCACGACCCATTCGCCTCCCTGGTGCGCCTGGGGCGAGACCCGGGATGTAAACTGAACATGAGGAACACCCCTTTGGAGTTAAACCCTGCAGTCTCATCGATGGCAGGAAAACCGAGGGCCTGCAGGGGCGAGGGTGCTGGGTGTGACCGATGCCGACACAGGGGACGTGCGTTAGCCCAGCATGAGCAAATCATTGTGGTTCTGGATCCACTTAGAGGGTTTGCCTTTTTTTTTATTCTTTTTTTTTTTTTTTTCTGAAATTATTCCTTGCACCTGGGGTGCGAATCCTGCTTGGAAGGCACATGCAATTCTAAAAGCAAAGTGATCACGGGCTCTGAAGTCCACCCCCAAAGGTGACACGCACCAAAAAGTGACCAATTTTGTGCAGGGAGTTGACTTGCAGGAGCCCTTCCGTCCCGCTCTTTGGATATGCCAGAATGTCACAGCTCTGCTTCCTCATGATGCAGGGACATCATCAAGACACGGTTAATTACAGGCTGTGACACCGGGTCGCTCTGCTGGGAGCCTGTTAGCTACTAAACAGCCCCAAACATCCCAACCTGCACTTAAACGTGAATCACCCGCATGATGGGGAGAGGGAGTCACCGACGTGGTCCCAAGCAGGGGGATGAGCCATTGGGCTCTAAGGGCAAGGAAAGTTTGAAAAAGGCTTTTTGTTTCACACCAGCAGGGCCCAGATGAAGGCACAAACATCTTCTGCCCTGGAATAAACCCTGGCGGTACTGGGACACATGTACTATGCATGTGTGGAGCTGTCAGCATCCTGTTAAAGATGTGCCTTGGGGGGCTTGGGGGGTCATTTGAGTTCTTAGGATGACTTGGACGTGGTTGATCACACAGAATGGTCCCTAGTGACTCCTCCCTGCCCTGCCTGCCAGGGTAAAAAATCCTTTCTGAGGTTCTGGGATCAAACTCAGCTTGTTTTTAACATCATTATGGAAGGGCAAAAAGGAAATCAGCTTTTCTGAGGTGCAGCGGAGGACACATCCTTCAGAGAGAAGTAATCTGTCAGGTCCTGGAGTTAGTGGGATGCTGTGGGTTCATCATAATCTCCTAAATGGTGATTTAGTGAGCAGGGAAGGATGGGGGTTTATTTATTGTTTATTTATTTATTATTAAGCTTTACCTTGCTGCTTCTTGCACCACTCTTGAATAATAAATTGATGCCACAAGAGCACTTTGGACCTGCAACCTGAGAATTAAACCCTTCTTCTACCAGTCAGGGTTTCTTCCCCTTCAATAATCAGTTTCCACCTCTTTTTTTTTTTTTTTTTTTTTAGGTGCCTATGTGCACTCCCATGATCCCAGGAAAACAACCCTTCCTGGGTGACTCCCTTCCAGGCTTCCAGGCACAGGCTGGGATCTTCTAAATTGCAGCCTCACTGTGTGCCTTGGTTTTGCAATCCAGTTTTTAAGTACTTGAGGTTCTGCTCACATTGGAACATCATGTCCCAGAATAATATCCAGAGATGCGGTGATGCTTGGAATAAATGCAGTGGGGCACTTAGAGAGGGAATGTTGTTGAATGTGAGCAGATGCATGGATTGAAACAAGTCCTTTCCCTGGAAAAGGGGACAGGCACATGCCAGGAATTTAAAATAATCAGATTTGTGTAAAGAATGAGACTGAAAAAAAAAAAAGGAAAACCATAGGGGAAAGAGCAGATATTTTGGAGGTAAACGAGGACTTTTTCTTCCAACCCCTATTCATTTCAGGGAATGAGCACTTTCTGCTTGAGATGTGACTTTCTCTGGAGGAACCTCAAACCTGAGAAAATTTCACCAAACCAAACATGTCAGACCCATTTTCTTAACTTCTGCTTGGATTCAGGATGTGCAGCCACCTCAGCCCTGCCTCTCCCTGCAGGTAAGGACGCGAGGAGAAGGATGACCCAGGACCAATAATCCATGTGTTTCCCTTCCCATCACCAGCCCCAGCAGAGCTTTGCAACTCCGGTTTCCCCACTTCGCATTTTGATTTCCAGCGACCCAAGGGTTGGATGTCTCTGAGACTGGCTGGAGGGCAGGTGCTTGCCCCTGTACCAAAATTTCTCCTGAAAGCCAAAGGCAAGGGCACATTTTGGAGTGGCAACAGTCCCACTGCATCCTATCTCCAAGGAACATCTGCATCCAGGGAGCTCACCCAGGGCTTGCCTCCCGGCAGCAGGACGTGCAGGGACCACTCCCAGATGGCGGATGGACGAGCGGGACACCCCGGTGCCAGGAGGCAGCATCCTGATGCAGACAGAGCCAGGCACGGAGCAGACAGAGCCAGGCACGGAGCATCCTGGCTGCCTGCGTCCTTGCCAGGGCAGACTGGGGGTGCTCCAGGGCCACTGTGTGCAGCCCAGGGAGCAGAGCCCAGCCGGTGCCACCGGGGAGAGCCAGGCTCCGGCTGCCGGGTTGTGTCCTGGGGCTGCAGATGATCCAGTTCCATGCCGCCACACGATCCCTGTAATTGCCGGGTCCCCGGGTGGGCTGATGCTCCGCAGCATCAGCAACGCTGGCACATTCCCTTCAGGAGGACTCGTCACCTCTCACCAGGGCAAGGACATGCATGTGCCAGGGCAGGGCTGAAGGGTGTCCTCCTCCAGCCACTTTGGCTCCTCTCCCAGCTGCCTCTGCCCTGCAAGTACCCAGGTCCCTTCCTGCGACAGCAACACCCATGCCATGCCTGCACCCACCACCCCGGCCCATTTCACCACCTCCAGCTGCAAGTTGGTCCTTCCCCAGGGCTGCACCGAAACCCATGGCTTTTGCCTAGGAAATCTCCCACATACCCCTTGCAAGGCACCTGTCTGTCCAGGCAAGGACATCCCTCTTTCCCCAGGGTGGCAGAGCTGGCCAAGCACCACAGCATCTCATGGCAGCAGAACGGGATGGGGTTGGTGTCTCCCTGCTGCCTGATCCTGATTTCTGGCTTGGGAGAAGCTGACGGAGGGGAAGCAGCTCCCTGCTGGTCCCCACATCTCCCCAAGGCGTGGGAAGGAAATTGTGGTCACAGCGAAGGTCAAAAAAGTGTGGGCAGCTAAGCCTGAGCATCCTCACTTTACCTTGAAGCCATGGCATTGCTTGGCCACATCCTCATCAGTGGAAAGGAGCAGGGAGGGCACTGGCAAGGCTGGCACGATGCGTTTCCCCGGGTGCACTGAAGCACAGACGCACCCTGCCAAATGTGGGGCCTCCTCCTCTGCAAGACCTCTGGGATTCCAGAGGTGGTTTTACCTCTTTCCTCTTCATCTTGCCATAGCTCACCCTCTTCTGTCTCCAGGAATCTCCAGCGTGAGCACTGCTGCAGACGCAGGAGGGAGCTACCAAGACGAGGCAGCTCCAGCATCCTCGGAACAGGCACCTCCGGGATGTGGCAGTGGCTCAGCAAGACGCCCGGGATGGCTTGTGTCTCCCATCGGCATGACGGGCATGCCCAGGGATGCCAGGTCCTAACCTTTCCTGCCCACAGTTTGGTGCTTTGCCTCCTGGAGAAGCGGCGGAGGGACGGCAGGAGAGAGGCTGGCAGGTGGGCTCAGGGAATGGAGCGGGATGGGGGCTGCGCCGGAGCGCAGCGCTCGTCCCTGAGCGACCAGGAGCAGGTTGGCCCGTGGGAGCAGCAATGCAGAGGCAGATGTGACGCGTACATAACACGGCAGAGCAAAACGCAGCGAGCAGGCGGGTACCGGGCGCTGCCCCAAAAAGCTTCCCTTCGGGCGGGGGACGGCCTGGAGAGGCCCGACGAGGGTGGGATTCGAACCCACGCGTGCAGAGCACAATGGATTAGCAGTCCATCGCCTTAACCACTCGGCCACCTCGTCC
>VXAY01000190.1:35302-57372 GCA_013399855.1 Oxyruncus cristatus
GGAGCGGCCGCTCCCCCGCCGGTCCGGGCGGGGCCCTCACGGGCGGGGGCCTGGCCCTCAGGGGCGCGCGGCGGGACGAGGTGGCCGAGTGGTTAAGGCGATGGACTGCTAATCCATTGTGCTCTGCACGCGTGGGTTCGAATCCCACCCTCGTCGCACTTTTGCTGCCGCCATACGCTTTCCCACCGCCCCCAACCCCCGTCCCCTCGGCCCTGAAACGCCACGGAGGGAGGAGATCAGCAGCTCCCCCCACACCTTCTTCTCCGGAGCAATCCGGCAGCATCAGCTTTAGCAGATGAGTGAGGCAACACAGCACCTTTTCGAGCCGCCAGAGATTTATTTGGTACAAAACGCATCGTTACGGACACGCTCCCGGAAAGCTCCTCAGGGTTTTGACAGCTGAATTCCAGGCGAACCAAGAACAACAGAGAGCAGGGCCACAAGCTTTGCTGCGCAAGGAACCAGCTGAACCAGCACAACTGTGCAGCAGGAACAGCCTCAAAGCACCACCACCTCAGTTTACAGTTCTTATTTCTACTTAACACGGAGCTGCTATTGCTAATTTTGGGTTTAGGAGAAATAATACGAATGAAATGCTTTTTTAAAAAAAAAAAAACCCTATACAATTACCTTTTCGAAAGGCACCTGAATGTTTTGGACTACTGAGGATTTCAAATGAAATTAGGAGCCAGATGGGGGGCTGGCAGGCAAGATAATCAGTGTTTACTGCAGTAATTCATATTTCACCAGGTAGAGGGTTCTGTTTGAGAAAAATCTGCTGCTTTTGTAAGGAAAAAAAAAAAAACCAAACAAAAATATGAGCTGTACAGAAGTACTGCAGACATGAAATACATCTTCATACTATTTACTGGGAATTAAAACTAAACCCAAAAGGTCTTCAACTTCCAAAGGTTTTTACGTGTTGGACAAACAGCTCTTCCAAAAAAAAAAAAGAAAAAAGGAAAATTGTTTCTCCACAGCTTTCTCTTCAGTTGTTTACTGAAGACTAAAGGAAGCATCCTGCTCTCCAGCATGACATGGAATCTGTGAAAATCACCTGGTTTTAAAGCTGTAAATACTGAGTAAAACATGGACCTAGCAGCACAAAAATCCTTCTGGATTTGCACTGATCAATATAAACCTGGCCAAGTGCTGCTCCAACTTGAGAATGCCAGTACTGACATTTCTGGGAACAGAATAGGAACTTCAAACCACAGTGCTGCTGCAAGGCAGTTCCTGCGTGAAGGAAGCACAGAGCTGAGACAACATTTCAGGGACTGTGTCTACAAAGAGCAATTGCTCCCATGTTCCCAGGGACCCTGTGCTACTTCACAGTTTCTCCCTGCTGAAGTTCTGTTTACCCATGATGAGAGCTGGGAGAAAGAAAAGCCACCACTGTCATGCAAGGCCTTCCCAGAAAAGCTTTTGACTCGTCTCTATGCCCGTGGAGCAGAAAAGGAGGGAGTCGCAGATCAGCCGTGACACACTGACCCTGTGGAAGGCAGCCACGTGAGAAGGGCCCAGGCTCCACCGTTGCTCCATGTTCTTATTCCAGGAGAACATTTGCTTGCTCTGGAACCTTGCGCCCCAGGAGCATATCTGTTCAGTCACCCAGACCTGCATTTCTTTCCTGAGTGTCCACATCTCAGCTCTGCTCAAATATCCACCATGTCCACCAGAGCAGAGAGGTGGAGCTCAGAGGCAGCTTCAGCCTCCCTGGTTGCCTTGAGGAGCTGCTGCAAGTGTTTCAGTCTGTCCGACAGCGCAGGGCTTCGCTCTGTCTCCACAGCCTTGTATCCCTCTTGACTCCCAGCCTGGGCAGAAGGAAAAGAGTATGAGATCGAGACTTTCTCCCAAGGTAATTCCCACCAGAGGTTTTGCAACTACTGCACTCCTCAGAGCTTCAGCCAACGCTCAGGACCCCTTATCTTACCTCCTGAGCAGGTGGCATGGGACTCTTCACCAACGGGCAGGTGATGGCTGAGGTGGAGAGCAGCGACTGGGGGAGGTAGAGAGGAAGACCTAAGAGATCCCCAAGGGGCTCAGTGTCCTCAGTTAGGTATCGGTGCAACTGTTCTTCAAACCTAGATGGGAAGATCAAGAGCACCAGTTAGATGGCAGCCTGGCTTTGTCCCTGTAACCAGTGGGTTAACTAAGAGTTCTGGGTTTAGAAGTGTCTGACCTCCACAGTCTGACATAGCCCACCGCCATTTCAAAAACCCACCACATAAAAGTGTGGTACAGAAAGGAGCCACACAGGCTGTAGACACCCAACTGACGGCAAAGGCAGAAGAGACAAAAACCTCTTGGGCCAACCTCAAAAGCTTAGTTCTTCCCCTTTGTGGTCTGCATCACTACAAACTGACATCCCAGAGAGGACTTTATAGACATTTGTGACACAGTGGGACACACAGACCACTGTAGACATTGTACTGCTTCAGTTTGGTGGCATGATTGACCACAGAATTTGTACCATCCTGGACTGTTCCTGTGATGCAAGTAGGAGATAGGAGGGAACTGCACTGATGTGCTTGATGAAATCAGATGAAAGTGAAGACAGTCTGGGCTGTTTTCTAGCACTGTTCAGCTTCCCATTCCATAGAAGTTACAAATTCTTTATAACCCCGGGCTGAAGCTGCAAAGAAAAGATGTTGCTCTCAGAACTTACCTCCTGTTTTCCATTTTTTCCAGTTGCAGCTGTGCCAACAGACGCTCCTGGGCCAAGGACACGTCTGTGAATTCGTCTGAGCTGGGAATGCTCACCTCCTGACCTGATAGCTTGCTCATGCCAGAGCCATACTGGCCTGGCATCATGGAGATGCTGTAGGGTTTCTTAAAAGACTTGGGAGATTTTATCCTTGACCTGAAGAGGGGAGGAAAAAAACAACAAACAAAAGCACAGGAATTGGTATGAGTGTGTTGATTTTTCCCTCTTAGCTTCAAGATTGCAAATAGCAAGGAGTGAGAAGTGATCATCTGGAGAAATAATGCCCTTGTGCCAGTGTCCAACACACTACCACCTGTGCGTGGGATTAGAGAGGAACTAATCTGACAGGAGCCAGATTCACCCCTGACATGACACACTACACAGCAGAGCTGCAGCTAAGCTTCCAAGAGGGAGGAGAGTGGCTTCCCTCTGAATGAGGCCAGGGAAGTGAGCTAGACTCTGGAGATCTCAAATACCTTTATAATGCCACGCAGCTCTAAGGCATCCTTCCCCCTCAACCCATCCAGCATTTTCTCAACCTCACCGTTTTCCCTCCATGCTTTGGACAAGTCAAACTCCAAGCCCCAGCAGCACTTTTTTGGCTCAAGTTCATTTCTCCTCTTATAGCCCTTTCAGCACTCCCCAAGCAATCCACTTCTCTGAGAGCTGAGTAACCCTGTACGAATAAAATCTACCTACTGCCCTGTTTCAGCGCAGCCTTGTACCTCATTTCAAAGAGACGTACACAGGTATGTTCTGGGAGGATGCCATATGCTGATTTTCAGCACGGCAGAGGTCCCAAACAACCTCCTTGGAATTCTCCATAAACGGCTGAATGCTACTCCCTCCCACAGGCAGTGTCAGCAGCCACCTCACCTCTCGTGGCCTCGTCGGATCTCCTCCTGCGTGCGCAGTCTGGCTTGATCCCACGAAAAAGGGAGAGTGTAGTTCTTTAAATGCTCCTTGAAGAAGTACACACGAATCTGACCCTCTTTACTTACTGCTTCTGTGAATAAACCCAAGCCCAACGTTTATCATTTCCACAGATTCTCTCCTTCAGAAGAAAAGCTTGGTATTAAAAAGGCAATTTGGGGAGAGTGTTCACTTTTAAGTAGGTTTCAGTTGTAATGAGTTTGTAAAAAAGAGCCTTCTTGAACTCAACAGATTATTGGCAGCCTGTAAAATGCTGCTTTCTCTTAGTTTTAAAAATTCTACTGCATCCAAGTTCAATGGATGAAGTTGTCATTTCATTAAAAGAGGCTCCCTACAGTTAAGCCAAAAAAACCCCACACACTTGAAATTGAAAGCAAACAGAATTTGAGACAAACTTCATTAATCCACTGAAGTGCTGACCAACCATGTCAGCCTCACATCCCAGCTGACATGGCTTCTGAGGAGCAATTCTTGGCCTTTGGTTAAAGCAAACCCTCACACACTGGGAGGGCAGGCCAGAAGACTCTAACCAGAGACACATTTGTGATCACAAGATCAAGAGTAGAGTCATAACTAATACTAAACACACTCCAAAGAGAAGACAGATGTGCAGAATCACAGCAAGACAACAACTCCCTCCCTGCTACATCTCACTTGCTGCCACCACTGGCAAGTTATTTAATACCATCATAAAAGAAGTATGATCCATGTTGTAGGAGCAATACCTGGAGCAATAGGCAGTTGGGGCGGTTTCCAGTCTCTCAGTTTATGATCAATGCAGACTGCCAAGATACAATCCCAAGGGATCTCATCAACAGAAGGTCCGTCTTCATCAGAGCTCCCCATTGTTCGTTTTTTCCACTTTTGGTAAGTTTTGGTCAGCAGATTCTCCACTTGAGACTGGATCAGTGGTTGAGTGTGGGAAGAACTTGCAATCTGGGAGACATACTGAAAAATCATGCGACAAACAGGACGCCAAGGAGCTGCCAAAAAAACAAACCAAAGTAAACTGCAAGAACCTGTGACAGAACCAACACAGCGCAGGCACACCTTGGAGAACCACGTGCTGCCAAGAAGATCTTACAGTGTGAAGTACCTACCACCTAACGGAGGCAGATCTAGGTACGGGATCTGGAAGGACAGCACAGCCTTCTTCAGCCAGGCCAGGTGATCTGGCATGTTCCACTGCAGGTGGGGCAACAGCTTGTTACCCCCAGGTTCTGAAAACTCTGTCACAGGCCAAGACAAGTCACAAAGGTGCTCCGAGGATGCCACATCTGACAGAAACTGCAGCACACTGTTGTAGAGCTCTATGATGACCCCAGGCTCCTGGGAGGGCAGGCCAGCCAAACGCCTCTCCTTCCAGTCATGGTAGAAGCGCTTGCCAAATTCACCATCAATTCCATCCTCAATGTACTCCTGAAGGGTCTGACTGCAGAGCTCAAGGGAGTCAGGACACCGGGAAACCAGCCAGCCCACAGCCACAGAGATCTATGACACATAGAACAGGGTGGTTGGAAACTGCTCTGCAGCAATCAGGACACAAAGGATTCAATCCTGCAACCCCAAGTTTGACATAACACCATCCAAGACAGTGTGCAGCAAAATGCAAATAAATCAGGTATCATCACCCCAGTGTTTGCAACAACAGTTCTCCAACTAGGTGGTCATAAACTAAATTCCCATGCAGCGGGCTCAGGAAGACACAGAAAAGAGGCTGGTCACATGTGGTACAGGCGTGCAGTGGAACTCCCTGCTGCAGGACACTGGGGATGTGGAAAACCTATCCAGGAAAAATTGGGCAGACTCACAGAAATGGTGGCTATACTCAGAGAAGCCACGTCGATCCTGGCAGACCTTGAACTGCAGAGACGTACATTGTGAGGGTTTGTGGGGGAACATCACTCTGGGCTTGTCAGAGAGATCTGTAAAATCCTTCTTCACATACAGAATGCGAGAGGAGAGAGGCATCTCTCAACCCCATCCACCGAGATGGGATAATACTGGGTGATACCACAGCAGCCAGAAGAGCTACAAAGTGTCCTCTGCATTGTAGGACCGCGAGCTTAAGGATAAAAGGTTTAGCCACCACCAGCACTCGTCTGGTGGGCAGCAACACAGGCAGGGCAGACAAGAGTGGACTTAGATAAATTCATGAATTTTGGTCTCAGTGCAGTTTTCAGTATTACACGGATTAAATTATCTTTTTTTGTAGCAAGTGCCACAGATCTCTGGTCCGTGAAAATAGAACAGTCACGAACAGTGGAAAAGTACCGGAAGTATTTTCATTTCAGAATAGTTCTGGCTTATGTTGGGATCACTATTAACAAAAAAAGCACCCCACTCCAGCAGAGTCAGTGTGTGGAAAAATGCTTAAGAGAGCTTTTTGAACAAAAACTATGTTACATAAAATCCAATGGAAAAAATATCCCATTACACAAGACTCAGTTGCAATTTAAGCTACTGAGAATATATATAATAAATATTATATAATTATATATCTATATATAAAATAAGCAAGTTATCTCTTGCTGTTCTTACCCTTCTCGTGCCTTCTAAGTCACTGACAGAAACTGGGAGCTCCACAACGGTGTAGTCTGAAATAAGCTGGGCTGAAATCAAGTCCTGCAGCATCAAACCTTAAAAAATAAGAAAACTCACCATTTACACAGGGGAAGAACACACCTCCTCAGACCACACCCTCTGCATCTCGTTCACTCCATCACTGCTCTCCTCCATCTCTGCCCACAGACTCTCAGGGTCAAATACTGTGTGTGAAGGAAAACCTGGGAGCCAAAACTGATGAGCTCTTAAGGCCTCAGGATTTCTAGCAAAGCTCTGAGAAGCGCTGTATTTCACAGCCTCTCCCTTTACTGGATGAGGTAATTGAGACACTGCACCAGCCACAACAGTTCCACTTGGGGCAGCCTTAAACATTCACATTTTCGAGACACAAAAACAATTACATACCATCTTCTACTTCTTTCTCCGTGGCCTCCTCTTCCTGACTGGGGACTAGAACCACCAAAGGAACTACGGGGTGGAAAGGTTTGGCCTGAAGCAACTGTTTCAGCTGCAGCAAAGCTGAAAGCCAATACACATCATCTTCTGCAACATCTTCACTCTTAACTCGGGGGGGCAGAAGAAGAACGAGGCCACTGGTCCCAAGCAAGTCTTTTTGTGTCTCGGCCACGTCAAGCTCCGAGTCAGAGAGCGTACCCTGTGCCACCTAGACAAGCAACAAAGATGACAACAGGAATGTAGCTAAACAGAGCTTCATATCAAAATCTGCAGTGCATCATCACCACCAGTCAGCTCTCACATCCGTTACCAGGCGCTCTGCAAAACCTTAGACAAAGAGCTGTAAGCAGACCAACATGGATGTCTCAGAGAGATGCAGGTGAGCACAAAAGTGCCCTTCAGCACCTGATTTGGGACCAGGAATTATGATTCAAGTTCTACTACTGCAGATGGCTGGAAAAAAGGAAAAAAAAATCCATCTTTTCTTTCCAGGCCTTTGAAGTTGATGATCCTTTTGGGTCCCTTCCAACTCAGAATATTCTGTAACAACCCCATCCCTCCAGTGTCATCTCCCTCCACCTGACAGGACACAAGATCCACTGGAAAAGAGCTCACGCTGCTTTTACGGCCTCCTAGGTATCACGAAACTGTTCTCACCTACCTTAATACACACACTGACTTCAACGCTTCTGTTCCCCTGCGTGCCAGGAGAGCTAAATAACGTCAGTGTTCGAATTCTGCCTTCTGGATGTGAAGTGTTCTTCTTACACATTTTGTCTCCCATAAACTTGGCTTTCAACCAATCCATCAGTATCCTACCAAACAAGAAAAAGTGGGCTTCTGAGGGTTTTGTTGTCAAAAATGGTGTTTTAGGGTTTTAGTATCACCACCTCTAAGACACCACAATCTATCATAATCCTCTGTATTCAGGTTATGATAAATAACCCTAACAAAGAGCTGTAAACTGTCCTGAAATTATCATATATCAAAGTTTTGCTTTCAATATGAGCAAAAAGAATTAAACAGTGTTAGATAATACAGATTACTGTATTAAATTCTTTAGAGTGCTATGGAGAAAAAAAAAACCTGGAAATTTGACATGGTGCAGGCAAAAATAACCAAGGACTGTGTACTACTCTACTCCTCTTCTACCTAAACAGAAGTCTGCTCAGTTTGACAAATGAACACAGCAATCAACTCGTCTACTTGCCTGTTGGGATCATCCTTGGCATATTCATCATCACTTGGCAAAACCAAGAGCACTTTCCAAAAAACATGCTCTTGTTGAACCGGAATATGTTCAGTGATTAATGAGATGAGATCCAGGGGAGTCCAAGCTAAACCACTTAAAGAGAGACAGAAATTGGTGAAAAAACCCACCTCAGTGTCTTTCCCACCAAGCTGCAATACTGTAACCAGATGCCTTCAGGAATTGCAGCTGCTAAATCTGTTACATGAGCCTCACTTTGGGGATTTCAGGACCACAGGTGTATTGCTTCACTTCCACGCTGATCCAAGACACACCCAGGCCACTGGAGAGCATGAGGAGCCATGGGAAGTCAGACCTCCTGCTGCACTTCAACAACTTCATGCCACAAGCCAGGTCACTAAGAGCTCGTTTATTCCTCTCCCCCCATGCTCCATCCCAGGTCCCATCCCGCCCCGGTACAAAACCACCCCCCGTAATATCCATCAGATCCCTAAAGTTACACCCCAAAGGATCAGATGGCCTAACACCTTCACTACCTTAGCTTTAGTGGAAGGTGTCCCTGCCCATGGGCAGGAGGGTTGGGGGTTGGAACTAATGAAGTGATCTTTAAGGTCCTTTCCAACCCATTCTGTGGTTCTGCGATCCCCCTGGTTTCCCTTACTTCCAAAATACTCCCACAAGCAAGGCCGCAAGTGGACATCCAGGCATGATTAGCCCTACCTTACTGCCATTTTTAAGATCTTTGGCATTTCTGTTACAGCTTGCTTTGAACGAAAACAAGAACCAAAACCCAGCCTACCTTACCAACTGCTGGTAGAAGTGCTGAACTTTCATTTCATGCACTGTCTTGTTTCTCAGCCAGTTCAATCTGGAAACAAAGTTACTTTTTTTGGTATAAAATAGGTATTTTAACCAACTCTAAGAAACACTGAGGCCTGAGAAATACTACAGAGGCTTCAGAAAGTTGCTGTTAATAGTATTTGGATTTTCAGTCTTGGTCATGGCATTTGTGCAGGAAGAATCTTATGGGGGCTATTTAGGAACAGACAATTCTGCAAAACCATTAGCATTCACAATGAAAGACTGTTTGGTAACTTATTTTCCAAAAATCTACCAGATTGCCAGCTGATGCCACTAGAAGTATCCTTACCTCGTGCAAGAGATTCCCAGCTTTCCTCCATTCCCCAGGTTTACAAATCTCTTGCACAAGTTCTCCATGGCTATAGGCCACTCTGCACTGGGAGACAGTGCTTTCAGTTGATGTTTTGAATCCATGCCACAGGGAGCAGCTGGAAATGCCCTCATTTGACGTTTCAACTTTGTTCGAGCTGCCACTGCTTCCCTCCACCTTTAGAAGAGAACAGATAAATAGGTCACACTAATAAACTCCTCTGCAGACCTTTGTCACCAGGTATTTGTAGACTGAACACCACAGCAACCACAAAACGCTAAGCACATATCCAGAAAATGAGCATCCAAGAGAAAGAACACAAGGATAAACTATTACAAGTTTCTAGATAGAATGGAGATGAAATCTCCTACCAAGCTCATTCCTCCCACAGGGTGTGCTCCCCTGCCCATGTACAGCTGAGTAATTTAGCACAGGCTGCTGGTAAGAGTGTAAAGTCTACCCTTATCACGGAGACAAGACACCAGACAGCTCCTCACCAACACTCCCAAGGAAAGCAGGTATGTCCCAGGATGGTAACTCACCGTTTTAAGTACTTGCAGAAACACTGGAGCTCCTGAAGGGTTTCCTTGGCAATCTGGAAAATCTCATCCTCCAGAGAGAGCTCCATGAAGTGGCCACACACCTCCTCTGAGCACCGGGCAATACGGGCTTGCCGGTCTCTTTCTAAGGCACACCTGGTTCCAAATAAAACAAACTAAGACCTCTAGTGAAGTGAAGACCTGCAGCAAATGCCAATTCAATCGGCTGAGGTGCAAACAGGGAAGACCACGACATTTAGGAAACCCTTGGCAAAGCAAACCACAACACACAGCATATTGTACCATACCTTAACTCATTGGCTGAAGCTTCTTTAACACTCTCCTTTATTACTTCTTCCATTAATTCCACACCCAGCAACTGGCTCAACTGCTTTATTAACTGTTCTCTTTCCTGCTTTTGCCTGGAAGGACAGAGAAAAGATTTACACAAGTGAAAAAATCTACACTGGCAAACCTGGCACAACACGCAGCGTCAAACAGCTGGTTTGCCTAAAACTGAGTTCCCACTGGCTGATTCCTAAAGATAAAACAGCATTGCATGGAGCCAGGTTTCCCGCAAAAATATCGATGACAACGGGGTTATTTGAGGGAAATATTTACCCATGAGCAACCTGATCTAGCGAGTGGCATCCTTGCCCATGGCAAAGGAGTTGGAAAAGTTCCTGCACCCAGCAGGTCTGGGATGTCTGGGATGCATGTCCCATTCCTGAAGCTCTGGGTGAATAAAAAAGTTCCTAAAATTCCCACCCCATGTTTTCACAGTGGCTCTGTGAGGTCCCCAAAATGCTAACTAGCAGATCACCTGAGAATGCAGAAGGGACACCCTGTCTGCATCATCCCAGGGGAGTTCAAGGTGAGACAGTTTCTGCTGGTGTGGCAGAAAGACACAGGGGCTCGAGCACAGGTAGAAGGACTCAGGTTGGCACCAGCTGTCCATACGTTGTCCCAGGGTGTCCCCAGCCCACCCTGCCTCACCTCTCCTCCTCCACTCTGCGCCGTTCCTCCTGGACACGCTGCCTTTCCACACTAAGCACGCTTCCAGCCACTTGTCTGAGGATCTCCCCAGTCACTTCAGCCACGAGTTCCTCCACAGTGGCCTCCGAGGTGCTGTGCAGAAACAGCAAATCTCTTTTCAAAGTCAGGAAGTTTTCATTCAAAGCCTCGGGTCTGTGCTTTTCTCACCCACACCTTATTCTTCATGGTGGGCTGACTCCAGCCACAAACCAAGCACCCACACTGCTGCTGGCTCACTCCCCTCCCCACACTGGGACAGGGAAAAAAGTAAGGAATTAAAAAGGAGACCCCACAGATGGAGATGAAAATACTGCAACAGGGAAAGGGAAAACCCCCACGCCCCCATCAAGCAAAGCAAAGGCAGCCAGCCACCACTTCCCAAAGGCAGAGCAATGCTCAGCCAGTCTCTAATCAATGTCCACCCCCCTGAAAGCCAGAAACCCCCACCTTCTTCCTCTAATTCAGTTTTATTTCTGACCATGACATCACACGGAACGGACTTCAGCCAATCCGTTCCAGTTCAGCAAGAACCACAACACTGGTGGAATAATACTTGTTTGGGTCACATCCCACATCTACAACTCTACCAACTGCCCTGGAGAGCAAATGTTTATCTGAAGCAAAGCAGCCAGATCTGGACTTGCTCCTCTTGTCCCCCTTCGGGCACCTTCCCTTTCACAACACAGACTTCTTGCAAGGCAAGGCTTCCAGAGGTTTGGGTGAGCCTTCCCTTGGGCTACCTGGCACGTAGCAGAAAGGTCTGCTTTCCCCTCAACCACCTCAGTAACACCACCTCCACTACAGACCTTGCAGTGCTTAGTTTTACAATCTTCACACTTGGGGATGCTAAGGCAGGTGGGCAGCTTTGGTGACACACTCCAGGAGAACCAGCAATAAATGCTCTTTACCAGATGGCAGCGTCCACGTAAGCTGCTCCTGCTCTGCCCACTTCTCTGCACTCTCCTTTGAGGACGTCGTGCACGAGCCCGTCCACCACCTCGGCGATGTCCTGAAAGAAAGCACAGGAAGCAGCTGGAGCAAAGGTGCAGTCCTCACCAGGGTGGCCTGGGTGTAAACTGGGAGTAAGGCTCTCTAGCCTTGTTTCACTGACTGTGATTCACAGCATCATCTGTATTTTCTGCTTACAAACTGAGCCAACTTAACCAAACACAACAGCCTGGAAATTTTAGACTACCTAAAAGGTTAGTAACAGCCCAGAAACAAAAGCAACTTTCTATACTAAATTCAGGCAAGTCAAGTTAGGAAATCATAACTAAGAAGAGAGAATATTGAGAGAGATTCCCATTTTCTTACTTCAGATTTTCTCTTATTCGAGCTGATTTAATTCCAAATGACCAGGTCTAACCTTCCCTGAAATGTGGCCACACTTAGGTAGAATATGGCAGCTGTGCTGTACAAAGCAATGTAACACCCCGAGATTGGCTCAGCATTGGCACAAACATGTTTGTGAGCGAGAAAAACAAGCGCAGGTACACGGGATACACATTCAAGACCCAACATTAATGGTCGTGTACCCACAAGAAAGAACTCTGTCACGTCTCACTTGAAATACACAGACATTCCAGAAAACTAAAAAAACCTAAGAACTCAGTTACCTTTTATTACATTTCAGAGACCTCTCCCAAACATAACATGATGGGTTTACGTTTCCCTACCGTGTCTGTGTAGCCAGGCTGAGGCTTTGAAGGGAGAATCTCGGGTTGAGCAGCAGCTTGGGAGATGGGTGGTGCAGGAGGCAGCACTGGCACAAGCTGACGAGGCAACAGTGAGGGCAGAAGATGAGCCTGGGGCTGGATTCTTACTGCTGGAGCCTCTAAATCCACACCTCTGCTTTCCACTCTTCCTTCTTGGGAAGGGAAAGGAGAAAAATTAAGGAAAAGAGGTCAGTCACAAACAGAAAGCAGAACTGTTACATTCAAAAGCTGGCTTGTTTGATAAAACTCATCAGGTCATAAAATAAGTCTGTAACAGAAGCGTGTCGTCCTAAAGTTAAAAACATAATTATATCATAGAAACTAATTTCTATTTATGAATATTTTATACAAAACATTCAAAAATGTCACTGCACATTACCTCCAGTACCAAGCATGTACATTTCCAACAAAACATCTGTTTCAAGTCAAGCACACCTCACCCCTACACACAATATCTGTATTTTCAGCAAGGACAGAAAAGCATACACTCAGCTAACATGAAAACCAACATGATTATACACACAGTGGGAACAAACAGCTGCCAATCAAAATATGCAAACTGCAAAGGCAAGCTGGTTTTCTGGAGTAAGCAAATATCTCGTTATTTCACCTGCGTTGGCTAAATTTGTCTCAATTCCCACAGCGTGTTTCCTGAACTGGGAAATACATTTTATTCATCACGTTGCTCTTGGCTTTTACATAAATAAATAGATACATAAATAAATAAATAGATACATAAATATTTATTTATTTACATAAATAAATAGATACATAAATACAGCTGAGCAACTTGGCGTAGTGGAGGGTGCCCCTGCCATGTCGGGGGGCTTGGAACTAGATGAGCTTTAAGGTCCCTTCCAACCCAAACCACTCTGTGATTGTGTTCACGATTTATATTTTAATGTTTTTGTTACATTCAGATTTCCAGGCAATTTCAAACCCTGTCAGCCAAGAGCAGTTTCTGCTCACAGAGCTGACTCAGCAGCACATTCCTGAGCAGTATCTAGAATGCATGTTAGCTCTCACCTGTTGTTTCCATGCTGGGTTTTTGGCTACCGCCAGCTTGATCCACAGAGGTGCTTCCACCCACGTACTTGTTCTGTCCGTTGAAGCTGGACACAGGCACGTGGTGGGGCACTGAGGGCAAAGGCCCCCCATTCACAACCTCCCCGACTGAGACAGTGAGCTTCTGGCTGACAAATACGGATTTCCGAGGTTTGGGTAACCCATCAGGCTCCAGGAAAGCAGAGCGATTCAGCTCCACGTAACCCCTGGGGAAGAATAAAAATAACAACCAGGAGTACATCCCCAAAGCTCCAACAACCTACAGGTTTTCAGTCTGGAAATGTATTGCTTCAAAAGAGAATGTTGACAGGAAATAGACCACTGATGGTTTTTTTTTCTCCTTCTCCACTCTCTTGAGATTCCAGGTGTGGATGATCGCACAATGTATGGATTTCCACGGCAGACCTGTGAACCACTTGCTTCCACCATCCTCTAAAAACCAGACTGCAATGTTCAGCTTCATTCCACCCTACAGGAATCACCACAATGCCCGTTTACTAAGAAGAAGAACTGTCTCCCCATTTCCAACAGGGCTGCAGTTTACAACAATTCAACTACAAGACAAGAACTTAGACCAATTATTTTCCTACTGGCTTATTTACCACGGCTCCGAGGGAAAAAGTCCCTGGAGTCCAATGGAGACTGAGCTCAACATGCAGTTTTTATCTTTGGGGAAAATGTTTTTCTCCTGTTTTTATCACCCTTCAGAAGGCTGAAAGAATTTTGATCCTTGAAACCCCTTGTCAAGCCACGGAAAATAAATAAGTCAGTGCTGAGAGTGCCAAAAAACGTCGTGGGAAGTCTTCTCTCCTATGAAGGAAGGCTGAAGGGGTTTGGATTGTGCAGCCCAGAGAAGAGAAGGCTCCAGGGAGACCTTAGAGCCCCTTCCAGTGCCTAAAGAGGCTCTGAGAGAGCTGGAGGGGGACTTTGGACAAAGGCAGTACCACGACAAGGGGCAATGGCTTCCCACTGCCAGTGGGCAGAGTTAGATGGGATAGTGGGAAGAAATTCTCCCCTGTGAGGGTGGGGAGGCCCTGGCACAGGGCACATTGCCCAGAGAAGCTGTGGCTGCCCCATCCCTGGAAGTGTCCAAGACCAGGTTGGACAGGGCTTGGAGCAACATGGGCTGGTGGAAGGTGTCCCTGCCCATGGCAGGGGGTAGAATGAGATGAGCTTTGAAGGTCCCTCTCAGCCCTAACCATTCTGTGATTCTATGAGGTAGCTACAGTGATACCAACCCCCTTTCTTGAGGGAAAGAGCTTTTCATAGTTACAGCAATAAAAACTAGAACAGATCATTAAAATTTGCACCCATCAGTATCCCAGTGCTTTGCCTAGAAAGCCCAGGCCCTACTCTTCGCCTGTTCTTTTTTTTTGGTTCCAAACTTCAGGAGCAGCTCCCCTACATCAGCCCTTTGCCTGACATCAGTCTAACCCCCCCTCAGGGATCGTTTTCCTCACACTTACCCATCTGATACACTCAGGCCATAGTAACTTATAAAATCAGTTGCCTCCTCACAATCTTTGAACAGCAGCATGCGGACCAGGTGGTCCAAGGGAAACGCTGTACATCTCTGGGTGCTCACAGTGTAGGCAATATTGAGGGATTTGAGACCATCTTTACGAATCTGGGGGACAAGAAAAGGAAAAGCCACATAAACTACCAAGAAAGAACCCAAAACATAACATAAAGCGTACAATAAACACGAAAATCACGTTTAAATATATCGATACTTTGTCATCAAATATCCACACAAACAACTACTCAGATTTAACTTTCTTTTTAAGTTCTCTGCACTTGCTTTCCAGTTTCTGTTCCTCTTTCATGATGCTCATTTTGAGGATATCCCTTTGTGAATCTCGTGCAGAAAAACACCTTGCAAGGGCTTCTGCAAGTGCAGGTTCGTATTTGCTCTGCAAGACTCTCAGGCCTGTTTCTCTGCTTCCCAATTATTATTTTCATGGGAAATACATATTTGTACACAGTTACAGGGAAAAAAATGCCAAGAAGAGCATTTTAGTATATGCCTTTTATATCACAACAGAAAGCTCCCGATTAATTTTTAACACGTCTGAAGAAGCAATAGCAACATTATTTTTAAGGCTCAATATCTACTAAGTTTTCTGCTAAATCCCAGACTGTTTTACTGATTAATACTTTAAAAAATATCCTTTTTCTCACCTGGTTGAAATAGCCATGTAAGAGACAGGCATTCAGATAGGAAGCTGTTTGCACAAGCTTGAAAAACCTCACAAAGTTGTTACTGTTTAATGCAGCAAAAGCTTGAACTGCAAATCTAACTTCAGGCGAGTTTCTAACCTCTGGATGAAACTGCTGAACTTCTCTGTGGAGACAAAAGACAGAGACAAACCTTTTGCTGCAATATTAACAATCACAATTCAACAGCAACCTGTAACAACACAGAATTAAAAACAGGAGCATTACTATTTGCCTGGACTTAATCCTAAACTCAATTCCTCCCAAAGGCAAAAAAGAGAAAACAAGTGGTGTCTTGTTCCCACCTGAGAATATCCCCCTTGTTGAGATTCAGCAAGACATTATAACCTCGGAACTCTGCTTCACTCTTGCAGTAAATTCCCTTGTTAGCCAGGTCCTGATACATCTCCTTCAAGCTCTGCAGGCATTTAGTCATGTTCTCATTGTTGATTTTGGCATCAAAGGAGGACATGGGCTCTTCACACAAGTGGTGAGCACAATGAATGTGAAAGCGAGTGCACTTCTCAATGAGAGACACCATCAGCGGGTTGCAGAGATGTTGCTGGGTTATATCCTAACCAGAATGATAAAGAACACATTACATATGTTTTGAAACAAGTTGAAGACCAGTCACCTTTGGAAAACCCATTTCCCTGCGCTTCGAGTCACTCCACAATTCAAAATGTCTGCTTCATTATTTACAGCACGATGTGATCTTTCACTTTCTATCACCAAACACCTTTTTCCACAGTGCTCACCTTTCTTATTCCACGGGTTCTGTTCCAGACAAAGTCATACCACTCTCGGTAGTTTCCTTCTCCTTGATCCATAATGTTTGTCACTAAATAGTCCATGGTCATACTCAACACCTCAGAAGGTCTCAATTCATGGGGCAAAGGTTCCTCCTGATCTGCCGAGGACCTGCTGTATTCCTTGATTGCTGCCGCATGATCTACCTGCAAGATGTGGAGAAAACACTCAAAATCCAAGACATGTGAACAACTTCTCAGGAGTAAAGAGGATTTCATCCCATCTATGCCATTACTTCAGTAAGGAGTAGATTTTTAAAGTCTTGACTTAGTCTCAAACTCATAGCCCTCAAGACAACATGTATATTGAGATATATAATTACATACAATATGTAATTATAGTTTTAGGACTATAGTTCTAAAAACTTGTCTGTAGCTAAATAAAAGACAACTAAGAGTGAAAAAGCAATTCTCTAGCCTTCTTGCTTTCCAAAGGAGAATTGAAAGGCATTAATGAAACAACCTACAGCATTTTCCCAACAAAATTAACCCTGTAATCAACTAAACAATACCGACAGCTTTAATGAGCAGCAGGAAAACTGATATCCTGGGAATCTCGTACCTTGTCAGATCCTAGAAGCAATTCAAAGATGCTGAGCTGGTTTCTTGTCTCCCTCATGTAACGCTCCTTTTCAGGACACATGTCCGGGCAAGTGCCAACAACAGTTTCTGCTTTGTCAAGATCAGTCCTTTTTATTCGAGCTAAAAAAATTAAGTAATTGAACAAACAATAAGCATCCCTTGGGGTTTGGGGTTTTGTTGGTGGGTTTTTTTTGTTTTTTTTTTCATGACAAGCTCTTACTCTGATGTGCCAAGAGAAGCCTGAGCATGCAAGGCTATACCCACACCTTGATGTAGTCAGAAATGCACAAGGATGGGGCTCCTCCCACTCTGGGGCCTGTCTCAGCGTTGCACATATTGAAGAATTTTGCTGAAAAGTTTGAAGTTTCTAAAGATACCCAACGTTCTGTGTCATAAGTAAGCATCAGCAATTTCAAAATTCCACATCAAGTGCAAGAGAAATTTGTTTGTAGGTATTAAAAATGAGACCTTAAATTAAAGTAGGGTCACTTTTGAAACTGCAAGAAAGGATGGAAGGGTTTACAACCAGCACTGTGAAACAAAGGGCCATTTCTTGAAATAATTGCCAGCTGTGTAATAGTTCGAATTCAGAGAAACACTAGAGGCCCTGGCACAGGGTGCCCAGAGAAGCTGTGGCCGCCCCACCTCTGGAAGCATCCAAGGTCTGGCTGGATGGGGCTGGGAGCAACCTGGGCTAGTGGAAGGTGTCCCTGCCCATGGCAGGAGAGTGGGACTGGATGAGCTTTAAGGTCCCTTCCAACCCAAACCATCCTGTGGTTCTATGAAATGCAGTTTGGGTCACTTTTAAAGAGCCTGTAGAGACGCAAATCTCCCTGCACTCTCTCCTTCACTGAAGATGGAACTGTCTGCCCTTCCCTTTACAAGAAATTGCACGTGCAGTAAGTAAAACAGATTTTTGTGTGTTCTACAAGAGAAACAAAAAGTGACACGCCAGGTATTTTAGACTGCTCCACGTTAAACTCCCACTTCCATAGTAACACAACAGCTTTGCCACAAACCCCAAACCCTTGCTTTTTTTCCAGCAGAGCAGCAGATGTTACACTCGTCAACTTCTATAATTACCTTGCCTCATGATTTTGTCCCTTTGGTCCAAAAGCCGGTATCTTTCTTCAGATGTCTCTGCCACTAATCCCACCAGGTTACCAAGCGATGACAGTGAAGCTCCCAAGCCCTCTGAGTTCTGCCCTTCAGAACTAGAATCAAACAGATCTGCTTCGAACTGCAGCGCCTTTCGAAGACCAGGTTTCTTTGCTGGAGAACTAAAAGGAGAAGGTTTTTTTATCAGTAATAATACACTAGTGCGTGCCCTGTCTTAATCAGATCACTGTTCTTCAGGATGCCAGCATTTGTTTAGAAGAGTATTTTGTTCACAAGGCAACGTATCAAATAAAGGAAGTACATTTGGATGTGCTAAGGTTGTTCTGAGCTAACACCAGCACTGGGAGTTAATCTGGTTAAATCCTCAGCACTGCCCTGACAACACTGCCAAGTGTTTCTGGATTGTGAGAAAAGCCTCCACCTTTGTGCAACAGAAAAGGTATTACTGAAAGTGTCTTAGAGAAGACAAAAACAAGATGGTTCTTGTAGCATTTTTTGATCACTGTGGTACAGCAGTTTGTATTTTAAGCTAGGAATTGACCTGCTGGCATGGGGAAAAAAAACAAAAACAACAAATGCTTTCTATAGGAAGAGAGATTATTAAAATATTTTAAAGAGTAAACATTCTTTTTAACTCAAGGAACCTTGCTTCCTTCACAACACATTACTGGTTTTATAGTTATATGACTACACATATCAAATTACTTTTGTCAGACTAGACACCCCACTGAGTATAAAGACGACAACCTTGCCACTTCTGTGACTACCACGGAACAGAAGGATTCCTGTGCAGACTGCTGACTCCAAGTGAGACAAGACAACGATCCAAACTACTCTGAAAAGGGGATTCTGATTCCACAGAACTCTGACTGCCTACAAAGGAAACGGCTCGCTTCGGGAGCTTGTTGAATCACGACCACTGACAGTGTCACTACTCTTTGGTCCCAGTTTGGCTCTGCACTGTTTCATTCAATTCCCTCCTGCCTCACTACTGCAGGTGCTGTCATGTTGTTATGGACAAAATATTCAAAAGAAATACAGAGACCGAGGTGAAAGACCTTAATACGCAGCTAGGAGCATCTTTCTGACCAAGTGTGAGAGCTGTGTCCTTGTAATGCAGACAAAACCAGAAGAGAAGGGAAGCAACGCTCCCTGATGGGAACATGACTGTTTGGCAACACTGGTGATAATTTTTCTCCATGCTCCCCATTTCCTGCCAGGTGGATTCCCAGAGAAGCAGACATACCTTCTCCCAGGCATGACACTGCTGGCAGAGGATCTTATTAAAGGTTTTCGAAGCGGGGAATGCTGATAGCTTTGCTCTTCACTGCTTTGCCTTCCTTCATCTTCCCCTGCTTTCTTCTCCTTCGACGAAAATTCTCTTTTTGCTGGACCTGAAATGACACGCAAACATGAAACCTGCCAAGCAATTTAAGCAACAGCTCTTTCTTGACCCCTTGGGGTTGGTGGTGAGCAGTGTGTTTAAACAAAAATACTACTGGAAAATAAAGCCTAAGAGGCACAGTTTTGTACACGCATACAAAACTTTCAGGACGACTTGCACTAGGAGCTCTACCAAGTTAAGTTTTTATCAATAGCTATCAGAGTCACTGTTCTATAAAGAGTATTTTTCAATAAAATATCACTTATCAATAACTGCAATTGTCAGCAGATTGTCAGCAAATGAAGTCTGATCATCATCCAAATTCTCTCAGGTTTGGGATATAATCCACAAGCCAGAACTCCCTACAGGATACAAAATCCATTTCACCTGCGTAAATCACAATTCCATGTACTCCTCCTGAAGCGTTTTAAGTATTTAAGTTCCCAAGCTTAGACTAAAGTCAGCACAAGTACACCCACACTTGCAGGAAGGGAGAACTTCTCCCAGGAACAATTTTTAAACCAGTTGGATTTCTTAAATCCTCTCAGAATATTTATTTTAGAATGCTGCTGGGGATGTAACACCGCAATAAAATGACAAAGGCAAAGAGGCAGCCCTAGAGCTGCTGCTTCAAGATGGTAATTCTCAGGAAGACAACTCTGCAGCTGTTTTCTGGAAGGCAAGTCTGTGGTTGGTCAAACCTGAAGTGAACCATTCATATGCTGCAGGTGAAGTGCATCCCCAGGCTAGGATCGGGTACACACACTGCATTCATAAAGCTAAAGAAAGGGAAGCACTTGACAATTCCAGTGTTTGCCTGGGGTTTAACAACCTCCTCCTAATCCCAAACAAGGTCTGGAGTCAAGGGTTCCCAATTCTGAACTCTGTGGGTTGTTCTCTTTTTTGGTTCATACAGAGTCTAACTGCTGATACGCATAACAGCAACCTCAGCAAAACAGACAATCAGCTCCAGAGTACTCCTTAACTCGGTTCTCAGGACAGTTTCCTGAAAACTGGAAGTCCACATCCCAGTCCATGGTCTGAGGCAGACAGCAAAGCATTTCAAACTGGATTTTCTTACACCCGCAAAGAAATCCTACTTCTAGACAGAAGCACAAAGTTAACGTCACCATACTCCTGCTCTGTGGCTGCATGAAGAATTTATAAACTCTCTTCTAAAACTACAGTCATTTGAGGTGTCTTCAGCTCTTCTGTATGGCTAAAACAGCACTTTGCTTCAGATCAAGCAAAAGGTTTTAGACAACAGGAATGTAAGAGAGAAACAATGTAATTTTCAACCATATCTCTGCTAGAAGATAATTCTGATATTATTCTCAGCACATCAGGAAAAAAGAAGAGCATATAGAATGCTATTTATGCATCACCCAGTAATCTGGAAACACAGACTTACTCGTCTTTTTCTTTTGCCAAAATGTTACTATGTCTTTGTGTAACTCTTTCGCTTTTTTCCTGGCAAGAGCTGCAGAGGCCTGAAAGAAAACAAAAGCAGGGCATGAAAACCTATTGGCATCACAAAACCAAAACTCACAGCACAGTTTTTGCCAGAGAAACATTTACTCACTCCCACAGAATTCTGGTTGCTGCATTTTAGCCTCTCACATAACACCAATCAGCTGGACTAGTTGCCACAAAAAAGTGCTGCTTTTCTAAGAGCTACAGCAAATTTAGAGCACTTGAAACTAAAGGAGTGTTTTTAAGCACAAAACAGGATCAGACCACGCAGTCTCTGAACTGGCTGCTTAACGCACCTCAGCGCTGGGACCTGAAAGACCATCCAACTTCAACCCCTACCAAGGGCAGATATAACTTTCACAAGCCCACGTTGCTCCAAGCCCCACCTAACCCGACCTTGAACACTTCCAGGGATGGGGCAGCCACAGCTTCTCTGGGCAACCTGTGCCAGGGCCTCACCACCCTCACAGGGAAGAATTTCTTCTTAACATCTAACGTATGTTAGATGTTAGTAACTCCTCTTTTAACTGTCCCCCCTTCTCTCCCTACCTGCTGTCCCTGTAAAAAGTCCCTCCTTTTTGTAAGCCGCCTTTAGGCACTGGAAGGGGTTCTAAGGTACCCCTGGAGACTTCTCCACGCTGAATACTCCCAAGTCTTGTGCCGTCCACTTCTGATACTCACGTGATCAAAAAAGTGAAGAATGGCCATTTTCTTGTTACGCCTGGTCATGACCCGCCGGACTTTTACGAACTGGCCAAAGTGCTTCTCCAGCACGGTCCTGTCGTTGAGGTAATCAGGGATGTTCTTGCACTGGATGGCCGTCAGCTCGGCGGCAGGCAGGCCGCCCAGCCCCTCCGTGCTCTCGGTGCCGCGGGTCCGGCGGGCGGGGGCGGCGGGGGCCGCATCTGTGACGGGAAGGAGCACGACGGCCGTCAGAAAGCGGGGTGACAGCAGTCAGAAAGCGGGGTGACAGCAGTCAGAAAGCGGGGCTGCCCCAACACCACCCTCGCTCACCTTCCCGGGGGAGCTCCCGCGCCTCGGTCACCGACGGCTCCTCCGCGGGTCCGCGCTCGGGCTCCGCGCCGTCCCC
>VXAY01000193.1:0-15734 GCA_013399855.1 Oxyruncus cristatus
GGGGGGGAGTCATCAATGGCCGCTGGAGGAACATGAGTGACCGGGGGGACCATTGATGACCAGGGTAATCATCGATGGCATGGGGAGACTGGGAGTCCTGGGGGGACACCAGCGGCCGGGGGGGACTACAGGGGACTGAGGGGACATCAATAAGTCGAGGGGGGACCGAGCTGTCCTGGGGACCATCGGTGACCAGGGGGATCAACAATCTGCATCCCCAAGGCCCCCAGCACAGCCTCGCCCCCAGCACAGGGCTGGACCCTCACCCTTGGGGAGCCCCCCGAGGCACAGCCCCGGGCAGGGTGGTCAGACACTGGAAGGGGCTGCCCAGGGAGGTTTGGAGTCTCCATCCCTGCAGGTGTCCAAGGACTGGACGTGGCACTCACTGCTCTGGGCTGGGCGACAAGGTGGGGGTCGATCACAGCTTGGATGATCCGGGAGGGCTTTTCCACCCTCGGTGATTCTGGGATTCTGGGAAGGTGTTCCAGACAGCACAGACACGGGACAGGGAAAAGACCTCCGAGATCAGGCCCAACCTTTGCCTCAACACCACCACGGCCACTAAATAGTGGCATGTCCCCAAGTGCCACATCCACACCCTTTTGGACACCTCCAGGGATGGTGACTCCACCACAGCCTGGGCAGCCCCTTCCAGTTCCTGACCACCCTTCCCAGGAAGAATTTTTCCCCTAATATCCAACCTGAACCTCCCCTGCAGAGGCTTGAGGCCCTTTCCCATGGTCCTGTCCCTTGTTCCCTGGAAGCAGAGCCTGACCCCCACCTGGCTCCCCCCTCGGGTCAGGGAGTTGTGGAGGTGCCACAGGAGCAGCCCAAGCATCTCCCCCTCCAGCAGGACCATCAACACACACCAGACTCTCTTCCCAAACCGTCCACAATTCCAGGACCACGGAAGGCTGCCAGGACGAAGAACTATCAGGGGCACTTTTTAATTTGCGCTCATTAATCCCTGCAGAGCACCAATTCTGGGCATTCCCTGGGAATTCCCAAAATAGCAGCGAGATCCTTGGTTAGTTTTTTGCAACATTGTCACTCTTCCTTCCCAACTCCTGATCCAGAAAATACTTTGTTACCAACTCCCACGTCGGATTTTTACTCCGGCATTTCACAACAGAGATGAACACCAGAGTGGATGGAAGTGAAACATCGTCTCCAGCACTAGAACACAATTCCTTCGTATCCACAACCCCCCTCTGTAGCACAGGAATTTTCCCAGTAGGGCTTTATTAATTTGGGATTCGCAGATCTCACCGTAAAGTGTCTGAGAAATTCTGATTCGTGCCACCCTGACACTTCTGGAGGAAAGCAAAGTTTGTTTTCCAAATTCCAACCAATAACAACAGCAATAAACTAAGGAAGTCATTGCACTGAGTTCTTTCAATTTAAGTACAAAAACCCTTCCTCAATTTTGTTCCCTCATCCCCAGTTCTTTCCCCTCACAGCACAGAATAAAAAGAAGGACGTTTTCAATGAAATCTAAATATCTGAAAGTGCTTAATGTTAACACTGACCTTCAAATAAACTTATTTTAAAGAGGGCAGATGGTGCCATCGCTGCCTTATTTCACAGCTTTTGTTTTCAACACCTTCATGTTTTTTCGCCATTTCCTTCATCTGCATTTGTGAAAAGCCCAGTGGTTGAAGCCTTTGCTTAATGGGACATAAATGCAAATTCCTGCACAAGCAACTAGGTCTGGAAACCCACTCTGGAGCCAAAGAATTAAAGGAAAACAGTCGACATTTAATTTGAAGTTATTTATTTTAAGAACTTCAGCTTGCACATTGTACAAAATTTTGACAAATTCAACAACAACAACAACAAAAAAAATCTATAAAATGCTGTGGGGTGGGTTTTTTTTTTCCCTAACATATTAACATAATAGTTTTCCAAAGGCTAAGAGTTAAGAACACCAAAAAAGAGGCACATTTGTTCCAGTCTGTCTGCAGTAAAGTGTGATTAAAAACATCCCTGTCTTGTTGAGGTATCAAACTGCAAACTTTGGTAATGGTAGAAAAATACAAAGTGAGCCTTCTCGGTGGCAGGTCCAATACAAAACGTTCATAAAAAACCCCCAGAATTGGTTATTTTTCATTTCCAGGTAGAAATGCAGTGAAACAAAGGTTAAAAAAAAAAAAACAAAAAAAACCCCAAAACACTTTAATTCACCCAACACTAGGAAACATGATCCTCTGCAAATCCACACTAATCACACACAGCTACAGTGTTCCAGGTTACCAAAGATCTGGCTGGCAAGTTAAAACAATTCAGTGCTTATGAAAAAAAAACAAAAACAAACCAAAACAAAAAAAAAAATATGGTGATTCAGAGCCCAGTCTTCCAGCAAAGGACAAAAGGCACTTAAGAATGGCTTTAGGATATTCCATAATGGCATTTCGGGATAGAGGACAGCACCTGGCTGAACAAATCCTTCCCTACAACAAGTCCAGTGAGGTAGTACTTCATATTGCTCCAACTACTTGGCTCTAAGCAAGCAGCTTTATGGTTTTGATATACAAAATTAGCAGGAAATGGCTTTTCGTCAGACATATAAAAAACCCCAGTTCTTACCAAAAAAAAAAAAAAATAGCAAATACCCACTTGTGGTACAAAGCCAGGAACCATCTCTTGTACAAATCGAGTATCAAAAACGCTGCCAAGGTGATGCACAAGTCTACCTTGATGGCCAAATCCCCAGACAGTGAAGATTGTTCTAGCAACCGAGCCATTTTTGGAATAAAAAAATAAAAATAAAAATAAAGGGGAGCGTGAAGGGGCGGGGGGGGCGCTCTGAGAACTTTCCTCATCATTAGCAGCCTCACCGGAAGCACTTTCGGTCCATTAAGAACAAATAATTCTGTGCTGATGAATGGCAGGTTTGAGGGGAGGAGAAAAAAAAAAACACAACAGGAAATAAAAAAAAAAAACCCACAAAAAAACAAAAAACAAAAACAAACAACAAAAAAGCAAACTTCAACGTTTAGAACAAAAACCAAAAATCCACGAACGTACAAAAGGATAGTCCTTGGGGTTTATAGTTTTTTTTTTTAAAAACAAGGAAGACTTCCAACCTTTTTTAGGGGGTCTGGGAGAACACAGACTACTGGTTTTTTTGGTTTTTTTGTTTTTTTGTTTTTTTTAAATTAAGCCCATGGTTAAGTGTGAACCCAAGGAAACGAGAAGTGCTTTACAGAATCACCGGCCGTTGCCGTAGCCAGGGAAGAGCTGGGTGAGGATGTTCTGCAGGGCCTCGTTCACCTCCATGCTGTAGGACTTGCCCAGGTCGTAGCGACAGGCAGGGCAGCTGTACACGTCAGCCCTGAAGGATCTGTCCAGGCAGTCCTGAGGGACACAAGAATTCCTGGTTAAGGGATAAGTGGTGGTTCCAGGTGCCCGGCTGGGAAAGGCCGAGGCGGAGAGAAAAACGTCGCTCCGTGCAGCGGCACGTGCACAACCCACAGGTGGGCGCGTTCCAACCACCTCCTCCAAAGCTCCCAGGAGCCAAGGAAGCCCGTGGAACCCAACATGATTCCACAGCGTCGAATCCCATGTTGGATTCCACAGCACCTTTCCCGGAATCAAACCCCGTTCAAAGCAAAACGGTCCAAAAAGGATAAGGAAGCAGAGAATGGGAAGGGATCTGTCCCGAGAACAGAGGGGAACGACACAACTGAAAACTGCTGAGGCCAAATGGGAACTGCCTGGGTTGAGATGAACAGATAAAGATGGCACAGAATGGTCTGGGTTGGAACAGGCCTTAAAGATCATCTTGTTCCACCTCCTGCCATGGGCAGGGACACCTTCCACTGGCTCAGGTTGCTCCAAGCCCCGTCCAACCTGGCCTTGGACACTTCCTGGGATGGGGCAGCCACAGCTTCTCTGGGAAACCTGTGCCAGGGCCTCCCCACCCTCACACCCTTCCCCATATCCCATTTAACCCTGCCCTCTGCCTTGGGAAGTCAAGGACACAGGGTTGAGGTGAACGCTATCGTGGAATTCCAGGGTGGTTGGGGTTGGAAGGGACCTTAGAGATCATCCAGTTCCACCCCCTGCCATGGGCAGGGACACCACCTTTCACGAGATATTTCAAACTATTATGAATTCTGTTTCTCAATTATGTTCCTCAAGATCAACAATTCTCCTGCAGCTCTGCTGGAGGTTCTGCAAAACCAACCCAAACTCCACACACTCTGTAGGGCCATGGGACCCACCAGTGTTTCCCAGCAGTGACACTGAGCCCTCAGAGAAGCTCTCAGCACCCTGTAAAAGAATCAGGGAGTAGCAACCCAATACTGGAACCTTCTCTAAAAGACAGACTTATCTATGCCAAAGAACTTTTCATCAAATCATAGAATTTTCACATATCATAGAATGGGATTGGGTTGGAAGAACCTTAAAGCTCATCTTGTTCCACCCCCTGCCATGGGCAGGGACACCTCCCACTGTCCCAGGTTGCTCCAACCTGGCCTTGGACACTTCCAGGGATGGGGCAGCCACAGCTTCTCTGGGCAACCTGTGCCAGGGCCTCCCCACCCTCACAGGGAAGAATCCCTTCCCAATATCCCATCTAACCCTGCCCCCTTGTCCTGGCACTACATGCCTTTGCCCAAAGTCCCTCTAAACCTGCCTAATGCTAAAGGACTAATTCCTGGCAAAAATCCCAAAGAAAGCAAGCCCTCCCCAGGTCTCTCTCAAGGCTGAGCTCAGCAGAGCCCAGGTTCCCTCACCTTGCACACGTTGTGCTGGCAGACGGTCGTGACGGGCCGGAACACGACCTCCTGACAGCAGATACACAGGAAGGCCTCTTCCACCTTATTTAGGAATTTCTGGAAAGACAACACTGCAATCAACTGACTGCCACCAACCTCTGAGAGACATAAAAAACCAGCCCAGAACCCCAGCCCACATTAAATGCAAGGGATTAGTTCGGTCACAGAAAGTTTTTCTACGAATCTCAACGCGTAAGAACAGTCACGTTAAACGTGCTGGGGATGTCTACACTAAAATAAAAACCACTGTAGGTCTGAGGCTGTTTCTTTGATGCAGCCAAGGTTTGTATCTAGGGACAGCACAGCTACAGTTGTCCCTTTATTTCTGGGGATAAAAAGCAGGATATACCGGTCCATCTTTGAGAGCCTCTAGTACTTCATTCCACAGTTTTTCATTGGCTTCATCGCTTTTTATAAGAGATTTCTGCTGGGCTGTCAGTTTGTATGGCTCAACTTTAGTTTTCTTTGGAGTCCCTGCTGGAGAGGGCACAAGTTTTTCCTCCCCACCTGAAAGAAAACACAGTGACTTTTTTGAACAACCAAATGAGAAACCACCAGAAAAGAGTAATTAAGTAAAACGCACAAAAACCTACAAGGCTTTCTATATCCACTTGCCTACTCCACAAACCTGCTGATTTCCTTTTCCTCTTTCCTTTCCCCGGGGTATCGAACTCCTCCTCCGCATTATTTTCTTTTTCCTTATCTTTATTTGCAACAGCTTCCAAATATCCTTCGGGATACTACAAGGAAACAAAACAAAGAGCATCCAATGCAGACACACCAGTTCAGACTTAACAGACCAATACAGGTCCAAGGCTGATCTCTGGAGAACTGCTGCAGGGGTAGCTTTAATCTATTTTAAACAACAGATCCCTGTTCTCGTTGCAGCACTTTTGCAGACTATGGAAATTTTGTACAAAAAAAAAAAAAGGTGAGTTTTGCCCTTTCAGCCTCCTGATGTATAAAGAAATAAAAATCTCACAAGACTGGAAGGATTTGTGCCCCCCTCAGTCTGAATTGTTACATAAGGATCATCCTCAATAAGAGCATGGAAGAGAAAAGTTCCTCCTATCCATCAAGTTCAGTGTCCAGGTGATGTCCCAAGGGAGTACCTGCATTGTTAGGCCAAGCTTTTTCATCCTGTCCTTTCCCTCTTTGGTCCAAGGAGCAGGTTCTTCATCATCCCTCCTGAGCAGGTAACGCCACACCAAAAATCCAGATTTCCCTGTCTCGGGCCAGTATTTCACAACCTGGAAAAGTCAGGGCGAGTCCATCACACGCTGCAAACCCCCTTGGCCGAGTCATCTTTTCCTAGTTCAGTCAGGGAATTCCCAAACCTCCTCACCTTATATATCCCATCATATCTGTTCCCTTCCACGGGGGCGTATTTGCTGTGTTTGCCTCCCTTGACGTTCCTCACCACCCGGACGGGCTTCCCAGCCCTCCAGTCCTTGGCTTCTGCTCCGTGCTTGTCGTTGATGGGGGCACTGCAGTTCAGAGCCAGAGCCCTGCAAGACACTCCAGTCAACTCGGTGCATTGACCAGTTTGCCTGAAACAACCTGTGTAACGGCAAGAACTCCGCAGACAGCAATTAACCCTCCACATTTTAATTACTCATGACATTACCCTAATGCACCAGCACAGACCCACCCCCTCCACTCAAGCCCATGCTTATTTTCTAGACTTACACATGGTCTGGTCTCCCAAGGTGACCAAGGGCTGCAAAAGCCTTCAGGAGAGAGCATGAACACCCCTGCACCGCTTTACTACCCTGTGCCTCAAGATGCAGCCCAGTATTGCACGAGACACTGATACCATTTACAGTCCCGTTCCATTATAGCGCCCTGAGAGAAGCATTTCCATTATCCAACTGATCCGCAGCCTACAGCACAATTGTGACAGTTTTCCCTCGGATACAAACAATTCCCGGGGGTGGCAGACTGCCAGGCACCGAGGTTGGGTGGGAGGGAGCACGAGCGTTGCCAACCTGTTCATGTTGGTGAGTTTTTGATCGCAGGACTGTTCCGCCGTGCGTTTGTTCCCAGAGAGGTCCCGCCCTCCGCTCCCCGTGTAGGTGAAGGAATTCCCGTGATCCTGAAACGTACACGGGTGGTTTTGAGACATCCGCAAAAATAACTCGACGAAAGCAGGAGAGCAAAGTCGAGCGGGTTTGGCAGGGTTTCCCCAAAACAAGGGAAGGTGTTTTCCTGTGGTTTGAGCTCCCAGGTTCGGTCTGTGGTCCTGCCCGAGACTGCCGGGAGAGCAGAGCCAGGGTGACAGTGACAGGGTGACAACTGTTGTCTTGTCCCACCCCTGAGCAGCGCCAAGGACCTCTGGGCTGCCCGTGGCTCACACAGGCTCTCCTGGAAGCGGAGATCTGGCAGCACAGGCCAGGAGAATCTGCTCAAACCGCGGGTGCAACGGAGACCCTGAAAAGGCAGCTGAGGATTCTGAGACTAAAAGCTGACATGGGGATATTGAACTTAGTTTAGATGATCCTGTTGCTCGGGTTGGCACATTTTACTGTAGTTTTTCTTTGCCTAATTTTCTTCTGAAGAAAATAAGTCAAGATGGGCAAGTCTGATGTGGAGTGTAAAAAGTAACTAAGGCCAAGTCTTTGTTTTAACAAGTTCGTTTGGTTCTGGGCATAAATAACCAAAATTTCCTTACTATGTCATCTTCATAGCCTCCTGCCAGGA
This sequence comes from Oxyruncus cristatus, assembly GCA_013399855.1. Taxonomy (NCBI): domain Eukaryota; kingdom Metazoa; phylum Chordata; class Aves; order Passeriformes; family Cotingidae; genus Oxyruncus; species Oxyruncus cristatus. The sequence continues at coordinate 7,485 of VXAY01000193.1, forward strand.
CCAAGGAATAGGCCCCATCGTTGCTTCTGCCATGTATCCCTGCGACATGGGGCCTGTGGACTCCGGATTCGCTCACCTGGAAAACCAGAAACAGTTTTGCAAGGCTCCAAACAACACGATATCACCCCCTGGCCTCGGAACCGAACTAAACAGTGTTTCAGATTTGGTTTGAAACTGCTCTCGCCACCTATCCTCCAAAAAGCTCCAGGCAGAGGAAAGGAAAATAAAAACGCTTCTTAAAAAAAAAAAATAAAAAATGAGCCATTGAGTATTTCAGTCAATTGAACACGTAGGTAAGTTTTGTGATGTGAATTTAAAAATTCGGGTCTTACTGAGGTTGTTTATTAAAAAGCTCCAGGGATCTTGGAATAATACAGATTATTAAATATTTGTATAAAGGGATTGGTTTTGAGAGACTTGTGATTGCAACCTTCACCTAATGCTTGAAAAAAAGGATCTGGATAGGTCAGTGCTTTTTATTTCTCCAACTTTCTAACAGGACGAGAAACCTTCTTTTTAACATATGTAAATATTTGAGAGACTCTTACCAGGGGAACAGAGGGAGATACTACAGAACTCCAGGACAAACTCCTGGAAACAAATATGTTTGCTTTGGGTTTTCTGAGTTACCAAAAAGAGCAGTAAAGAAAAATAAACCAGCCCTCGATAGGTCTGGACAATGCAACATTAGTTCTGGAACACTTGATCCAGACAAAAGCCAGAATTCTTTCCCTCCTGCACTTACACATCCAGTGACACACACTCCGAGACTAACTGCTCCTTGTAAGAGCTGGATCATTCCCATTTTCCCAATTTTTCAGGCTGGGATTCAGCTTCCTACCTGAACTCTGAATTTCCACATGGTGCCAACGGGAATCCCAGGAATTGGTCCGTAGTGGTTGGAGGGGACGATGGTGCATTCCTTGGTGCGACCGACACACGCCATGCCCTGGTTCAGAGAGCGGGACCGGTGAGCCACGAATCCAAAGGAATGTAACAACACCACACACTGGCCTTGAGAGTAAAACAGCTCTGAACTGACCTTGCCCCAGTCTCTCCGTGAGGATGAGTTGGCAGATGCCATCTTTTGTTTCTTTTTACTTTCTTTTAATCTCTCTCCTGCTAAAACCACCTCACTCGCGTCGTTTCGACATTCGGGGCAATACCTGAGGTCAGTGAAAATCAACAAGTAGCAAAGCCTTGAATTAAAAGAGAATTTCCCCCAAAGCACACTGAGTTTTGTTACAATTTCCCATGTGAAACTAGATAGAACATGGAACCTGTCCATACTGGAATTAGACCTACCATCCTTGCAGCACCTTCTAAGCCTCTGCTGATGTGTCAGAAAACAACAGCTCTATCATAAAATCATTGTATAAAATGCTGAAAGGAGGCAGAGGGAATAAAAGAGTGTATTTCACTGTCCACATGTATATTGAAAGGTGGATTTCACTACCTATATCACTGTATATATTTCATACACAAACCAGTATCTATCACCCGCCCCAGGCCTGGGCACTGCCTGTAGTGACCCATGAAATCACTGCACAAGTGAAGCCTCCTGGTATCAGGTTCTCATTTGGGATTTGGAAGGGACCTCGAAGTTCATCTCATTCCACCCCCTGCCATGGGCAGGGACACCTTCCACTATCCCACATTGCTCCAACCTGGCCTTGGACACTTCCAGGGATGGGGCAGCCACAGCTTCTCTGGGCAACCTGTGCCAGGGCCTCCCCACCCTCACAGGGAGAAATCTCTTCCCAACCTGGCCTTAGGCAGGTATACAAAACAGGCATCCAGATCCCAAAACTAGGAAAAGAAGTTGCAAGCCACTGGCTTAAAACCTGCCCTCATCAGCTCCAGGAAAGCTACGAAATCCTACCAAAAAAAAAAAAAACCCAGAACACACAGACACCTGTGGAGTTACAATATTGCCACCAAAGGGCAGCCTCCAGCCCCACACCTCACTTTCTGCTCCTAATTAGATGGTAACTGTGATACCACGCACACACCCACTCCCAGAACTCACCAGTCCTCATCATCTGGAATGCTGCTGAGGGGAGGGTTGAGGCAGTAGATGTGGAAAGCCATGTCACACTCGTCACACATGAGCTGTTTGTCTGGATCTTGTTTCCCTCCACAGATGTGACAAGCGCAGACTCTGCAGGTCTTGTTTGGGTTGTCCTTGCAGGCTTTACACACAGGTCCACTCTGTCCTGTGAGCCAACAGAAAGCAGACTCAGAAAGGGCCGAGATCCGATGGAAATGGTTGAAGGAGGAACAATTAAACGTGTCTTGAGGCTCTCAGACCTTTGATCCTCACAAGGACAATCAGCAGAACATCACAGGGTCATACAGACATGCAAGAACTCCACAAGACTCACGTTTTGGTGTTCCAGTTGGGATGGGGGAAGCAGTGCCTGGTTCCTCAATTTTATAGATCTCATCCACTAAGATGATCGTGCAGTCGTTCAGGGAGTCACCAGCTTCCCTGTAAGTTGAGGAAAGTAAGAGATCAGACAGTGAAAGTATCCCCCAGCACGAGTTCACAGCTATGCATGAACCAGACTGCTCTGGTATTAAGAATCAAATCATTTTTATGCAATTAGAGGGTATCCCCTTCTGTCTCAGTGAGATTCCAAGCACTTAGAGCATTCCAACTATCATTAGTGACTGTTCTGCCTCTCCCCAAGTATATTCCAGACTGATTCTTCTTGTGTTTTATAGTTAAAAAGTCAAAACCCCTGTGGTGAGAGTTAAAACCAGGAATATTCTGGCAACTCTGTGAAAATTACTTGAAACTTTAAAAAAGTATATCTTTTTTTCCCCTGAAGTTGAAAGTCCCCAGGAGAGAACGGGAGTAACCTTTCATCACCTTTATAAAGTGAGGGTTCATTCTACACTATCATATCTCCATAAAACATTACACTGCAGTTTTTGTGAGGCCCTAATGGATAACTAACACACAAACAATGCTTTGCAGTGAATATGGGGCTTCACATCCTCTCGGCATAAGTGAATCCATGGATCAGCATCCTCTGTCATTCCCTGAAGTGTCCAGTTCCTCAGTGGAAGTCAGTCAAAACTGCAGCACGGAGAAGTCAATCACCCAAAAAAGGACAGGCCACTTCTCACCTCTCCCCAGCACTTCTGCTGCACCATTTCTTCCAGCAGAGTCACCCAGGCCTCGTGGAAGCTCAGGAAGAGTTGGGCAATTCAATTCATTCCACGGCCTGGATTTGCTTACCCAAGTAGTATCTTTGCAGTGATCTCCCTCGTCATTTTTGTTTCCCTTTTCTGCAGGATCTCAGCATCGTACCAAAAGCCCCTCTCTTTTGGTTCATCAGGGTTGTAGTTGACCATCACCACCTGCCCGACTTCCAGCTGGTGCCACTTCAAAATGGTCCGTGCCCGGGCCCGAACGTTACTGGAGCTCATCTGCACCACTCCATTCTCTGGATAACTTGGAGGGAGGGATGGAGGGGCAGAGAAGGAAAAACCAGATTCAACATCGGTTTGACAAGTGATAGATTTTAATCAGACAGGTCAATTTTGCTGTGCAACATAAGAACAAAACCTCCTTCTCCCCCCCAGACACAGCCAGAACCACCCAGCCTAACGCTGCTACTTCGTGCATCCCATTTGATTCGGATAACGGCATTTCATATTTCCAAAAACACGACTCCAGCCCCCCTGGAACTCCAACTGCAAAACAACCTCACAGTGACATAATCACTGCTTTACCTCGTGCATGTCTACACTAAAATTCCCCATCAGCAGCGTGACCAAAATGACTTTATCAGCCAGGAAGGCAACCAAACTCACTCGTCGTATTTCACGTGATATATCACATCTTCCTCAGGGACGGCTGGGGGCCGGTCAGGAGCCGTGCAACTCTCAGCTGCTTCCCTGGCAGGTTTTTTCCTGGTCACATTTACAACCTGGGCTTCAAACCACGCTCCCATGTCCGTGTCCCGGGCGTCGACCAAGTCGTTGATCTACACAGAGCAAAGAATGCAGCTCAGCAAGGTGGATTTTCGAATTAACCATTCATTTCCAAACCTCGTTGAAGGTTTAATCGTCTCAGGGACTTCACCATTATCAAGACGTTTACAGAGCATCTTAAAAATTAACATTTCCTTTGCTTTCCTGATCCTGTGCAGCCCTCCAGTCTGCTCAGGTTGAACTTAAAAGATTATAAACCCATTTTACACCACTTCTTAGTAAGCACAAACCATTCTTGGTCAGTCTCTAGCAGACTTTCAAACCGTCTTGCTCACAGTCTGGCAAAGACATCACTAGCTCTGTAATAAAACCCATTGAAACACACAAGTGAAAAGACTCTGAACAGCTGCTTGAGATTTTCTTTTGTTCATTCAAGAAAGTTTCAGCTTTGACAAATGGAGCGACTCCAAGCAAAAATATTGGGAAAATTTCTAAAATCAAACCAGGCACTCTGAATGCCTTTTTGGTTTTGTTTTTTTTTTTTTTTTTAAATCAATTAACGTATTGTAGTTTTAGTTCAAGGGATAAAACGAAAAAAATTAAATATTTTGAACCTACAACACGTTGCATTTTGTGGGTTTGCGAGTTGGTTGGCATTTTTGTCTTTGTTGTTGGAGGGTTTAAGAGGGAAAAAAACAAAATAAACAAGGAACTACCCACACAATTGAGGCATAAAGGACGTCCAGAAATTCTCAGCCGCAGAGGAACAATTCCCACCCGAGGGGAGGTTTTCAGGAATCTTGGGTTTTTTTGATGACTCACCTTATAGAGGCCGAAGACGGGGTCGGTCCAGTCGGGCTGTGCTGCTGTGCTGGGCTGTCCCTCCAGTTCCAGGGCACCCTCTCCGTTGTGGGAGCTCTTGTCAGAGTCGCTTTGGCCGGAGCCGCAGCCGGAGTCCGTGTCGGAGAGCTCGGAATCCTTCTCCTTGCTCACAGCAGGAAGCACTGCTGGGCTTTGTCTGACCAGGAGCTGAACAATATCATTCAGCCCCACACTGTAATCGAAAAGGGAGTGACCATCTTCCATCTGCAGGGAAAGCACCAAACCAGCTGGTTATTCCCTTCCCCCGCTTCCAAACCTTCCCGCTGAAATGGTCTCTCTGTGCCAAGAAAGACCACGTGGCTTTAAAACCATTACCAGTCCCTGGCTGGGCAGCTCCTCACCATCACACTTACTGTTACATTGTCATCCTCGCTATTTTATTACTATTTTTCCTACTTTTTCAAAGACCCCCACAAGCTACAAGAACAAGGTTTCCACGTTGTCTGGACTCGTTACCAGCCTAAGCCACAGCCACAGAGACATCAGAGAGGTTTTGCGGCACATTCCCTAGAAATATCAATTCTGGGAAGAAGAAAAGAATTACAGATCCCCGACGTTCCCACCAGGATCTGAAGATAATTACGTGTTACCTACAAATTAAAAAAAGGAATTATTTCGTCCTTAATTCAGACACGTCCTGAACGCTAACACAGACTGGTCTTTATATTGTAATTGTGCACGATCCAGATTGTTACACCACCTCCACTAATTGTGGCATTGAGCAGAAGCCAAAGAGTTAATCACCCACTTTTCTCCAGGCCAACACACAATTTTTCCACCGAAAGCAAAGTCAAAAAAGACCCAGTTCGACTTGAAACCACCTAATCTCTCTTTAGCGTGTCCCAGTTTCACAACCTCCGTAATTCTGAGAGTTTATCTGGCGAGTCTGGCACTGCATGTAGTCAAATCAAGACCCTGCCACTGCAAAAGGAGAAGTGCAGAGGCACAATTAGGTCTCTCAAGCCCCTCTCAAGAGCTCTAAGGAGCACAAGCACTTCAGGGTTAACACGTAAGAGTGGAGCCCTCGGAGCAGTCAGAAGTTCAGACAAGCTTCCCCACATATTTAAGGTCTGACTAAGAAATTGTACAGGAAATGATCATCCCCTTCCAGCCCCAAACCATGAGAAAAAGCAGCCCCTGGAGCTTTGTTCTCTACCAGGGGGAGGCAGAGCAAAACCACAAAAATTCACACTTCACAGGAATCACCGTGATAACTCAGTTCTGATTTACGGCACCGAATGCCTACGGAACAATCCCTGGAAATCTGAAAGCACAGGAAGCGATCCGGGCTTTTTTTTTTTCCTGGTTTGGGGATGAAAACTCCACGAGAACACACCAGAAATGGGTTGTCTCTCCTCAGCCAAGAGGGGTGTCACAGGCACAGGAACAACATCAGCACAGGACACGAGTGACAAACAGGTGCCAACTGAAACGGGAGAGCAGGCACAGGAATGGGACAGGAAACCACAGGGGAGTTCAAAGGACAGTGGGAAAGGAGCACCAGCCCCCGAAGACAAACCTCTAACAAAGGAGAAAGGCTTTAACTGACAACTCATTTTCTAACCCTATTTAAAAGTTTTAATAAGAAGCTGAACATTTCCAGGGATTCCAAAAGCCAGACAAAGTACAGGGAGCGCAGCAGGGACAAGGACGAAGAGAGGTTGGACCGTTTGTGCCTGAACTGAGAACATACTGGAGCTGCACAAGGAGGAATTTTCTTTGTAGGGCAAGTGCATCCTGACTGAAAACTCACGGCTGCTCCTGAAAATCGGTTTATCTGCACTGATTTCAGGGCGAGGCTGACAGCTGGCACCTACCCTGGACCAACCCCTCCCTCCCATCACTCAATTTACAACACAAACAGGTGATTAAGGCACCCAAATCTACCTTAACCCAACAGAAAGGTGGGTTTAACTCCCCAGTCCTTCAGAGATGTTACACCTTCCCCCAAGCCTCTTTTTACACTGCAACTGGTGCCTTAGTTGGTTAAATGAAAGCTGATCAAGGTGTATTCCCACACCCTACAGTCACACCTGCTAATTACAACCTACAGATATCTCAAGTCAGCCTAAAAACGGAGGGAAAGGTGGAAAAAGCCACTTAAAGAAATTCTCCATCTCCAGCCAAGTCAGGATTTCAACTGCTCTTGCTGAAATGAAACCCTTTGATCGACCAAGCCCCAGCTCAGAAGTTTCTCTGGCACGAAGGTTTCGCAGCACAGTATTAAACAGGGCATGGAAAATGTATTTGAAAACGGTTTCAGTCGACTTTAATGCTAATTTTGGGACTTTTTTAACTCCCAGCGAGGAAAACAGTGACTGTAAACAGAGGAGGTAATTGTTGAGAAGATAACGCTACTCAAATGTTCTGTACCCATGAGCTGCTTCTCCCAATTCACAAAGAAAAGTGGGATTTTTACGGTAAAACCTGCGAGGCTCAGAAACTTCAAGCACTCCAAAGACGAAAAAAAAAAAAAAAAAGGCCTGCTTAAAGTTCAGACACTTTACAAGGGCGATGTCAAGGCAGAAAAGCAACACATTAGATGGAAAACTATTAGGAAAACCGAAAATCAAGCCCACTCTGCCGCCGGCTGCTCTCAGTGCAAACCACTAGTGCAAAATCACTAGATGGCAGCAGAACACCCCATTTCCACGCGAGAGAACAGAAATCAGTGAAACACAAATAAAGAAACGCAAGGTAAATAAATTAATGCAAAATAAACAAATGAATTAAGGAGAAATAAATAAAATAAAAATAAATTAAAAATGAAATCCAAATAAAGGAAGAAATTACAGACGAAGAAGTTATAGATGAGCTATAAAGAAGATCAAAAAGAAAGTTAAATAGGAAGAAATTAAAGAGGAAGTTAAATAGGAAGAAATTAAAGAGAAAGTTAAATAGGAAGAAATTAAAGAGAAAGTTAAATAGGAAGAAATTAAAGAGAAAGTTAAATAGGAAGAAATTAAAGAGAAAGTTAAATAGGAAGAAATTAAAGAGAAAGTTAAATAGGAAGAAATTAAAGAGAAAGTTAAATAGGAAGAAATTAAAGAGAAAGTTAAATAGAAAGAAATTAAAGAGAAACAGTAAATGAAAAATAAATGAATAAAAAGACATTTTTAAAGCAGAAATTAAAACCAAAATGAATTAAAACCCAAAATGAATTAAAACCCAAAATGAATTAAAACCCAAAATGAATTAAAACCAAATAAAAAATACAAAAAAAATTAAAAAACCAAATAAAAATAATAATAATAAAAAATAAAAATAAAAAATAAATTAAAAAAATAAAACTCTCTCTCCCCAGCTAGAGGGCGAGAGGGTTAGGAGGTCCCCTCCGCTGATGCTGCGNCTCTCTCTCCCCAGCTAGAGGGCGAGAGGGTTAGGAGGTCCCCTCCGCTGATGCTGCGGTGCTGTCAAACCCCC
>VXAY01000198.1:953-35548 GCA_013399855.1 Oxyruncus cristatus
AAAAAAAGCTTGTATTCACCTGACATCACCTGCAACAGCTTCTGCACAAGGGATAACTAAGCAGGCTTTGGCTGGTCAAGCCAGTAATGAGATGATTGCAGAATGTTTGACAGATGTCAGTAAAAAAATGAGACTTGAAAAAGGGTTTGAGTAAGTACTCCAATAAAATAAGTAGGTGGTTGCTACTGAAGTAAAACAGCAGCAGATTCAAAACAAACAAACAGAAAGTTTCTTCACAGAGTATGTGTCAGTCTGCCAGACGTGGGTGCTAAAATTTTACACCAGTTGAGAAAGAAGCTGCCTAAGTTCACAAAAAAGAAATCCAACAAAGTTTACCTTTTACTTAATAAAAAGAAAGATATTGCATTTGGCTAAGGCAGTTTCTTATTTGCATATTTTAGGAGATTGAGAAAGTATTAAGGAACGCTTGCTCAAGACACACATTCGTCACCAAGTATTACTTTCTTGCCATGATAAAGAGGATAACTGACTAGAACAGACTTTGGTTTAATTCATTATGGCACATCTTACTATCCTACATAACCTGCAGTTTTAAAGCTTTACATTTAGAAATGATACCTAGATATTAGGAAAATCCAATTACTTGGCACACATTGCAATATATATCACCTTTAATTTTCATAGCTTGTGTTTCTAAAATACTAACAAAATGCAATTTTTTTACTATTATTATTTGTATAATAAGCTATTGTGGGTAGCTTTATTGTCAGAGCTTTATTTAGCAGTTACACCAAATAATTTCAATACATTTTGGCTAGTGGTTTAAAGCATTGCAAGTGTTGATGACAGAATCACAGAATGGCTTGGGTTGTAAAAGACATTAAAGACCATCTAGTTCCAACTCCCCTACCATGGGCAAGGACACCTTTCATAAGACCTGATTGACCAGAGCCCCATCCAACCTGGTCCCTGAACACTTTCAGTGATGAAGCATCCACAGCTTCTCTGGGCAAACTGTTCTAATGTCTCATCACCCTCACTGTAAAGAAGTTTTTCCTTACATCTAATCTAAACCTACCCTCCTTCACTTCAAGGTCATTACCCCTTGATAATGTCTTAAGCACTAAGTAGGACACTATTTATCCAGTTAACAATATATTTCCACCCCTTTTTCATTAGCTCTTTTCCCCATATGTCTAATGATTCTGACCAGAGACTAAAAGCACTCAAAAAGTGGTTAGGAAAGGTTCTGGGTTTGGGTTTTTTTCCCCAAAATCAGAATGGTTGTTTTTCAGTTTTAAGAGTCAACTACAACAAAGATGTGTCACCAAAATGCTGATTTACAAGTCTCATTTAGAAATAACTAAGTAAAACAGACACCAAATCTTCAATTACGCCACAGGCAAGTCAAATTTTCTTCAATCCAGTCTTGTGGGCTTTTTAGACAGGAACCTCTGAACTGAAAATAGATATCCTTAGTCTTCAACCTTTTCTATCATTTGCCTTGTAATGCCCAAGGTCACACTTCTAATAGTGTTAACACAGAGATGCGTTTGGATATGGCACTGCTGCACTTTGGCTATCTCATTTTCCCAGCTTATTTATATTTCTGTCTATATTTATCCCTGTGTAAAGAGAAAAGGGGTAGTATTTCTCTTGGCACATTTGAAAATGTTGTTTCCAGCAACGGTCCGCTAATGAATATGTTAATCGCTGCACAACAAGGAAATAATTTTCAGTCAGAAAATAGCTTTTGAGATTATTTAATTTCAATTCAGAGATCACTACTTTATCCACTTGAAGCTATTACCTTCAGAGACAAACTTCCATTTTCCTAGACACAAAATATTTGTAAGAAATAAAAAGTTGTGGAAAAATTTACGGCTATCTAGCAAAAGAATTCAGTTTCCTGACTGGAAGCACCATTTCTTAACAGAGTTGCTAGATGATACCATTATAACTCACAAACTTCATTTGTACTGGTTTTTGAAAGCAATGCATATCCTGTTACTAGCCTAATACCAAAACCATGAAGAAATATCATGCTCCTCCCACTTTAGAGTCTACACATGATTACCAGCTGCATCTCTAAGTAATTCTCCCAGTAAGTCAACTTTTTGAAGAGAAGGTTTGGAAAAATCCAGGGGAAAAAAAATAAATATTAAAAAAAAAGTCAGGTCTTACTTTTCTGAAAACAAAAAAAAAACAGAGAAAGCTTTAGGGTTTTATTTTTTCTATTACAGTCAGATTTTCATGCCCAATAGTTTCTTCTATTAACGATATTCAAATGCTTTTAAAGCTTTGCAGCAAGATCAGTCTGAAATTTAAGACACTGTATACCAACTCACATGTTAATTCTGGCAGTTACCAGCCTCTGAAAAGAGGAGTTTATAATGGAAATGCTGACACTGTATTAGCGAGAAGGGCACCACTATAAAAAGACCATTCAAAATCATTATTTTCAGTAGGGTGAAATAGGGCAGGTTCTGAGCTGGAATATGGAAAGCTCTTACATGCAACTTTTCTGATGCCTTTGGGAAAAAGAAAATAAAAATCCTTCAGATGATGTAAAGGGCTACTCTAACCATAGAATGCAATGAAACCCAAAGATCAATTTTCAATAAGTATTACACAAAGCATGAAAAAGCTCACCTACAGAAAAAAAAATATCTGCTAAGCTGTTTAAACATAGGATATGTTCTCAAGATCAGTGCTAACTAACCTGATTAGGTACTTAACAATTTCTGTAGTGCTGTGGGGAACAGTGCAAGAATAACTTGTGAAAAGTCATGCAGCATGAAGAGCTGGCTTACTTTGAAGCAAGGCATTGGAGGGTATTTACCTGTTTCCTTACTTGCTCTCCTTTCTAACTCCTTCCTGTCCCAAATCCTTTTGTCCTCTAAATAAAAAAGGTACTCTGTGTTTATGTACTATAGCTATTAGGTGACCATGTCTTTGCTCATTGTACAGTACGTTGCATTCTTAATAATGCCAGTCATTATTCTTCCTGACTTCAGTAGCTTTCTCTAGCTGAAGCATTTAAGATTAATGAGGCGTTTTTCTCAATCAAGGCACTTCGTATGAATACAGTTACACCTTCAGGAGACATGCAGATAACTTATTTAATATTATTTGATTTTTTAAAATTGTTTTGAGGAGTTGATTTATGGCTATTTTTTTGTCCATTAGCATAGACTATTCAGTATCACTCTTCCCTTTTGTCAACAATTGTTATCAAACAGGACTTACTGCCTAGTAGAATATAAAGATATGTCATATATCATGAACCCAGGTATATCCTGGAGGGTGAAAATTCAGCATAAAGTACTGTAAAGCATACTACTTCAGCTCTTCAGAGATGCTGCAACTGCAAGAAAACAGTATGCTTCTGAATCTCCAAAGCAGTTTCCTCTGATAATATAGAACAGAATATCCATCACGGGAAAATATGGCTCTGTAAATCTGAGTCCACACAGACATTTTTCTATTTCCATACTTTAGTGATGTTCACAGTTGGGATTAACATTTAATAAACCTTCATTTAGCTATTAAGTAAGGTGTTATTTCTACAGTGCTCTCATGCTTCATTGCATCGCAAAATCATACTGATACATAAGAGCCTAGTAGAGACCAAATTTTCCATGAAGTTAATCTAACTGCTGTGATTTTAAGTATAATTTAACAGATATAAAAACAATACTTTACTGTGTAAGCAAAACAATGAGAACAAATTTGTCCTCCTAAGAAATGAACTCTGAACTTTGAAACAAGGTTGCACCAACGTTTCATAACTTCCATCATATTCTTCATTGCACAAAACTTTTCTTTTTCCTTGTTTTCAAATCAACCTTCCCTTCAGGACTTAATGTTTTATCTAGAAGGGAATTTCTAGGACAGGTCTTCTTCTGCTATATCTCCTCTTTCTAGGAATCAATGTGAAGAGCAGGGAAAACAATTTCAGGCATCCAGGAAGTTGAAGTTTCAGGGAATAAGTGTTTCCTAATAATAAAATCTTCTCATTTTGTTCACTTTTTGGATACAAAAATTGAACGTTGTAAGGCATGTATATACATAATTCCCACAGGGAGCCAGAGTCAAATCTTCTGCTACAGATGCAGTTTTTTAGCTATGCTTATCCTGAACAAAAATTTAGATGAATGTGATTTTTTTGTTTGTTTCATATGGAAACCTGAAGTCTGAACTGTGTCAGTTGAAATGTAAAATACACTCACTCTATATTCCCTACAGTAAAAAAAGTCATGCAAATAAGCAATTTTCTGTAATTTCACCTCCCTCTCCAGAGGGACTTATGGTACTACACAGCAATTTAAAATACAATTAAAATAACATATGTATTACAAGTGTTCAGTTTTGATCCACACTGTACAAAAAAGGTGTGGTCATGCTGGAGAGGTCCAGGGAAGAGCCATAAAGATGATCAAAGGACTGGGAAGCCTGTCCGTCATGTGAGGAAAAGCTGAGAGAACTGGGTTTGTTCTGCCATGAGAAAAGAAGGCTTTGGAGACCCCATCATCAGGTTCCAATATTTAAAGGGTGACTACAAAGAAGATGGAGACTACCTTTCTTACAAGGAGTCACATGGAAAAGGTGATGGGTAATGGGTACTAGTTACTCATGGAAACAATCTGATTAGAGACAGGAGGAAAAAATTTCACACTGAGAACTATCGGCAACTGGAGTAACCTCCCCAGGGAAGTGGTGAGTTCCCTACATTGGCCATTTAAAATTCAGCTGGACAGGGTGTTGGGCCATCTTGTCTAGACTGTGCTTTTGCCAAAAAGGATTGGACCAGATGACTCTTGAGGTCCCCTTCCAACCTGGTATTCTATGATTATATGAAAAAATCATAAAAATTTAAAAATTGATTCAGAAAAGAAACATATTCATTTAATTCAAATGAAGCACAAAACACAGTGCTTCAGGTTGGTACAACTAATATAAATTGCAGATTTTCAAAAGGAAAGGTAGTACTCTGAGTAACATATTTAATTCAGTTGTCTTTTATAACAGATGTACAAACGATTGGTTAAAAGAGAACCACACTATCTTAAGTATAATGCCAAGATTACTTAAAAGTATTGTACTATTTTGAAGTGAAAGCTGTTAGGATAATCTAGGCTTATTGTCCAAACTCTGAAGGGACACAAATATTATCCTAAAACGACATATAGGACCAAATAAGTATCAGCAATTCTTATCACACTGATGTCAGGAAAAAGGTTCCATACAAGCAAAAATACATTAATATATTTAAGTTGCATATCAAACTCATTTTTTTCCAAAAACAATTACAATCACAATGCTTTGCAATGAATAATACTGTTCAAGCAAGCAAGGGAGAATTACAGGAAAAAAAAGGTTCACTGTCTATTTTATCCTTCTGCCCCAAGGCACAACCAAGTCTTCTTCAACTCTTCCTGAAAAAATGTTTATCTAACATGTTTTCAAATATTGTGAAGGAGTAGCTTCTATAAAATCTCTATATATCCTATTCTTATGGTGCACTAGTTTTAGAAATAAAAATTCATAAAATGTCCCAGTATTAACTTCTGCTGATGCAACTTAAAGCCTCTACAAGTCATCTTGTCCCTAACATGAGAGAACGGCAATCGATGGTGTTACTCTTAGTCGTATGCATATAATTTTACATGACAGAATGCAACTTTTTTTCTTTCTGCCTTCCCCTGGCTGTACTAAGAACGTTAAATCTTTTCAACCCTCCCTTACAATATAATTGAGATCTATTAGGAATGATTAAAAAAATTTTGGTTTATTTTCAGTTGCAACTCTTGTTTCCTTCTATCCCATTCAGGAACATGATTTTTTCAGCCCTGTATGTTCACTGTGAGATGCAGTTCTTCAGCTGGGGTCTGACTAAAACTGAAGAGAGCAGAAAGATTATTCCATGGTGGGTTTTTTCAGACTTTGCTTCTATTACAAGGCTTAAACATCCTCATGGGATGTTTCAGGTTCTAGAGAACGAATGACTTATGTTCAGTTTGTGACCAGAGTGGTCACAACTGCAGTTGCCAACCGGAGCTATGGCACAGGTAGAGACTCCCATCTTATGTGTGTATAGCTGGTGATTCCTAAGTACTGTACCTATTTCTGTTGAATTCCAAATGATTTCTTTTACACCATTTCTTCAATATAGTTTAACACTTTGGTATCTTCAAAGAAGTATACTCCTCCAGCTCCTGTGCAATCATCTTAAATGGTTTACTTAAAGTAGACCAGTCTAGATTTCTATATATCTTAAGGGCATGAAAAGTAATAAGCAAACAATGCCCAAACCTTTATCATTCTCTTAATGATTTTAAGAGTCTGATGAGAATGATGGCTGATGGCCTGAGATATTAAGGGTTGAAAGCAAATCCATATTGTTATATGTTTGGCAACTATTGATTTTCACTACATGTCTTCTGTTACTGCTATATCAGAATTTAAAACACTATCAAAAGCATCTGGAAGTTAGGATGCATGAAATCTTTTCTTTTTTCCTTATTCCCACAATCTGTCTTAAATACATATCTCTTTGTATTTTGTTATTGTCTAGGTTTCTAGAAATAGATAGATCCATCAGTATTTTTCCTGATATCCCTGATGGGTTGAGTGCCACCTACTTCCTCAGGTCATCCATTTCTTGCCTTTTAAAAAGCTGATGTCACCTCACCTAAGCTCTGCAAACTCTAGTAATCACTACATAGCTCTGAGATTGCTTCAGTATCTCAAGAGTTTTGAAAGACACTGTTATTAAAAAAAGAAAAAGTGAATTAGGTACCATTCATGTATGAGTATATAACAAAGCATTATTCATATCCTTGAAACAGCTGGATTTCTGCTATTTAACTCAGGTAATACATAGCTACTATCACTCCTACATCTTGCAGGTGAAAATGAACCATTCACATTTACATGGGAATGGCATGTAATAACAAAGACTACAAGATAGCAGATTGGAGGACAAGTTTGTAAGTAAATGTAATACTATGAGGTGTATTCAATCTCAGATATTTCATTAAAACTTTGCAACTTAAAAATTACTTAAGGTATTAAGAATGGAACTTTATTCCACAAATATGTCTATATAAAGAGTTCTCTTAGCTTAAAAGTTAATTTCACTCATGTTACCAAAACAGAGCTACAGAAAGATGTCAGCACTAATGATTCAGCTGTACAGTAATCAATATACACATAAAATCACAGCAATACAGTTGAATATGTAATAGGCAAAGCTTACATAAAATAAATTGTCCAAATTGCCAACATATACTGTCTAGCCTTTGCAGGGTGAAAATGGTGCACCATTTCATCCCTATTTCCTTTTTGTTACCTAAGATATAAAATTGCAGGAATACACTGGGCCTTCTCTCCAGTTCCTAGAGTGTGCTTTTGCTAAAATCCAAAAACCTCATCACATAAAATTTCCACTCAGCTATTTTCTATATGGTTTTGAACTCTTTACTGCTTCATCTTATCTCCTCTAATAATTTGGCTAAAATTACTTTCCCTAAAATTCAGATCTTTCTTAATGTTTTACATAGCGAAGCAATATGTGAAACTTACAGCTGTCCAGGCTTCTTTTCTGCATCGAGAACACAACCATTCATTACGGATTTCTTGAGAAGAAACACCATAGCAACCTAGAACAAGAGAGTTGTATTGATTATTATATTCTTTCTCTTAATAACATCATACAGTTCAACTGTATATAAACAATAGTAGAGCACATGTTCTGGGAGAAAGGAGCCTTTTCCAATCTAGGCTGTCTGCTAATTCCATAGTCTATGAAACTTATCTTCCCAAAACTCAAAAAAAAACCAAAAAACCACTACACACAAACAAACCAAATCCAAAACAAAAACAGAACAAAACAAAAGAAACAAAAAACCACAAAAATCCTCACCAAACAAAAAAAAAACCCACAAGGCCAAACCAAAACCCAAAACAAACAAACAACAAAATCCCCAAAACCCCAAATCAGAGAATATTTCTTAGTTCTGTCAGTACAATAGCAAATTGCGAATTCTCCCTGCAGTAAAAATTTGACTTAATATATTGACATATATGCAATTATACCACATTTCTGAATATCACACGGACTTCTTAGAGTTACCTATTCAAGTTCTACTGCCTTTAGAAGTTACTGCAGTAAGTCCATGCATTCATCAGTAACTCTTGCAATAAAAAAGAATGCAAGGTGAAGGAAATTACTACATAGTTAACAGGAATATTCTCAAGTCCTCAAGCCGAATGTTACTCTGACTACTTAGTAAGGGCATACTTGCATCACACAGTGGTTTAAAATATGAGAAGCAAAAGAGTAATTTAATTGCTCAGAAGAGAAACAAGAATCAGAAGTTTGTGATCATTGAAAGTTTCCAGGAAAGTTAATATTTTCACAGCAATCATTAAAAAGTAATAGAAAATCTAATGTACTTTAAAAAAAAAAAAAACTGGACAGTGATTGAAAGCATGACATATGGAAATGTTCTTCAAGTACTTGTAGAGCCATGCTAGAAGCCTGGATAACTATTATTTATCAATTAAAAAAACCCTGAAATTGCATTTCTGCCAACAGAGCAATTAGATTATTTACTTGCATGAACCCGTATGCAACACTTTGCACAGGAAATCAGAAGACTTGTTCCATCTTCTTCAATAAAGGCATTTGATGGATAGTTTTCAGTGTTTTCTTCACTATAAATAAAACACATCTCTGGAATAAGAGGTTTAGTCTTTTCATTTTCTGCCATCACTGTTCCTGCTGAGTTTGCTTTCCTGAAAGTAGGACCTTCTTCATCATGATTGTCTGGCTGGAAAATAAACAAAATTTATATTTAAGTAAAAGAGAGTCTTACTGTTCCTTTTGACTATGATGAACCTACTCCTCCCCTCCCAACTTTTGCACCAACAGGATAACAGTTTCATGAGAAAATTAACTGCTTCTAGTTATTTATCAAAGCCATTCTACCTTGATTGTTCAAAATAACTCTGAACTCTAGAATAGAATTCAGACTGCCAACTGTTATTGCAGTGGTGTTCAATGTCACTGTATCTCTTGAGCCCTTTAACTCGGTCCAGTACAAGAAGTGTTTTTTCTCTGGTTCCCCTGCTGAGGAAATTCCACCTTAGCAGCTTCAGAACTAGTAATAGAGTACTACGACAGCATTTTTAGTTGACATTTGACACAGTAATTCCACAAGCCAGTATATAACAGGGTTCTGCATTAGACTGTTTCTGTGGAAATACTTTTCCTGAAAGGCCTAAGTACTGTGAAAACACTTCTTCAACACTGAAGGAAGGCAACATTAAAGAGGCTCTGATAAAAAGTATTTGAAGATGGGCATATAAGAAAATAGCTAAAAGATACAAACCTATCAGAGTTCACCACCTCAAAAACTGAAATTTCAAGGGCAAGCACACATACAGTAACACCAATCTTGCATAACCGGTAGTAAAGGCATACGCTGTCTGCAACCAAAGGGAGATGCAGTGGAATAGAGTACCAGTTCTAATTTTAACAAATTTGAGTTTATTTCTCTCTCTTACAAATGAAATGCATAAGCTTATCTGGTTTATAATTTACTGGAAACTAAGCAGCCAGGCAGGTATTTCACACTTCACCCAGAGATGGAGCTGCAGGAATCTTGCTTACCTTATGGTATGGCATGAGAAGAGTACAAATGGCACAATGAGGTTCCTTTTTTGCACAAGCTGCATTGTATTCTTTTTCAGCATTGAAATTGGGTACTCTTGTCTGCCAAAGGTAGACCAGAGGCCTGGCCCATGCCTCTGTCTCTTGAACTTTCTCTTCAGTTAAGGTAGTCTCCGGCAGTTCTTAAAGAAAACAAAAAATTGTTTATATTGTAGTCATGGAATGAAGATAAACAACGAGTGGCATGTGTGCTAACAAAGATCAAACAGTGTCATACGAAGTCTGTGTAGCAATGCAGGTGCAGAAGTCTAAAAAATGTTGTTCCAGGACAAGCATGTTAACTAAGTTCTTTGACACCTCTGTCATGAGCTGATTGGTCCACATGCAGCATAAGAAAGTATGGAACTAGCTCTACTATTTACAATTTGTATTCATATCCACGACATTAAATTTCACTCTCCCATTCCTTAATCCCTCCAACCTCTATTCCCTATCCCTCCACGCACTCCGCCTTAAATTCCGTATGGATGGAACATGCTGCATTCCTGCCCAAGCAGCACCACACAAATCATTCCATTCACACAGAATGGCACCTCACAACTCGTTATGGGGACTAACACTCACTTTCCAAAGGGGAAAAAGAGGCAAACTTAACAGCCAGGGAGTACTGGGGAACAATCAGATCTAATAATTAGCAGAATATGCATTTAATAGGCAGGACAGTGCCTATTAAATTTTTAACAATTAATAAGAAGACAAGTGGGTGTCAATTAGAATAAGCATAACGTGAATGTGGAAAGAAAATGTGAAAGGTTTGAATAAAACTTTCAGATAAAAAAAAGGTCTATAGTGTATAGTCCCCTTCTAATGATGTATTTAAGAAAAATTGTTTCGTTTAGAAGAATAAAATTCCAACAAAAGAGGAATGTTTAATGAAGTACATTAAGCTGATTCACCACATTCCTTCAGCCCATGACTGCCACCTTCATTTTATGAAAATGCAGCAGCTTTATGGGTCTCCTATGATAAATTGTCACACATTGTTACAAAACCACTATAAAGCTGACAACATTTTTATCATTGTTGAGTAAAATATTGACTAAAATATTTGCCTACAAGCAAGCCAAATGTAGTAAAAAATAATTAATTAATATATCCTGTATGTGAATTTTAATATTTTTATAGTTTCTCAAGAGAACCAATATCAATTCAATAAATATTTGCCAATAATCCAGGTAGAAGGATTTTTCCCTCTGAAAAAAGCCGTCAAAATTCAGCAGCAGAGTTCTGCAGTGAATAACTTAGCTTCAAAAGAACACCAGTGAAGAAATAGCTGAACAGAAGGAAAAGATGAATATGTAAAATGCCAGCAATTTAATTCTATACCACTTAATTCTATAGTTTTTTTAATTACTTGTTTTTCAAGTGAAAAGCTTAACAAAGCTTTTAGTTAAAAATATTCTGTCCAATCATATTTTTTTTATTGCTTGCAATTTTAAAGAACTGTAAAACAAATAGCTCTGAAATCTATTCCTCTAGTTCCATTTCTATCTATTTAAATTTTCCCTTACAGAATGGTCTCATGATTTAGCTTTACTGATTTTAATTCTTCTTTTCACTTTGTTTTCCTTCAGGAGCTTATTATGTCATTATTTTAAATATTTTCATTATATTTGTGAACTTACAGAGCTTGACTGTGCTTTACGAAGAAAATAAAGAGGCACATAAAATTTGTTGTGTAGGTTTGTCACATCTCTCATATCTATTATCCACTTCTTCGAAACTGAGATTCTTATCATCACTGAATAATTCCCCCATGAGAGTTGAAGCCTCCACCTTGAACCTCAGCCTCTTATGCTCTACTTTATTCAAAAATCTATCCTCAAATTTCCAGTCCTGGAACACATTCTAGGATAACAACTCTAGTTCCCTCACACGGTGTTCTGGCTTTCCACTGCCCACAGTAGATTGCGGAGTTCATCACTATATTGGTTCTGATTTTGATGACAACAATATTTATATCTTAATTGCACATAAACCCCATAATTTCAGTTCCCTGTTGTGTGATCTTTACAAATCCTTTCCCAACCAAAAAGTTGAAAAGAATGCAGGAGACGCTGGCATTTAGCAGCATTTTGTTGCTGTCAAGAGTTTTGCATTTATTTTCAAACCTCATTCCAAATGAAGCCAGGGAGAAATGGTCATACACATATGTACCAGACTGCATCTTTCACAACCTCAAAAAAATGTAACGATATTTTAGTAAATTTATTTTCTCCTTTATGTTTAGAACAACTATTCCAGTTAGCTATTGACTAAAAGCAAACTCTCAATTGCCCCAATTTTTATCACCTCTAATTCTGCCTTTATCTCCTCTGAGGTATGACTGTCTTCTCAATGATCCTTACTGAAGTCTCTTGTCTCTCCATGAACTACACAAGCTCTTTGATATGATCCTCCACCATGCAACCCCTCACTCGGCTCCATCTAGAAGCAAAGATAGGAAAGGAAAAATATCCCTCCTCCTTTCAGGCGGAGACTGCCTAACCCAGTACTTTTTAAAGCAGTCCACTGATGGGATACAAAATTAAGAGTAGACAGAATAAATGTTCTTAAGGATTATAAGCTTTGTTTGATCCTCTGTTATCATTACTGTATATGGCTAGTGAACTTCAGTTCTCCTCAGGAATTTCCTAAGCAACCTTGAGCATAAATTATCATCTTTCAAGGGCTTCAGAAATATTAATTTATCTCCTTACAATCGACATTCACCAACCCATCCACTGAAATAATCAAATGTCAAAGAAATTGATACTTAAAAAAAAAAAAAAAAAGTTACAGAGTTACATGACTCCCATGACAGAATATGACAACAGTGCTGCCTTAAACAACTTCCTCACCAGGCAGAATATGGAAACTTCTCCATAAATATTCTACATCAGTAGAACCTGGGCAGTTGCATTCCGTGTGCTTTTTCCAAGGTGCAACAATATGAGTGCAAGTAAGATTTCCAGATTAGCTTCTCTGGCAGTATAGGTGCAGTTTCCTGGTTTCCATACAGTCAAAGAACTTATGCACCATGAACAAAAACTGAGAATCTGGTTATCCATAACAGGCAATAAAAACAAACAAACAAACAAAAAAAACCTCCCAGCTCTCCAACTGCTTGAGAGAAAGCATAGAGTATATAATCACTTGATGTAACAAACATTGCTGCCCTGGCACAGTTCATAGCCTTTCTTCACTTGTCCATTTGACAATACTGAAGTCTTATTTATGTCCTAAAAAACTTTGGAAAACTTGAGGAATTTTTAGATTTACCTTTTTTCTGTTTATCCAGTACTTCTCACTTCCTCTTATTCTCATTACTGACTCTTTTCATTACTTACTACTTAGCTGAAGAGCAATCAGTGACTTAGCCTAAAACAAATTTACTTTTCCAACTCCCAACTCCTTTCAGGGCAGACATTCAGGTGCCTCAGGCGAGCTCAGTGTTTCTTTGATCAGATGTGTCTGTTAGAAGGACACAAGGCAACTGCAGCACCCAGCTGGCTGCATTCAAAAGCCACCTTAACTGAGGATTCTCAGATTAAGAATAGAGAACTATTTGTTGTGTCCATACTGACTGCAAGATCTCAGAAACTCCACTGTCATAACCAGGCATACTTTGTAGTTCAATTGTGTATCACAGCCCAGTACTCAAAATTGCAAAAACTGTAGGGGAAGCACCTGTTCCCACAGTGAAAGAGACTCCTACAGTGCCCCCCCCAAATCAAATATCCGCTTTATAAGACAGTATGTAATGTTTCAAGAAGCTCTGTGAACATGAGGTTTCACATACTGGATTTTTCTGAAAGAGTCTGAGAATGCTGTCTCAGTGCTGGTAGAGTAAATTTTGATGAATAGTCCGTTATGCAATGCTGCTAACCAAAAACACTCTACGATGTGTCATTATTCAGTCAAACCTTCACTGTGATAACCTGACCTTGCTCTAAGAGCAGCTACGAATGGCCCAAGACAGGCAATTCAAAAGATTCAGGTCAGCCAATGCAATGATATGAAACATAATATATGTCTGTGAAGAGCATTTTCTTCACACAGCACGTGAAATGGAGCTAGGGAATCTATCTTGACTTCCACATCTGCTGTAACCAAGATCGAGTCCCTGACACTTCCTCACAGTTCACTGACAGTAAGTACATGAACAGGACTCTGCAGAGGTGTACAATAGAA
This sequence comes from Oxyruncus cristatus, assembly GCA_013399855.1. NCBI lineage: Eukaryota > Metazoa > Chordata > Aves > Passeriformes > Cotingidae > Oxyruncus > Oxyruncus cristatus. The sequence goes on from VXAY01000198.1 coordinate 14,827, forward strand.
TTCCCTTGTGTGACCTCTGATGTGCCATTTGCTTTTTTCAGCTTTTCAGCATGAAAACTTACGTTCCAAATTAAGAGTTAATCAAGACAAAAGCGAGTAATACATTCTTAATATTCTTTCATACAGAAACTTCAACTCAACTATCGTATAGAATACATCTTGATGTCAGAGAGAATAAAAGAAAAATACAGGAGTTGAACCTGCTAATCATGACAAGGAAATGCAATTTACATTCGCACCTCAGTTGACAGCACTGTTCAAGAGACTGCACACTCATGTATAACACATAGACACACTGACAAATCCTCAAAGAACCACCTTTACAGTCTTCACTTGATCTATCCCTGTTGTTTAATCTCCATTTGAATAACAACACTCCACTTTAAATATAGTAGTTAAACCCAAAGCAACAAATATTGTCTTTAAAGTTGAGGCCACTGCTACAGCTACAAAAAATAAATATCTCACACAACACAATGTTCTAGTGCAAATGCTATGTTTAACCTGAAATATAAGTGCTCCTTACAGGAATTCAGTATTGCTTAACATAGAACTATAATTATCCAATTCGCTTTCAGTCACATGACAGTAAACACATACAGTCCAGTAATGGGAATCACATTTCTATTGTGATATAACTGCATATTGCAACTACTGTATCATGCTTGTATTCCGATTTCAGTACATTGTTGCATCACTCTGTTAATGCAAAATCCTAAGTAACATCATCTATGTTACAGTATATTTGGTACTAAATACTTCTCATGTGGGACACCTAAAATAACACAGTCAGAGAGTACTGGACTCTGGTAGAAGGAACATAGCATTCAGTTCTTAAGCACTGATACTTAAATTGTATCTATGAGTAAGAAGACGGACTTGAATTCTGGTACAGTGTTAGGCACTACGGTTTAAAGGATTCAGAAATTTCCTGGGTAAAATGTAAACCTTCAAAGCTGGGCATATGTTTAAACTAAGTTCAAACCCCTTTACCGGATACACTTGGACAATACATGCTACTTGTATTCAAACACATTATCAATACATCATTAAACATTACTGGTTTTGTCTGTGCTTTGACAATAACTAGATGGAGTGGCCTTCACACAAGAGTGACATTCCTGCCTCTTCTAGCCTCCCAAGGAAAGCTTATCACACAAGTTTCTTAGTATGTACATGGTTTTTAAATACACTTACAGGAATGAAGCCTATTGCTCGTAACTTCTGTATTCATGCTGAAGCCTAAAATGGATTAATACCAGCCAAAAAAAATGTATTAACTGGATGATTTATGCAGTGTATTCCTAAGCATCTCCTTACTGTCACCGCTAACAGTGGTGGCAGATCTTAAATACCCAGGGCATTTTTATTTCACTGCAAGTATAATGCTTTGCTGTAATATTACTTCAGCAGATCCAATTCATAATTAGTGCTCTTTTCTCCAAAAGAAAAAACACTCAATGATACAAATAATGTCTTTAAATAGATGCATAACAGTGATATAAACCCTACTGCATCATACTGTGCTGTGTTTGGCTAGCGTAGTCAGTTTTCTTCACAGTAGCTACCATGGGGATACGTTTTGGATTTGTACTGAAAATGGTCGTGATAATACAGAGATTGTTTTGCTATTCCTGAACAGTGCTTGAACAGCATCAAGCACTTTCTGCTTCTTGTACTGCCCTGCCAGTGAGCAGTAACAATCTTCCAATTCTCTCCCCATTCTGGTTGATGGGGTAATGAGTGAGCAACTCTGTGGTGCTTGGTTGCCAGAGTGGCTTAAACCATGACACCTTCAGATACAGTGGTACTGATACTACAAGATACTACACTTCTTAATAGTTCCATTATATTTGTACCTAAAAAGCATATTTATATAGGATCAATTAATCTCTGTAATGTAATTCCAGTTACACCAGTTCTCATGAATGTGATTATTTATATGCATCTGTACCCCTTCACATATTTAAGAAAAGTGAAATGATTCATTAAAACAAACTATGTAGACAAAAAGAAAATTATAGACCAGAATCTGTTTTGATACAAAGGAAACTAAACAGTTACTATGCAGCTTTCCCAAGGGAGTAAGTGAACGAAGTGATTGTTTTCACTAATGTTATCCGCTTAATAGTTTGTGGAAAACTTGCTCCAACACACAATACTATTGCTTTGAACGGTTTTCGCTTACTAAGTTAAACTCAAATTATCAGACAGAAAACATTTGGGCCATTTGCAGAATGGGCTGCTGCCAGTATTTGCTGATTTAACCTAGCAGATGTGAAAAGCCATAGACGCTAATACAGTACAATTTGCTTTTGCCAATCTCAACAATGATTTTGCTGCTTGGGGTTATGTTCCACTGATGTTTCCTGGCTTTGTAAGGCAGCATTCTCCGCTATGAAGAGCACAGCAGCATCTGTTATTTTTCAGGTAGTTGAGCATAATCTCAGCCCTGGGAGGCATTAGCTATAGTTTAAAATGTCCTGGAGGAAATAATAATAATACTAATAATGATAGTGAAAAAAAAAAAAAAAAAAAAAAAAAAAAAAGAAAGTAAGGGAAAAAGACTTGCAACTTCCAAACTTTATTGTTCCTGTGGTGTATAAGCAAACTCAGTTTCAGAAATTGTCTTTCTTTTTTTTCCAGTAATGAAAGCCATATATTTAACAGCAAAACACGAAAATTAAACCTTTTTAATTTATTGTACTGTTCAAGAAATTTAATTTCTTGTATGATACCATGGAGTGAAAGTACTGTGAAGTATGTACACATTTTGGCTAGAGAGTCTAATTGACAAATTATCTATTAATATTTCAGTTCATAAAAACTGGATGTAAATGAAACAGAGTTCTAGAGGCTGAGTCTAGGAGCTCCTGGATCAAATATTTAGCTCCCAAAAGAAAGCTTCATTAAAAAACAGTTAAATATCAAAAAAGTGTGATACACCAATTGTAGTAGATCTCAAAATTTTCTCAGAAGCCAGAAAAAATCCGAGTTAAAAATAACCCACATTTTTAAAAGACAATTTGACAGACCTGAAAGATGCATTTAGGTACTGGGATACTCTGATTGTCCTTCAGCATACCTTGAGAGTCCCATACTAAAATTCACATTTGTTTGTGTTTGAACTGTGTATTGCAAACACTACACTTTGCTCAACTTGTATTGTCGTTGAACTGTATATTACAATTCTACACTCTGCTAACCATAATTTATACTTAAACTGTGATTTAAGTATATTGCTGTATCACCCTGCTAAATTGAAATCACATGTAATTTCAAGTAATTTCAAATAAGAAAATTCTGTGTTATTCACTAAACCCTCCACACATGGAACATCTAAAAGAACCTGGTCAGAGTGTATTGTACTCTGACATTAACTGGCATAGTCAGCAATTATTCCTGAGGATGAGTGGTACAGACCAGAACAGTAACGATTACTATGGCAAAAACATTCTTTCTGTTTGGTATTTGTCACGAATAAGAACCTAGTAGAGAAAACCTCACTGTGATTAAGCCTGGCTGAAGATACGACCACTACCATTTAAAAGCATAGATAAAATTAGTATAAACAGCAGCAAAGACTGGAACAATTTCAACATTAACTTTGGAAGAAGAGATGGGAAAACCATAACCATAATTTTTCATGGACAAAGCAGGACAAAGCCTTGATCCCACCAAAACTTTGGATGGATGAGAAAAACTGAGAGATTCTAAAATGTTAAAGAAAGGAGAGAAAATAGGGCTTCAGAGACTGTTGGGTATTTACTTGTGAGTAGTAGTGCATTAGTTAGGAGACACTAACACATAGCATGCTAGAACAAGAAAAAGAAACTGTTAAATAACATAACTTAAATAAGTAAACTTTCTGTTATGCACTGAATTTTCTGTACGTGGAATATGTAAAATATATTTTTACTCTCAGGCTGTACTGGACCTCAACTTTGCTCTCTAACAAATGTCAAAATAGCTACAATCTGTTTGATTTACAATGCTATGATGCTGATAAACTTTGAGAAAGGTCTGAGGACTCAGAACACAGAGATTCACTTTTACATTAATTTGTAAAACTAGTTTTACAGAACTACAGCATTGCCATTTTTGAAAATTACCATTTTTGTTTGTTTATTAATTCTGGGAACAAAATAATTCTTTGCTTGAGACAGTGGATCATAAAGGTACACAATAAATACAAGGGGTAAAAATCTTTCATTCACTGAATTCCCTAAATAGCTGCACAACTTTTTGGTGCATATGGAATGAAGAATTTAACCCAAACAGTTTAGGTTCAAATTGATAAAGACGACGTCTACTAATTCTGGCTACCTGAGAAGAAGCACAAGCAACAAATTCTTACTGATGAATTAAAATCCATAAACTACCTAGTGACTCCAGAAAGTCAGCTTCTTACCATCTCCAGAAACCAAGCTCTAAGGTGACTTATTAGTCAAGCAAACTGTTTTTAAAACATGGACAGGAGGCCACAGAAAGGGCAATGTTCTTATATCTGTAGGAACTGCCAACATGAAATTTTTATAGCATATTTGTGCTATATTCTATTATCCCATTACTACCTAGAGATATATACATATGTATAACAATGTAATAATATATGTAATGTATGTATATAATTCCATTATTATTTAAAATTATTCCATTATTATATATATGTACATTAAAACAATTCCAGTAATTTCACCTGTCTTTACACTGTGTAAGTCACTGTATTTATAACTCACTTCAAAGAGGTATCTCATCAAAATCATAGCAGAAACAAAAAAAAAAAACCTGCTGGAATCTACAGCATAGCCTATTAGTAAAAAACATAGCTGTCAGTGCAAAACCACTAAAAGCTAAAGACTGGTAGATATTTGCTATCTTAAAAAGCTTTAATTCCTATTAACAGCTGCTTTTTCATTCCATTCCCCCCTGTAATTTTTAATTATTTTTAATGAACAAAATTAACATCTGCATTCTAATTCAACTTGTTTGTGGTCATTGTATTTATGACTAGAAAACTTGATTAATAGCTAAAATTAGATTGGAATTTTTAGGGACTGCTGTTGTTACCCATGTGCATATTACGGATTTACTAATGAAACACCTGAGTTTGCCAGGATATGCATCTGTACAGAAGTGGAAAAACACAGAAAACTTTCTCCCAATCATGATGCTCTTGCCTAATAATAAAAAGAGTCACTGAGACACAACAGAATTATTTGGTAGCACTTCCTTATTCTGGAAATTAAAATCTATCTTTATTGACCATACTGCCAAGTAACACACAATCAAATAAATATCCAATTATTATGCTGTTAGAGTGTTTTAGAAATATTACAAAGCACTATACTCTTGTTTTATGCTACACTAGAGACAAAAGACAGTTCCAACTGGGGAAAACATGTTTTATGGTTATTTTATATCTCTCAGGAAGTACAAATCTAGCCTATGTCAACATACTATTCCAGCACAAGTGCCTCCAGGAAAAACACAAGGAAAATTTGAGGAACAAGGTTAGTTGAATGTGTACAGTTAAGATTGTGCTTAAATTCTTCACTGAATCAAGGCCTCGGGTACTTATCTTCATAAGTTACATATGGAAGATGCAAATCAGAAAGACTCAATCACCAGTCCAAATTCATATGAGAAACCAATTCCCGAACTGGAATTAGAAATTAATAGCTTCAAGCTACAGTTCCTGCACAGATCACTAAAACAAATATCCATAAACACCTCATACACTAGGCAACAACTGCATTTCAACTTCCTCAAGGATCAATTTCTGAAGTGTAATTATTTTGTACATTAAAAAAAATATATTACGCACGTTTCACAGCCAAGAAAAACCATTTAGTAAAAACCCTTTGGTTTTAAAATTATGTCCTTTCCAATACTGATGGTTTACAAAGCAGCTTCAGATTTTGACAAAGGCAGTGATAACTACATGGGCTAGAAAAACAAAAATTACTACTAAAATAACTTACTAGGTAATACTCTGTAGTGAATTAATCTTTGATTAATGCAAGTTGTATGATTTTGGTGTTTCTCTTCAGACCAAAACTACAGAAACAGAAACTCAGCTCCAGAAGATAACCTTACAGAAGAGGTATCTGTCTCCTTGGCAGAAGTCATATCTAGTTTGACTACAAACTCCATAGCTACGCTTGAGAACGCTACTGAGAGGCTGCAGTAATACAGCAAGAAATCCACTGTCATTTTGGCACACTTGATAATGAGAAATTATACATCCTTTTCTATACAAGACTGCCATTCTATCTGGTCCTTTAAGAGGTAAAATTCTGCATTTTAAAGCTAGGAAAGCTATGCAATTAGAGTTGCAAGGTTCACCCAGAGGACAATGACTCTTAATGATCACAACGTATACCACTGTCCAGCAAATGAGGCATAAACGTGAGAAGAACCGGTTTGTATCAACATAATGACCCACATAATGGCTACTCTTAGATTCTGTAGGTGTCCAGACTAAGGCAGATAAGAGCTGCTTGTGAAAGATGTCAAGGGAAAGAGCTGCCAGTGGCAAATAATCAAAGTTGTCAGTTTTTGCCATTTCTGGAGATCAGATGCTGGCCCCCAAGGTTGACAAGAGTAGTGGACATTCAAGAAAAGCTTGTATTTGACCTTTCAACACCACCCTTTCCTAAATATCTACTAAAGATTATACCACACTTTCGTAAAGTTTTTGGGGAAGTCTTTCTTCAGAACCCCCCATGCCTCATAAGCGTTAGAACTTTTTATTAATTATGGTAATTGTATCTTGGAAGCTGAATTTAAACAAATCAGAAGCAATGTAGGTACCAGAGAAAAGGACAGAAAATACATTTTTCTAGCATAGCAATACTGTTCCAAGTGGCAGATAGTGCTGGACTTTTCACTGCTAGATGATAACAATGTATGAAAAATGCAAATTGTTAACTTGATTAACTATACTCACACAAGAGTAAAGTATTTTAAAGGAGTAAAACATCACTTAAAACAGTATGGGAGGGAAAGCAATACTGAAAATCATATTATTAATGTGGTAAATATAAACATGCTGCTATCAATTGGTTAAATTCTTATCTACCTCTTATGCAACACCAAGAAAAAAGTTAACATTTCTTTCTGATATCAGTGAGAATCTTCAAGCAGAATCCTGCATTTTAAGCTCTGAAACAAAAGAATCATAACTGCATCTACAAGTGTAATTTTCCCCTATTTAAGCTGGCTTAACCTATTTATGACATTACTGAACAACCTTTAAATGGTTTGACAACTAGTATCAAATCAAGCACATATCACAGGATGCTGACAGTGAATGTAAAAACACAGGTTTTATTCCATGTCATAGCAGAAGCTACTGTTTCCATTCAAAGAAGTGCTCTCTTTCTGTATCTTTATTTTACAAAGAAATGAAGGTAAAATGATTTGGAAATCTGCATCATATTTAAAATGCTAAAAACCATAAACAAAAGCCCCATGCTGAATTCAGTCTATACACTATATCATTTAGTGCAATGGGAAATTTTAGTCAACTTATAACTAAAAACAGTTTTCTAACGTTGCATGCCCACTGCTCGAAAGAAATCTCTGGGACCAATCAATGTGCATCCAAAGTCACTATGCTTACTCCTTCTGCTGAATTTGCTTTTTTGTTGCTTAAGTGAGCAGAAATATAACTGCTTAAAGTACAACAGAATACTATTACCACAAGTTAATATAATGCAGAGCATAAGATCAAGGTTCATTACGGAAAAATTGTTAGTATGTTGGGTGTGACATAGAGCCCACACAGTACTGCACTTATTTTTTTAAACTGGCAGCCTGAACTATAATTTCTGGTATTAATTCCCCAGTCCATGGTATTTCTCAGTGCTTGGTCCTTTAAGCATTAATTCCACAAAAACAATCATTACAAGGGAGAGTCAGAAGTCAGACATACATAAGGAAAGGCTTCAGCCTTTAGACAAAAAATAAACAATTAACCCAACTATTTTTCATAAAGCAATATACACATACAGCAGCATATGCAGTGATAAAAAAGAAAAAACAAAACTCCAATGTCCAAATGATCCTGTGAAAAAAAATAATTTCTTCCAAAGGACTCTGTATTAAAAGTGAATCCAGAAAGTCTCTGCTAAGATGTTAGCATGCTGTCGAATATGATACTATTCTATTTGCAAAATTATGATTCTGAAATGGCTGACAGTGTCGAAGAATGCTGCCTACAAATTATTAACAGCCTCTGATCATCTCTATTCACAGAAACTTCCTAATAGAACTCTAGTAACTGAAAGGCTTCAAATATATTAATTTGAATATAAATTATCTGAATTAGAAATGGCTACAGACTATCCAACTAGTGGAATGGGATACAAGCTGCAGATGAAATACAAAGTCGCAATTTCCTATTTTTTTGTAACAGTAATAGCCTGTATCTTCTTCATTTTGTTTACAGTTATGATTTTACCGGACACAGAGAAATTAAAATATAAACTAATGTATCAATACATACATTCTCCTTGTAAAATAATCGATCAACTCAGAAATTAACAAGAGACTAAACTATCAGTCTCAGCCAGCATCCTTTTTGCTCAAAAAACACAGAGAACAAGAACTAAGTAAATATGCATGCTGAATCATATTTCTCTTAACTCCAGCACATGGATGAAGCACCTTCATAAAGAGAAACACAGTCATTAGTACATTGATACTGATTACTTCCCTGGTACCTTACATAAACAATCTTGAACAAAATCAGAAAAATCTCCTTTGACTGGCCCTCATCTGGCCACATATCTTTAACTCTCGTGCCAGCATGTGTCAGGAAAGCTAATGAGGCTTCAGTTTGCCAGTCTCCTTCAGCAGTTCTTCAATCTCTGTCTTAGATGTAAACATTCTGCTCACCCCAAATCTATTGTTTCTCTTCTGGTGTTGTTACAAAAGCCAGTTGATAAACTAGATTACAATGAGAAACAGACACATGAAAATAATAATTCCAGTTCCAGCTAGGAAATACCAATAACTGCCATGTTCAATAAGACTCTTAATTACTTCCTTCAGTCAGTAAGTAGACAGGTGCTTAACAGCTTGAAAGGATTCAAAGACAACTCTTTCTTTCCTAACAAAAATACACCCCTATCTACCAGGAGGGCAACTATCATGAAAAGAGTAAAGATTTCGAGGTATATGAATTTTTGTACAGGGATGCTGCTACTTTCACATAAAATTAATACACAAGGAAGTTGGGAAACTACTGATGAGATGGAAAATGTCTTCATCTTAGCAGAATCCTTGAGATACAACTGTCATTGCATCACCATCTAGCCAGATTATATCATACACAATCCATGCTTAAATAAGAATTTTACACTATGTTTTAACTATAATGTTGAAAAATCATCAGCAGGCAAAAGGAATATAATCTCTTATTAAAAAAGAGCAATTTCACTGCAACCTAACACATATTTAAATCTTTAATTACTTTACTAGATGAATCTTAATATTAATATCATCCTGTAAATTACCATAACACTTTCTGAAATACACTCCATCTAGCCCTCAAGGTATCCAAACATATTCATATATGATACAGATCGTGAGTCTAAGCTGTATCTAATTTTCAGAAAGATGCTTAACAGCTAATTGAAGTACCATGCCTGGCAAAACTGGCTCAGATAAAAACTGAGAGTATAGCTTTCCAAAACTAGTAAGACAGAAGACACAAATCAATTACTTCAGGGTTGAAACAAGGAGGGGGATGTATTGATGAGGGGCCAGTTGAAATTACAGCACTCAGCTCAACAATGCCTAAACTGGGGATAACTGGAAGTATAATAGTCATTAGTTACAAGAAGAAGAATCAATTAACAGGCATGTTGTCTCTCTCTGAAGTCAAGAAAATTTATCTGTAGCTGTAAGAAACAGCTACTGTTAACAAGAAGTAATAATTGAGGGGTAAAATACAAATCGTGTACAAAGTGCAGGTAAACACTGAAGTATACAGAGACGTTGGAAGCAGACTTGTAGTCACAGACACAGTATCAGCTTGAGAGTATCAAAGAGTCTAAGGGAGTGCAAGAACTCATCTCCATCTCTGTTAACTGAAAGGATTCTGGAGAAGAGCTTGAAAATTTTGAATTCTTGAAAAAGAAGCACCTGAAAATGTTGTGCTTTGCAGCACTAAGACGCAAAGGCGACATGAAAAAGGAATGTGTTTGTTTTCCATTTTGATGGATAGTTTTGGTGCACAGTTCAATAAGCTTCACAATCATGTTTGATAAAGTGGCTTTATTCACCAACTTTGGGTGGCTATATATGTGATTGCTGGATAAAGCAGATCTACTTTTTCTATTTACTTCAGAGAAGCAAATCCCTATATTGGGTAAATTTCTTAGATTTTGTAGCCTGTCTGCACAAGACAGTGGCTCTCTAAAGCAAAAGAACTCAAGTAAGTTCTCAAAAGGAGCACCTGAGAAGTTCCAAGTATTGTTTTAATGCTTATGACCACTGTGATACGTACTTACAAAGCACTAAATTTCATGGCTGCAGAAAATTTACTTATTTATTTTGTACAGAACTCTGTTCTATATCTCACTGTCATTTAGCATCATTATTTATGGACATGTTTCTGTTTCATTCTATCACTTGAAATGCCTGAAGGTACCATACAGTACACAGTAACATGCACATCTGCAATCTAGAGTGAAGATCTGAACAAGCCATTCAAAATGATTGCCTAACATAACTCTCCTAATTTATGATATTAGACGATGGAATTTCATGGTCACCACTTAAAAACGGAAGGGGAGGAAAGGAAATGGGGGGAAAGAAGGGGAGGGGAGAAGAGAAGGAAAGGGGGAAAGAAAGGGGAAAGGGAAGATAAGCTTTGTGACACCAAAACTACAGGGAGATAAATGTTAATTCTTTCCATACGAGGCCAAGCAAGTTTGGAAATCACAACATATGTAAACACTCTTGATAAGCTTTTGACAATACAAAATAAACCTAGAGCCTTTTTTCTTGAATTAAAGGTAGAGTATCTTAAGACACTGACAGCTTAAGATATCCCAAATGTCCAAAGTCTACCAAAAAGGAGACAAGGAGAAGGTAGCTTTAAAGCAGCATAGGGAACTATGACTTATAGCCAAGGTTCATATTCAAAGGATTCTTACGTCACTTTCATCTATGCTTACACAATTGAAATCTTGTTCTTAAACAAAACTGCTTTGAGTTCTAATAAGGAACATACCCTTTTTAAAACGGTATCTTGTTTTTCAGAGCTTTTTGCAAAGATAGATCCAACGTTTTTAGATGAATTTGAGTGAAAACAGGTAAAATGTAGATGACATGTCTATGGATTCAAATGCTTACATAACCCATACAGAAAAAAAATTATTTTATGTTGTTTGTTTTTGCAAATGCCTCTAAATATGTTCTCATGAAGACAGAAAACTATCATCAGAAAAACATACTACATAGTACAACTCACCTTCATCACTAATTGCTTGCTGTTTAACCAAAGTTATGGGAGATCTAGCTGGGGGTTTATTTAGTGGATGACGCCAACTCTTAGATATTTTCTTTCTTACAACTTCCTCTGACTGAAAAGGAAAAAGCATAACTAATTTAGTGTGCAATTTTGCAAAGTTAATTATGATGAACAAAAACATTCCTCTGTAAATAAGCACAGACATCAAGACTGTAAATACTATCACAGTACTTGAAGGACCTTTGGTGTACCAATACTACATCTGTCTCTAATTCAGAATATAGCTTTTAATTTTAAAAGTGCAACCCTTGTCAAACACAAATCATTTTAGGTATAAGTTACTGCAGCCCTTCCTAACTTACAGAGTATCAATCCTGTTTTGTTCAGATGATGTTTGAGAGGAAGATCAGCCCAAATAATTCTGCAGGCCAGAAGTACAATACACCCACTAACAGTGGCTAGAATAAGGAGGCAGAAGCCGAAGGACTTAATTTGGGAAAGATTTCCAAAGTCCACAGAAATCAAAAAAAAGTAAAAATCTGGAGTTGAGAAAAGAAATTAAAAGTTCTGATATGTGATTAACGTGTAGATTTGGTATACAAAGGAATTCCTTCCTCCCTCAAACACTCCTATGCTCATTCAGCTTGAAATTATTCAAGCCTCAAGAACTAAGGCCAACACAACAAACTCCTGAAGTGCAGCTTTCACAACTCCAGATTTGAGTGCTAGTGGGAAAATACCGAAGTAAACCAGCTACTGATGGCACCTGGAGGTGAAAAAAGGACATGTGTTTGTAGGTGCCCCAATGAGGAAACATTTTGTTATACCTACTATTTAAAAACTGAAAATACATATTCCTTTCAATAGTGGAATCTTTTCCTTCAAGTGTTTCCTTTACATATTTTAAGCCATTTCCAAAATAGTAAGTAACTGAATCTCACAGCATTGCTTATATTAGCAAGAAGTGAATATGGGAATAGCTTGAGAATAGTTGCTGACACTTCAGATTCATAGATATAAAGTGAAATTACTACATGTCTAAAATAATGGGGAAAAATATGTCAATAAGCAAGCCTCCAGAAACCTTCTGCTTTTGGATCAAAATTTCCACTCTGCCTGAGCTCTTCAAAACATGTACAAATTATCATCTGATTAAAATCATACATATTCTTAAGAGCTTTAATATGGATATTAGGTCTCATTAGAAAAATTCTCATTCATATTTCATTAAATCAAGAATATATTGCTGTTATGATGTAATTTGCTTTACATACACTAGATGTTTCCATGCCATCTTCTTCATCCTTTTTTACAACAGACACTTTTCTATGTTCCGAACTACTTCCACAGCTTTCTAGGTTGCTGATATCATCCTCTGTCAAAATACTTTCCTGTTTATCTGGATCTTTATCAGAAGCAGGCTTGCTGGTCACAGAATCTTGAAAGGATAAAGAAAAAGGTAAAGAAAGGATAACTGGAATCTATCCTGCCCTCATCTTCCATTTTTGTTTTCTCTATTACAGGAACAGGGCTCAAAATTGAGTCTGAAGTGAAGCTTCCTATAGATCAAGAATATGATTCGTTAATAAATCCCACTTTACATTACCATATTGAATTTCACAGCAATCTAAATTATTCAAATTCAAAGCATGGTTCCTCATTTAGAAATCATACAGAAAAGCATTTGGTACAAGGGCATACATAAATGTGGAGTATAAGTTTTATCAAAGAATAAATTAAACGTAAATGGTTTGAGTTTGGAGTATGAAATGTAGTTTTAATCACTTAATCAGTATTTTGCATTTGAATTACAACAGGTCTTCGTGTCATTCAAAATAATCAATATTCATGTATCTTCTTTATTCTGAAAGCCCATATGCTCTTCGACTCATCGGGAAAAAAAATATAAAAGTCTGGTATACTGAACTTTATACCCTGCATTTTATACCTATTATGCCTGCTTTAAAAGTGGAAATAAGCAAGGATTAATGGTTTATAATTATGAAGACATATTTCAAATAGATACCAAGAATATTTTCAAAACAACAGCACCGTTCTAAAAACGCAAACCAATTAGCTTTTTTTTTTTTTAAACAGCATAATTGTATATTCCAGTGATGCTGAAGAGTGAAATTGTGTGGATTTTACTTTACGAAAATTCTTTATCTGCTGATGCTTGCATTGGAAAGACAGAACAATGGGCTAGAGAGGCCACTTAAAAAACATATTCCTGATGAACCCTGTGGCACACACTGAAGTGAATTCTGATTCAGCAGCACATCCAAGATATTAAAACAGTTTCTGTAAAGTCCCTTCCCATTCCTTCTTTACAATGGTTATTTGAACTTGTTTTTCTGAAAATTTTCCTTTTCAGGTCAAATGAACATAACATTCAGTAATACAAAGCCAATACCAAAATGTACGAACCGTACTGCCTCAACTGAGTATAATGGACATGCTGGTCAGAGATAATGCAGAACAAACTACCTTCTTCAACATGAGTACCGGAGTTTCCACTGTCATATCTAAATATGTTCTTTCTCCTAAAAAGGTCCAGGCACCAGCCTTTAATAGGACAAAGGAGAGAGGGCAGCTCTCCACTCTTCTCCACTTTTTCTTCCCTTGCTATTAAATACAGAATAGCTGCCAACTAAATGCTGTTTTCTGTGTGGTTATGAACATTTCAAACCTTTATTGAAAGTTGGGGGAAGCTGTAAAGCCACAGAACCTTTAAAAAAAAAAAAGACCATAAGAAAGACCTGGAAAGGCTTTGATAGAGTAGCAAATAATTTGTATACAGGAATTTCTAAGTCTCCATATTGCAATATTCACTTTGTTATCTTTATATGAATCAATTATGGTGATTACAACCTCCAAATAAGTATTAATATAACCATTATTATTCACAGTAACGGAAATATTCTCTATCTGCAATTTACAAGTAAATATTCAGTAGCAATATAAAACAAAATGGGACTGCCCACAAACTTAAAATTAAAATTGAAGTTTGCCTTTATCAACAGGAATGCAGAACTACATCTTAACTACAATTAAATGTGAAATACAATAAATTAAGTCCAGAATAAACCAAGTATATTCATATAAAAAAAGTTGTGGGGGGAGAAAAAAAATATCTTTGGCTTTGCAAGGCCTTTATAACTTGCATTGTCAGGTAGCTCAGTAGGACGTAAAAAGAAATCTGCAATCTCAAAATAAAGTATTTTTGTGCACAGGTTAAGACCACTTCTACTATGCAGGTTCATCATGTAAACAAATGTAGCATACTGGCAAGCATATATGTTCTGTACTGTTTGAATACTGTTAGGACATTCTGTATCATTTCCATAGGAAAAACATTTTGCTCTAAAACATATGAGTCCACTAAAGAAATAAAATTTACAAAACATCATTCTTTTTGTTCCTTCAAAAACACTTCATTAAAACTTCATACTACTCTCAGCTCAGAATATTAATTTAGGTATTTTCTCATTCCAACTGAATATCAATCTTCTCTGCATAACTTTATACATAAGTATTTTAGTATGCTACTCCAGGAAAATACTATGATCTAACATCCAGAGATTTGTGGTATTAGAGTATCAACAGCCTACAACTTACATGTGAAACATAATCAGTCCTTATCTCACCTGCAACCTTGACATGATCCAACAAAGGTTGATCCAGCTGCATTCTACTACTGTTTTCTTCTTCCCCAGAAGGCACTCCCGTGTTTATCGCTCTCCCTTTTTTTTCAGGTTCTTCACTGACCTTGAAGCAAGCAGTAGCTGCTTCAGTCACGATGATTTCTGCATCAGCTACCACAGCAGATACTCTCTTGTCCTCTGGAGTTTTAAGCTTTCTAGATCGAGATCTGGGGTGCTGGAAGCTGTTATAGGAGATATTGCTGTCAGAGTTGAAAGTCTGTCTTATCTAAGATAAAACATCTACCAATATATATGTCCCTTTCACCTGCTAAAAGTGGTAAAAAACTGACAATTTTTCATCTTTTTGTATTGAGATAGTGTTACAATTTATTAAGTGATAGATTAACAATTGATTGGATTAAACTTGTAATCTTTTACCACCATTCTACAGCAAAGTTGTTAAAATCTAAAAGTAAAATAGTCTTTCAGTAACTATTATTTAAACTAGCTTTTTAATAAATCATTCTTTAGAACCTGAAAGAGAACTACCCTTACAGAAGTAATGAAGACAAAGCACCCTCAGTAGCACTAAAATCAGTTGATACTTCCAAACCCCAGTGCTAATAAAACACTCATCTGAATACCCCTGTAAAATCAGATTTTAGGTGCATTTTAACACAAACAACAAGCACCTGAAAAAGGTAAAAATTATGATCACCTAATATTTTGAAAGGCTACAATATCAAGCTATATAGCTCGAAATGCTGTGTTAAAAAAAAAAAGAAATTAAATTTTCAGCATAAGTTTTTGCACACTCGAAAGTAGAAGGGAAAGCTTAGGGCAGGAGAAATGGCAAACCCATCAGAAATTTATGTGCTCAGGATAAATACAACAGTCCAGTTTCAAATTCAAATACGTGAGGAGGAGATTTTAGGGTGCTTCATCACACAGCAGGTTTCAAAGCTCATAACACATTAGTGATAAAAGGTAAATTAGGAGTTCTACAAAGGTCTTGCATCTTAGACTGTACATATCTCCAGAAAAACATTTTGCTACCCCTTACATTTTATTCTATGCCCACCAACGTATATCTTTCAACACCCTCTCTATAAAATAGTAATTTACAGAAAATTTGCCAAAGTATGAGATGACCATCAATTCACATTGTAATATAACAGAAAATACTATTACTGTTCACATGCAATCATTAGATGTTATACAGTAGCAAAGTATTTCAGCCATAAATGCCAGAGTTAAGCTCTCCCTATCACTATATTCATGAAGATTCCCACAGAAAGTATTTTTATTTTCACTCTGCTGGAACTTGTATTATTCCCATAATCAAAATTATGACAATTTCAAGTGATACATTACACTAAAAATGAAGCTGAATAAACATTTTATTCTCCTTTGCATTGCACACTGAGCAAAAGCCACTTAAAGATTTAAATAGCATTGGGCTTGTGTTTATTAGCTTAATGTGAGATGCTGGATCCGAATCTCACTGAATTACTGATATGGCTCAGAACCAACATCAGCCCATGTGTTCCTATGATAAAACTTTCAACACTATTCTTAGAAAGTATTTGTTTTTAGTCAAAACTGGCTACCTGTAAGGGTACTACCAAATAAATTACTGCTAGTGCAATTAGGAATACAATACGACACATACAGGGAGACCTACAACAGGACAAAATGGCACTCACTTGGCTAAACATCAGAATCACTCTCTCTGTGAGTCCAGGTTAGTATTATACTAAAAACCTGGCTGTTCAGCTGCTTCACTGATTGCCTTCAAGAAGCGATTCTACCTCACAAACCACTCCTACCCGGCTATAATGTTCCACTACAGTGAGAGTTGCTCCTTTTCTTTACAGATTGATTTTTCTATCCTCTTCCTCAAAAAATGCATTAACTTACAAAGAAAATGAGGAAATTTTGGGTTTTAAGACCAAATTAAAAAAAAAAATACAATGTAAAATGATTTGAAGGAGGAAAAAGGTCTTAAAAAATTCAGTATTACCTTCAACCCAGAAAACCGCACTATGCAGTTAGGGAGATACCAACAAAACTGCCCACCTCTGGCTACAAATTAAGTAGATCTTTATTAAATAATGAAGAAGAAAATCCTTAAACATCCTGTTCACTACAACAGGAAAGCACAAGTGTACAAAAAACGTTTGTGCAATGCAAAAAAAACCATAATGCGTATCAAAAAAACAGCTATGAAACTGCTTTAACAGGTCACAGCTTTTACAGCTTCAATGACAAGCTAAAAAACCTTATTCTCCTAATTTTCTTAGTGGTATCAGGACCAACAGCTCAGATTTAGGCCTTTCTTATGCCAGATTATGATCTGCAATTGACCTGCAGTAGACACAGACAAGTTTTGGCGGCATTTCACACTTGCGAGAGTGTGAAAACTAACCCAGGCACACACACACAGTTCCAAGCTCCACCCCCTCATGGCTACCATGAGAAAATTTACTCTGTCCTGGCCAAAACTAGGACAACATCAAAGAAAGTGGTAAAAAGAAAACAAATAGAAATTGACATCATATTGAAGACAATTAAATAAAGGATAAAGAAACCAAATACCTCTTGGGAAAGTTCTGTGTTTTCTTTCTTCTCTGTAGCCAGGTCTCTATTTCAGGTGTTGATTCAGGAGTTGGTTTTGTATGATCAATAGTATATAAATCCTTGCCCTGTTTCCACAGCTGGTACCTGTCTGGTTGAAATTTCCTCACAAAGATATCCATGGATATTGACACCATGTCTTTCCTACAAGTGCACTGCAAGAGAAGACAGAAATTGGTAAGTGACTTTAATGGAATATGCCACAGTTGCAGTTAAAAAAGTACTGAATAAAAATCCCGCATGTGGAAACCAGTTCCACTTTAATCAAAATTTTCCTTTTTCCCTTATTCTCAATTTTTCAAGGGGAAACGATTATTCAAGAGAAGATACTATCTGAACAACGTGTCACACTAGGATTCCACTGTTCCATTAATTCCTACAGTTAAGACCAAAAAGAAACGATAGCATTTCTTTCTGCTCTATTAGCTGGTTTTGATAGTTTTAAGCAAACTACCATGTTGAATCCAGAGACTGCATGTATCTTTAGTGATATCACAATTCTATTTTTAAAAATAACTCATGTAGTGTCTGCCTGACCCAAAGGCATACAGTCCCAGCACTGAACTCTTTAAAACCTAAATCCATATGACTACCACATTAAGTTAGTTTTACCCTGGGTTTTTTTACAAAGAGAAAAAAAAGCAAGATAGAGAAGCATTACATTTAAGGTCTAGAAGCGTTTTCTATAACTGTGTAATTTGATCTGCTGTGCAAAGCAGACCCTAAAATCTCATGCAGTACTTTCTTCATCAACTTTACTCTTGTCACTGACTTTAGTCCCTCAAAGAATTTTTGCATTGTTTTCCTTTCCAAATCATGCAGGTTGAGTGGAATAAATTAGACCTATTTGAATAAAATCTCAGTGGTCAAGAAAATGCAAAGGAGGAGCCTTCATCTGGAATACTGTAGATTTTTGAGTCAATTTTCAGGCTAAAGTTACTGTACATAATACCTCAAAAATACTTAGAAGTAGGAGACTGCATTAAGTAAATCAATATGCTTACAGCACATAAACTACCATAGTGGATTAACTCTGTCTAACCAGGTGTCCATCAACTTGCTCTCTCATTTCTCCTCAGGTGTCTCCCAGGACAGAGAGAGACAATAAGACGAAAATTTCATGGGCTGAGATAAGGACAGGGAGATCACTGACCAATTACCATCTTTGACTCATCTAGAGGGAATTACATTAACTTATTGCAAATAATTAGGAGACAGTGCGAAATGGGAGCAAACTAAACCTAGTTTCCCTCATGCCTGTTTTTCGCAGACTTTACTTCACTCCTGACTCTGGTGTCTGCAGGGATGTTTCTTTCACATTTTCCTCACTCCTTTCTCTCACAGCTGCTGCACAGTGATTTTTATTCTTTCTAAATTTGGTATCACATGAGTGCCACCAGAGTTCCAGACAAGCTCAGCTTTGGGCAGCAGCAGGTTCATTTTGGAGTCAGCAAGATTTGGCTTCGTCCAATGTGCGGACAGTTCCTGATGTGTTCTGCTATTAGCCACTGCTGCAGCACCCGTACACTACCAAAACCTTGCCAAACAAACACAATTTTTTGAGCTTAAAAGCAAATTGATTGGCTAAAACTTACAGTCAGTCTTAAATGGAAGAACTTTTAAAGAACTTTGCTATAGCTGAATAGAGCTTACACTGCAAAACTGATAGTATTTTCTTTCAGGTAAACAGAGATGTATTGAAAAACTTGGTAAATGTACAGCCTGGTTTTATGGTTTACTACAACTAGTTTTATTATTTTTTTTTTTTTTTAAACAAGAAGGGGGATACGATAATCATAGAAAAGCTGGAACACACAAAGTACTGAATGCAACTTTTCTACTAGTTAGGTTTCTGTGCACTGAATGCAAATTTCTTTATCTGCTTCTTCCATCTATCATTTCTAGTTCACCCTTCCTCCTCTTGAAATTCCTAAAATACATAATGAAAAGGCATCTGAGATGTATAAAAAATGCCTGCATTCCTTTCAATATGTCAACATCAATATGCTGCATATTCACAATACTGCCATCTAATGGGAGATGGAATGGAAAGAAGTAAAAAAAAAAAAAAAAAAAAAATCAATGCAGAAACTGTAATTTTATGCAGCTGTCTTTAATTATAGTTTTTACCCAAAATACCATCAGAATTTTTTCTTTTCAAATAACATGCATATACATACTTATAAAAACTCTCTGTAAAAAACTTAAACATATTCGAAATAGTATGTCTCTTTCAGAGTCCTTTATCAGTCACAATGAACAGTAACAAAAAAGCAATTAAGACACTTCTGTACACTAGAAAAGTACAAAGAAGTCCACTGCAATATTTTTAACATTTAAAAATAAATTTGTAACACAAAGACAAGGAAGACTGGATTTTCTCTCTCTTTTACACACAAAATCTTTTCACAGTCAAGCCCTGTTGCTACAGTCCGATAAAAAATTATTATTAAAGCAAAATTTGCTGTTAAACACCAAGACTTCCATTGCCATGGAAGAAAATAATTTCTTAAGTCAGCATTGAAGTGTTAAGAAATAAAATATATCAAGAAATAAAATAGATTGTATGATGGAATGTTAATAATATATGAAAATACTCAAAACAAATCACATCTAAATGAGACACAGAATTTCTGTCTTTCAGTAATCTTTGATCAGTTTCCACTACATTTTAATATAACTACTGCTAGAGATCTAAAAAACCCAGGCAGGTATTAGAAATATAATAGAATTCCTTAGAAGTTTTAAAACTTTTAAAAACATACACTTCAGAGCAAAAAGCAAGAGAGAAACATCATGCTCAACAGTACCACTGCATGCCTGAAAATAAAGAAGACAAGCTTCTCGGCACTAAAGGGTGGAAATACTTGGAAGTATCATATCAGACAACAACAGCAGATATGTTCTGGAAACAATTTTTTATTAATATTCCCTAGAGTGATTCAATTAAAAA
>VXAY01000205.1:141804-178088 GCA_013399855.1 Oxyruncus cristatus
TGGCTTGTGACTCCTCTGGGGCAGCTGGGGGGACATCCAGAGCCATGTGTGGGGGGCTCACTGTGGGAAGCAGACGTGGAGGGGTTGGAGGTGCCCGTGAGGATGGGGGTAAGGTGGGGGGCTCTCAGGTCCCGGGGGTCGGTGACTCCCCCTCCACTGAGTGAAGGAAGCAGCAGGAACATGCAAACAGCAGCAATTGGAGAGTTTCAGTAATTTTCTTCTGAAGTCAGAGCCGGGGGTTTATTCCCCCTGGAGGGCTTTGAGGGCTCTGGCTCCCGTGAGCTGGTGGAACTGGAGAGGGTTCTCCTGCCCCTGCTCACCTGGCACTGTGGGATCTGTCGCCTCTCAGCAGCTCCAGCTCGGAGCTGTCACTTCCAACTGCTGGGAGTGCTGGTTTGGAGCCCCTCAGGAAGGGATGGGCTGGCTCAGGTGTGAGACAACCCCTGTGAGACCCCACAAACTCCTTGTTCTGCTCAGTTCTCCCCGTTTTGCTCCTTCTGCTCCTTCCTTTGTCGTCTCTTCCCCGAATCCGTCGTTGTCCCTGTGGAGGTGTCACCCCTTTCCCTGCTTAGGTCCCTCTAATGACATTCTGGTTCAACATAAAAGTGAACTACCCATTCCATTCTGCCTGCTGGGCAGGGATTTTCTTCCCCCAGGGATGGTCCTTCTCTAGTTCTCCCTAAAACGCCGGGGAGGAATCCACAGCCATTCCAAACACTGGCTTGGTTGGATGGGTTTTTGCATTGGGGTTTTCTCAGCGGAGACTAAGAATAACTCCAGTGTTTAAATGCGGAGGAGAAGGTGTGGGAGGTGGGTTGAGCAGCCAAATTCCCGTGTGGAAAACGAGGAGGGTTGACATCCTCATTTCCTTAAAGCCAGAGCTCACATTCAACCTCCCGTGGCGGGAGAGGGGGGAAGTCCTGCTGCCAACTCCAAGTGCTCCACGGAGCTGAAGTGATGGAGGGCTCGGGAAACCCACCAGCAGGTGGGGGGTGATCTCAGCCCACAGGGCTGGTAACGAAGGGCTTCTCTCAGAAGAGGGTTTTATTCCTGATCCTGGAAGTTGGTTGGGAACTGAGGAGCTGGGAGATACCACACAGGCCTGGATTTCTTGGTGATCTTGAGCGGTGGGACACTGGACCCTTCCCCTGCTCCCTGGCACTTGCCTGGCGAGGAGCTGCCCACGGGGATCGTGTCCACCCTCCTCCCTGCTCCGCCAAGCTGCGCGTCCAGATAGTTTAATCTTCCCTTGGAAATCAACCCCTCCAGCTGTTATCCATGTTTTCCTGAATCCCTTCCAATTTGCCAATATCCTCCTGACACCGAACAGCTCGGGGCTGGACGTGGTTTGCATCAGAGAGCTGGAGATTTGGGGCCTTCCCTCCCTCCCCTCGGATGAGGAGAAGGAAGAGCTCAACGCGAACTTTGGGAATGTGTTAAACCTCCCTCTCGTGATTCCTCTTTCGCTCTGACTTGGCTCTGCCCTGGCGAGGGCTGTTTCTGACAGGAGTTTCTACTTACTCTTCCTCGAATTTCTGCTTTCTCGGGCTTCCGTGTTTTCCAGTCTTCTCCAGCATTTCCCCGGCGCTCCTTTAGTGCTCTGACTTGGTTTGTTGGCTGTGAGGTGAAGGTGTGAGGTGAACAGGCACTTGCTGCTGCCTTGCTGAGCCCACCTTGGCAGGTGCAGGTTCCTCTCTGAGCTGGTTGACTGTGGCAGTTTCTGAGTCCCTGTGGAAGCACTTTGCAATCCCTGTGGCACAGTCGGGATCCCCGTGGCAGGGCTGGGAGGTGTGGAAGGAGATGGCCGAAATAAAAGGACGTGGCTCCCGAAAAATCCAATTTTTCCGTCCTGTCTTTATTCCCATCTCTTCCAAAACCCCGCAGAGCCCTGCCAGAGAAGACACTGGGTGAGGAGGACGCTCTGAGGATGGACAAAAGGGGGTTTGGGGTTGTGGCATGGGGTGGGCAGGGAATTTCCCTCTCCCGTGTTGGGAGATGGGGAAGTTGGAGAGAGGAAGCACAAGCGGGTGGGGTGTGGGGTGGCTGGGTGGCTTTGGGGTTGCATCCACATGACCTTCAAGGTCTGTTCCAACCCAAACCCTTCTAAGAAAAGAAGTGCTCCCTCCATCCTCCTGGAAGCCCCAGGAGCTGCTCTCAGCTCACGGTGTTTCCCAGGATGAGGCAGCCGGAGGAACGGGAGCTGTGCTGAGCAGGGGACAGTGGGGACACGTGGACCCATGTCTGGAAGGGCTCAGTCCAACAGGCTCTGCACCCACACTGTGGTTTGTGTGTTAGCAAAGCACCTCTGGCTTGGATTTGGCTTTGGACTCATTTTCTGCTGCATCACGTGTGATGCTGCTGCGTGTCTGTTTGGGTTTATTTATCCTCCAGACTTTCTTGGGGACTTTTTTTTTTTTCCCCTTCTGGTTTTTTGTTTTGTTTTGTTTTGTTTGTTTTCACGTTCCTGGCGCTGAGAATTGAGGCCAGATTTCCAAAACTGCTCTTCCCCTGGTCATTCAGCTCCGAACTGCGCTGCAGCCAGAGAGGAAATGCTGGGAGAAAATGCCCTTTTTGTGACAGACTTTCAGGACGGGGGACCTGTTGCTTCCTGTAATTCATTAATTATTTTCGCCCCGTTTCAAGCGATCTGGTTCCACAGTTTGGGCTCCAAGGGTCTTGGAGCACCGTGGATGAGTGGGGTGGGCTGAGCCAGCGGCCTGGATTTTCCTGGGGAGCCAGAAGTGGCTCCTGCTTGGGCTTGAGGTGTGTGGGAAACCAAAAGCACGTTTACAGCTTTGCTCCCCTTCGGGTATCAAATGGATTCAGTCAGCGCTCAGAGCGCGGCTTCTGTCTGACTGGTGGATTCCTGCTTGGAATCCTCAGGGAATCTCTTCATTCCGCTCAGTCCTTCACGTTCTCCAGTTCTTCAAATGGCTTTGCCCAGATCCGAAGAGTTCTGGCTGAATCCACGTGCAGCTGGAGTTTGAGCCTGGCCCAGCTGTGGCCTCAGCTCCCAAGGACGTGCCTTGGAGAGCACCAGCATTCCCAGTGTCCGCTCCCGCTGCCCATTCCTGCCGTCCAGCCGTGGAGGTGCTGGTGCCCACAGAGGTTCCTCTCCAAGCCACTGGTCGATGTTCGTGCTGGGGTTTTTCCTCCCTCTCCAGAGCTGGTATTTGTGGTGTGTTTTGCTGCAATTAGCCTTGGCTCGCGGGGAGAAGTTTGGCTTAACTTCTTCTCCGAAGTTCAGTTTCCTGCTCGGAATTCCAGGAGGCTCCTTTGCTTTTCCCCCCCTCCCCGCTCCTGTACACCTGGGGCAGAGTCAGTCCTCCTGTGCCTTTGTGGTGTGGGACCCTTGGGTTTGGAACACCAGGAATTCGGGGCCCTCCTCAGCCCCAGCACAGGGGGGCTTCACCCCGGCTAAGCCCAAGTTTATTGTGGGGGGTTTTTTTTTGGCTCGAGCTCCGAGCTGGGGGGAGGGAGGTGGATTCCCTGAGCCCCACGTTGCCCATTTGCCGCAGGGGGTGAACTCCCTTTGCCCCAAGTGTCCTGTTTGCTGCAGGAGGTGAGCAGGGGCACCAGGACAGGTGCAAAGTGGAGGTCCCAAGTGAGAGCAGCCATTTCTGGAGGTTTTCCACCCAAAGCAGGGCGTGTGGCTCCCGGGGAGCAGCGCAGGGACTGGGAACGGCGCTGCCGCTCCCATCGCGGGAGCGAGCCAGCCCCGGAGAGCCTGGAATGCCACTGGCTGTCCCACCCTGTGTGAGGGATCACAGCAGTGCTGGAGCCACTGTGCCAGCCGAGGAGAGCTGGTTCATGGACAAACAAAGCCGCTGTGCCAGCTGCTGCCCACGCCGGGGTTTCTCCACGGAGCTCTGAGCTCCCTTTGTGGGCAAGGCTGCCAAAAAAGCCCTAAAAGCAGCGAGTATTCAGACTTTTTCCTCCCCTTCTCCCAAAAAAAAGACATTTGAGCTCCTTCAGTGTGAGATGCAAGTTGTGGCTGGAGTTCAGAAGAGAGTGGAAGCTTGGAGCGAGGGGGTCTGTGAGGTCCCTTCCATCCCAAACCGCTCCGTGGTTCGGAGTTCGCCCCTTCCCTGCCTTGGGGGACGCCCGTGGTGCTGCAGGGAGCAGAGCTCTGCACAGCTGGGGGTTTTGTGCTCATGGAGAACGTTTTCCAGCCCTGGCTGGCAGCGCCCTCGCTCCGAATACCTTCGGCACTGTTTGGAATAACAATCCTACTCCAAAAGCCCTCGGCGTGCTACGGACTTGGCAGCGCCGGGGAAAGTGAGTGTATTTATACCTGTGTCACCGAGCTGCCTTCTCCCCTTTAACTGCTTCCAGAGGGAGGAGAGCACACTTGGAGCAGAACGTGGCTTTTTGGGTAGCTGCCCAAAGCCTCTTGTCGGTGCTGAGGCTGCCGGGGCGAAGGCAGCAGATCTTTAATCGCTAAGCAATTAATGGCTGCAATTGCTTAAAATCGATTGTTTCCAGAGGTTCTGGCTGGTCGTGTCCATTGGCTGGAGGTGCTGCAGAGCCTCAGAGGTTTGGGAAGCGAGGCTGAACTTCAGCTGGTGAAGCCAAAGGAGGCTGTGTGTGTGTGGGGGGGGGGAGGGAAAGCTTCGCCAATTAACGTAATTAATGCGAGGTCTCCCCTGTGTCGTTCCTGTTGCGGCGGGATCTGCAGGCAGGTTTGGCAGCCGCTCGCTGCCCGCTCTGCTCTTCCAGCAGCAGGAATATTTCCTTTTTTTTGGTGTGTTTTGAGCGTTGGTAAAACGGGTGAGGAGCGGAGGGAGGCGAGATCCAGAGTCAGGTTGTCACCGGAGCTCCTGGGATTCACCGCTGCACCCCGAAAATGTGACAGAGCGGAGCATCCAGCAGGATGGGGCACACTGGAAGCAGGGCTGGGGAGGTTTATCTATGACCTCAGTCAGATTTAGGAGTCTTTATGTGGCAGAGGAGCCCTGGGAGTCCTGAGGGTGGGATTTCGGGGATCCCAGGAGCCGGAGCTGCCAAACCAGCAGCGTGGGATGGGAGAAGGACTTGGAAAACTGGCCTCAGAATTGCCCCCCAACCACCTGATGGATCAGCCTCGGTGTAAACACAGGATATTTTCAGGGTTTTGAGGGTTTTATGATGATTTTTCACTGATTCTGTGCTGTCTTTCCCCCTGGATGCTCCCATGGGAAAGCTCCGGCTGCCGTGTCTTTCCTGGGAGGTCTTCCTTGAATTCTGTGATCCTGGAGATCTTTTCCAACATCAAAAAAACGTTTTTTTTTTCTGCAGGTCTTGAGGGTTTTTCCCTCAAAAGTGGGTCTGGCCCCACAGAGACATCCCCAAGGAGGTCCCAGAGGGACGGAAGCGTTTAAAAAATGGGATTTTATCCCACGTGGAGAAGGGAGAAGACCCTGTTTGGGATGTGGGATTTGTTCCTGAGGGGCTTCATGGCGTTGTTTTTTTGGCAGGCCTCCGTTTCCAGTGCCTGTAAAGCCCCCCCGCCCCGTGTTTAGGAGCCCGTTTAGGACTGCACCTTCTGCACCACGTGAGGTCTCACCTTTGAGTTATGTAAAACCCCTGCCTGGGAAATGGTGCCTTTGTTCACCCCCAAAACACTTAAACAACTCACTGTAACGCCCCAGCTCTCTACACGTTGCTTCTGCCTGGAATATTTCTTGCTCTCCTCTGATTTTAGGGCTCGTGTATCAAATAATGGCAACGATAAAGCGTGTGCGCCCCTGAATGCCGAATAAAGCAAAGTGCCCGGGTGGGATGGAATAATAACAGGTGGGACAGGATGTTTTTCTCCTTTATGAGCAGAGGAGCACAGGGGCCTTCCCGGCCCTGTCCTGCTGCTGCTGGTTCAGCTGTTTTAATTCATGGGCGGGAGTTTTACCCGCAGGTTCTCACCCTCCCATTCCTTCACTCTTCCCGTTCAAACCATTCACATGCATCGTGGGGAAAATATGTTCCAGCTCGACCTGGGCTCTTACTGTTTTGTTTTTTTTTTCCCCTTGCTTTCATTGAAACAAGGGCTCTGAAGTGGCGAAATAATTTCAGGAAATGGGACTCCAGTTTCTAGGTCACTCAGGCATTTCCTAGGTAAAATACTGCGTCCTCCAAGGCTTGTCGTGGCTTTCTTGTAATTATCTCGGCTCGGGAAGGAACAGTGGGTCTCGGAGGCTTTTCCTTCCTTCCTTAAACCTGAATTATTTCTCTCTCCTGTAGTAGATCTCTGGCACTGCCGCTGTCCCTGCTGGGAAGGGAGAGCAGGGCTGAAGATGGATCACTGTTAATGAAGACACACGAGGCGACCCGAGAGCCGTAGTGCCGAGATCCAGGGCCTGCCTGCCTGTGTCTGGGATTCTGCCTTCGGAATAGCTGTTCCCGGGGCTGCGAGGGTTCAGTTGAGGTGTGTAGGAAGAAAGAAGAGCTTTTTTGCTTGAGCTCACGGGGAAGTCTGTGCCGTGTTCCTTGGCTGGAGGGGGATGGGGTGTGCTCCCGCCCATTGTCATCCTGCGGTCGGTCACTCCTGGGGACCTCTGGGTCTAAAGACCCAGGCTCAGAGGTGGCTTTTCTGACCTCAGTGGAGGGCTCAGGGACTTCCTACGTAGTTCTTCCCGTTCTGGAGAAGGTCCTGGAGCAACCACAGGCCCACAAATGGTGCCTGGGGCCGTGCTGCTCGTTGCAGTGTTGAGGCGGACGCTGTGTTTGATGGGTGCAAACCAAACGCCCTGTCCAGGTGCTCCCAGCGAGAGTCCTGCTCTGGGGGGTCTTGCAATTTGGTCTCTCCCTTGTTTCTCAGTGTAAAGCAACTTTTAGGGACGTCCTGCAGACTCCAGCTTCCCTCCAGAAAGGGAGGGAAACACGACTTCATCACGAGAGGATGATTTAGAGATGGTCTTTCTCCTTCTTCTTGCCCGGGGAAGTTGCTGACTTGCTGGTTTATGTTGGGTTTCGTCTCATGTTCATCCAAGGCTTCGAAGCCTGTTGGACAAATGCCTTTTGGTGTTGGAAATCTCCTCGGCCCTGAGCTGGAGGAGCCCTGCCTGCTCTCAGGCGTGGTTTGCCAAGCTATGCCTGCTTTGGTGATGTTTGGCAAGGATTAGTTAAAGTTCAGGATTTGAAAAGCAGCAGCTGCTTCTCTCTGGGGACTCTGCCCGTAGAAGGAGGACCAGGGGATGCTGTTTGTGGGTGAGACCTGACCCCCAAACCCCAGAGGTGCTCACCAGGCGCTGGAAAACCAGGGTTCTCAGCTCCATGGGAGTGAGCAGAGGGCCCTCCTGAGGGCAGTTCCAGATCACCTGAGCTTCTGGGTCTCAGCTGCTTTTTTTCACCACAGAGATGGAACCCTGTTGTCCCCATGTCACATGGGACATTCTCTAACACCTGTCTCAGAAAGCAGAAGCCAGGCCAGACCTGACCTGGCCAGGCAAGGAGGTTCCTGGACATGGAGCCTCTCCAACGCTTTTATCCCGACCCTGGAGGCAGCGTTGGCGAGTGACACTTGGCTGTGGTGAGCTGAGAGTGTTGAGTGAGTGGTGCCCTTGGGAGGACTGGTGGGAAAAGCCCCGTGGGCTGGCTGGGAGCTCCCAGCCGAGGGGGTTTGTTGCTTTAAGTGCTGGGAAAAAGCCTTTCTGTCTGGGTGAAGGCTGATGTGCCGCTCTGGGGCCCGTGCCCGTGTTATCCCGCTGGCTGCAGTTTGGTTTACGTTTGACAGGACTCTGACAATGCCTCCCTGTCCCGTCTTTCACGCTGAGGGGAGGAGAGCGGCTCCGTGGGGCCTGCCTGTCGCTTCCTTTTCCCGAAGCACATGGGAATAATCTGCAGTTCATTTGCTCCCCCCCGGGCGAGCTGAGGAGCGGCTTTTGGAGCCACTTCAGGTCCAGACATGTGTCTGGGGGGAGAGGTCGTTCTTCTGACAGGGCTGGTGGTGCTCCAAGGCGCTTCTAGGCGAGTAGTGAGGGGCTTGTGTGTCTTTGACACCACTGAGGCCATCGTGTTCCAGCTGCTTGGGGATCCCCTACGAGCCTGAGCAGTGCTGAACACCCAGAAAAGGGGCAAGGGGGGTGGTGGTGGGTGGGTAAGTGGTGGCACTTTGCGCGAGGTTCGCTGTAATGACTTGTTAAATACTTGTGTGGCTGTGGGGGATTTGCTCCAAGCACGTTCGGTGCCAATATTCCAGTTTATACAGTTGGGTTTGCTTTATCAAGCTTAGGAAGCAGAAGGGTGTTCTGCCTCCGAAGCAGGTTTTATAGCCTCGGCTTTTGGCCTTCCTTCCCAGATGACAGTTTTAAGCTCTTGCAGCTTTTTGGTTACAAAGCAAACACTCTCACTCCTTCCCTCACACCCCGAAATAGCTTGAAAGGCAGAGCTTAAGGCCCGAGAGCCGCCTTGTGCCTCTGCCCTGAGCTCTGCAGGGGCCTCTCCCTTCAAAACTGAAAGTCTTTCGCAATCCTCCTTGGGTGTATCGCAGATGGGAGGGTCAGGGAGAGCTCTGGGCACCCAGAGGGGCAGGACGAGCCCTGTGCCTGAGTCCCTGCAGGCACCGAATTTAGTCTGGCAGTCAGAATTTAGTCTGGGGGGGGGCCAGCAGTCATTCCCGGGTGGAAATGAGGTGCCAGAGTGGCTACACGAAGCAACTCTTTGCAGGTTGGGCCCCAAGCCCTGCCTGGCAGGGCTGACCCTGCACAAGGGAGCCTCCATGGGAAAGCAGTTTTTCTTCTTGTTTTTTTTAAGGAAGAACTTGACCTCTTGGGTTTTTTTTTCTCCTCCTCACCCCCCTTCCTCCTTGAGGATGGATGGTGGTGCTCCCAGTCATCACTTCGGTGCTGGATGTTAATCCTGGCTGGGACAGGGAATGCCAGCACCAAACCCTGGCCGAGGGCCGGGGAAGGATGGGGTTCCCTCTGGGTGTTACCTGGGTGCTGCTGCCTCGGTGAGCCTGCTGATCCCAACCCGTGCAGAGTGTTGAATCGTTCTGAGGGTCAGGAAGCTCAGGCCAGAGGGCTGTTAATGACTGCACTCCGAAAAAATAATAACGAGCCTTTCCTGGCCCGGCCTCAAAGCAACGTGTTTCCTTCCTTGCATTTTAGTGGAAATCTCGTACTATTTTGGAGAGCTTGGGGCAGTGCCTCGTGCTTCCTTCTTTCTCCTTGGCTGGAAATGGCTGTCAGGCTGCCTTCCTTTCCCTCCTGCTCGCCAAAGAGCAGTTTGGTCTGTGATTGCAACCAGCTCCCAGTGGCAATTACGGAGTCTGCCTGCGATTTGTGGATCTTCCTGTAGGAAGAGGATTCTACAGCCCCGGTTCGGGTGCAGCCATCTATAATAAACTCATTTATTGTGGGTTTCTCTGCTCTCCCCAGCAGCAGCAGCAGCAGCAGCAGCAGCGGCACTGCCTGTCCTTGGGGCTGGGCTGGTGTCTTGAGCACCATTTGTGTTTGAATGGGCTTGTTTGTGCTGCGGCTCTGGTTGTTAGAGCTCCTGGCACGGCTCCCAGGGCTCAACAAACTTACCCAGATGGAGCTGGGATGGCCTGGCGACTCATTAGTTTCTGAGAATTAATCCCATGTAGCTCAGGCTCATCAGAAGTTAACTCCTGCCTCTGCTCTACCTTTTGCATTAAGCTAGATGTGAAAAGCAGGAGAGCAGCGATGACTCAGTCGAGGAGAAAATGAGCTTCACCTGCCAGAGGTGCAGCAGAACCCCGGGCTGGCCCTGGCAGTGATGAAACTTTCTCTCTTCTGGGGAAATATGTGGGTAAGACACCGCTTCTGCTCCAGTTCTGCCTTTGCTTCCACTGCCAGTTCTCCTGACAGCTGTAGTTCAGCTGTAGTTCTCCCACTAAGTCCCAGCCCTCCCTGGATCCTCCGCCCCTCTCGAGGACTCTTTGCCCTATTTAATAGCCCGGGACGATTGCAGACAGGTTTGTGGGGGCTGCCTGTTGGTAGAGGCACCTCACCTTCAGCTGCACCTTTGCTTGGACTTGTTCCTGCAGGCCCGAGGGCGATGGGGTTTGTGACTGTGCAGGGAGCTTTTTGTTTTGGAGAGTAAAGCAGCTGTGATCCCTGTGCAGTGTGTGTCCTGCAGGGATACAGGCGCTGGGTTTCCTCTCGTTGCCCGTCTCAGGTAACTCCCTCATCCCGGAGCCCCTGTTGGACCCTTTTTGGGGTGCTGGGTGCCCCAGCCAGCACCAATCCCGACACAGGCACCAGCAGTGTGGGGTTTGATCCCCCTTCACTTAAGAGTTGGACTCGCTGTGGTCTCCTTGTGGGTCTCATCCAACTTGGAATATTCCCAGCGGGAGCAGAACTCTTGGCACGCTTAAAAAATCGATGCTGAAATGTCCCAAATTGTCCCTTTTGGAGTCTGCAGGTGTGAGGGAGCAGTGGGAGCCCGAGGCCTTTACTGGAACCTGAACAAGAACTACGGACACTCCTGCACAGGGAATATGGAGCGGGGAAGGTTTGGTGGTCCCTGCCGGTGCCTGCTCCCGTCCTGGAAGCTCACAGCCCTTCACTGCACCTTTCCCTGGGGTCAACCTTGCTCTTGATGTCCCTCTCTCCAGCAGTTTTCTTTCTTCTGGTTCGTTTTCCTCACTCAGGTCTTCCTAAATCTTAGCAGAGAGACTCTGTCAGCAGAACTTGCGACGTGCTTTTGTGCCTCTTCTGTTGAAGCCTATTTTTAGGAGGTTGCTCTGCAGCTCCTCTGGTTTTGTCTCATAGCTGGTGCAACCCCCAGCTTTAATTTTGTGGTCATATAAATGTAAAGTTTATCCTCGTGATTTATAGGCATAAGCCATAAATGTGCTTGCGCTGGTGTAGGAGCAAGGGATCCGTGTTGGAGGGGGATCTGTGATGGGAAGATGGGAAGGATCTGTGTTGGGGGGGATCCCTGCTGGGGAGGGATCCATGTTGGGAGAGATCCCTGCTGGAGAGGGATCGGTGCTGGCAGCCTCAACACAGAACAGTGTTTGTCTACACCCAGATGTTGGGATCTGGAGCATTTCAGCTTGTCCTGCAAGGCCCAGATGGAAGTGTTGGGCATGAGCATTCCTGCAATGACAAGTCACATGCGAGGACAACAATAGAGCCTTATTTTTAGAGCATTTTTCAGCCCAAGCTCTATCCCCAATGTTCAGCAGGATGAACGAGCCGGGAGCTTCTTCCGTCTTCGTGCTGAGGTTTAAGGAAAAGGGTTTGTTTTGAGGGGCCAGTCTCTCGTGCCTTTGGCAAACCAGAAGAGGCATGACTCAAGATTTACAAATCCTGGCTTGAGGCTGCTTCCAGCCTCAGCTACTTGTCAGGAATTCAGCTGGAACAGGTCTGGGGAAGCTTCACCAACACACTACCCGGTCCCGACGCGTGCGAGTGCCCGGGTATGGGGCGGTTGTGGTAACGGCTGTGAAAATAGCTGTGGGTGGCAAAGCTAAAGACAATGCTGAGTCTGACTGTGTCCCTTTCCGTGTCACCAGGCTGATGCCACCCAGAGCCACGGGCACATGCCCCCCTGCTAAAGCTCAGACACTGCAATTAAAGGATGTGGAGCATCTTGGAGGAAAGGCTCCATGAGTGCCGAGCGGGCTTTGCAAACGTCATCCTGCTTCTCCTGGCTCTTCCCAAGCTGTTTCCAAATTGAAGTTTTCCAAATGGGTTCCGTGAGGTGCCAGCACGTGTCCTGGGGGACGTGCTGTTCAGGAAGGCTGGTCTTTGATTGCTGTTGTCGATGCATGTAATACGTCTAATTCCTTTTAAGGGACTGCAGATATTCCCCCCCGGTGTCTGTCTAGACCAGGATAACAGGCTCTGTTTTCTCTTAATGGGTTAGTTAACATGCTTTGGGACCACTTGGGTTTATGGACTGGTGTACCGTGGGGATGGCAGCATCTGGGCTGGCTCCAGTGTCTGCAGGAAGGATTAAACTTCGAAATAAGTGGGAATTCTGGTTATTGAGGTGAGCAAAAGCAGCTCATCCCAGCCCAGGGTCCCAGTTGGGTGGTTCGTGAGGAACAGAGGCTCTGATGGGCAGCAAGTGAATTGCTGAGAGGGGAAGGGAAGGTTCTGGCTTTCACTGGATACCTGCAGCCTCTCCCCTCTCCAGCTCATACCCCGAGAGCCTGTTTAGGTGGGTAAAATACGTATTTTAATTTTAGAGGTGACAACATCACCCTGTCACTGGACGCACTTGGGCGTTGCTTGTAACCTTGTCCAAAACTTCACCCCTGGGCTTGTGGTTCATGGCCAAGGTCAATGTTACACCTTTTCTTAGTGTTTGATGCTCCTGCCACTTAATGCCCTTATCCAGGGGGGCAGCAGGGGATTGGGATGGGGGTGAGGGAAAGGGGCGTGAGGGGTGGCCGTGTCCTGGGGGATATGAGGGGCTGACAGTCTGGTTTGGGTGAAAACGCCTCTCCAGTTCCCCTGAGCCAGCAGCTGCCTCTCAGGTGTGTCTGAGTGAGCTCTGGAGCACTCAGTAATCTGCATTTCTTCCTCCCCTCGCTGTGTCCAACCTGCTAAAAATCATCAAATCAGTGAAATACTGTCCCGCGGCTGCCGGAAGAGGAATGGGAATGTGCTCCCAGTATCCAATCAGCTCCTTATTCTGCCTCTTCTTAAGGATAGAATTTATTGAAGCAATTTATCCTGACTAAATGTGACATAAATCTGAGCACATGTATGTACATACCAGTCATATTCTGCAGTGAACGAGCAGCTAAATCTTGCCTTAAGGAATGAGCAAATCCTCCCGACACTTTGCAAGCTCGAAGAAACGGAGGCTTTTGCAGTGTGTTGGCCCCGTTTTTTTCTGTCCTGCTCTGGGCAGCTGATGTGCCATCGGCTCTGGGGCGGTTTTTCTGTGCTGTCAGAGCCCTGGGATTGGCAGCTGATGCCGGTCCTTTAATTTCTCAAAGAGGTTTTACGGAAGCACAGATACGAGGCGGAGAGACCCCGCGGTTCTCGGTGCTGGGTGGCCAGGACAGATCTCTGACCTGTGTTAATTAAAAAAGTCCAGCTTGGCTGCCCTGTGAAATCAGCATCTCCCTCCAGCACAGCTCTGCTCGTGTTTAACACTAAGATCTGTTTGTTAATTGAATGAACACATCCCCAGCCTCATCCCACACAGCCCGGTTTAAACGTAGGAGGGTGATTTAAAGACTCTTGAGGCACTTCCAGCACCAGCCTGGCTCTGGCCGTGAGGGACATCACAGCTGCCCTTCAGTGCTGGGTGACTTTGCTGCTGTCCCAGTGCCACAGCTCTAAACTGGGGTGCTGGACTGGCAGGGAACCTCTGATTGCTGTGATTAATTGAGAACAGACTGTGAGAGCTGGTGCCTTTGTGGAGCAGCTCCCTGGCATCCCTGGCCCTGAGGATGGGGAGTTTTGGCCTCCACGTGGTTGAGCTTTGCATCCAGATGGACACGTGGCCGTCCTGGGGCCGGGGGGTTCAGGTGTGATAGATATGGGGTTTGGTTGTGACAGCTTTGGGGTTTGGGTACAACAGCTTTGGGGTTCAGGTGTCGTGGCTCCGGACCTCAGGTGCAATGGCTTTGGGGTTCAGGTGTGATAGATCTGGGGTTTGAGTGTGACAGCTTTGGGGTTCAGGTGTGATGGCTTTTGGAATTCACATGTGATAAATCTGGGATTCAGGTGTGATGGCTTTTGGAGTTCAGGTGTGGTAGCTATGGGGTTCACATGTGATGGCTCTGGACCTCGAGTGCGGGTGACCAAGGTGTTCAGTCCCTTTGCGCTCCTCCTCTTCGCAATGTCAGGGAGCTGATCTGAGCCGTGGTTTGGGGTCACAGGGAGAGGGTCTGACCTCTTCATCCCTCCCTGCCAGAGGCTCCTTCTGCCTGTTCAGGCTTCCCAAGGAAGCCCGGGCTTCTCCGTGCCTTGGGAGCAGGTCATGACAGCGGCTCGTGTGTCCGCTGTTGGGACACAGCAGATGTGTGAGAGGCAGCTGCTCCGGGGCTCCGGGGAGATTCCTCTGGGAGGAGGATCAGGTGGCTGCCGATGGAGGGGGGATCCCTCTTTCTTTAGCAGCGTTTTGGATTCTCAAGTTCCCAGCTTAGAGCTCGGGTGGAAGTTCAGAAGGGCGATGTGAAGAGTCCCGTCTGGAACGTGTCCCCCTTCAGACTCACCTCCAGGCTCGCCTTGGGCGGGATTTGCCCTTCCTGCTGAGGGTGCTGCTGAGGGTGCTGCCATCCCCTACCAGGCCACCTCCAGCTCTGCCAGCCCTCTGTCCCTTCTGGGGGCTGCTCTGAGGTGGGTGGATGCTCCTGGGCCATTGGATTGCCTTTGTTATCCCTGTCCTAGGCCAGGCAGTGGTTTGGCTGCCAGCCCGTCCCATTTCTGACAGGGACATTTATCCTTTCTGAGTCCTGTTTGCACAGACCCTGGAGTTTGGCTTAATAAATCCAGACACAGCCCGGTGCTGTGGATGCCTCTCTCTCCTGTTTTTGTGGGAGAAGAGCTGGCAGCTCCTCTCTCATCACACTTTGGTTGTTGTCACCGCAGCCAAGGGGAGGGAATTCACCCCCTCCAGCCCGTGTAGCTGCTCGCTTCCCCAGCAATAGAAAAATAACGTTTGGGTTTTTTTTTTCTTCTTCATATTAAGCAATAATTGATTCCCGTGCCTTTTCAGTGAGAGCAGAAGGGGCTGTTTCTGCAGCACATGCTCCCCCTCCGCTGCTGCGCCGCATTCTTGGAGCACTTTCTCATAGAGCTCCTAAAAATACCAAGCCTCCCTCCCCACCCTGCTGTGGGTGCTCAGGGCTGGAAGTGCAGAACCTTCCCCCCCCAGAGCCCGTGGCTGTGCTCCGGGTCCCTCCCCAACTTGGAGCAGGAGATGCTGGAAGCAACACGAGCAGCCCAAGTGTGTTCCCGCAGCAACCCCCCGAAGAGGGAGCATTTGCTTTATTACAGCTTTTTAAAATCCTCCTATAAAAATATCAGTGGGTGGAGGGGACCTTTATTTCTCAAATTTGAGGGTGGGGGGGCGGGGGGTGTTTACTTTATTTACTCTTATTTTTTATTAATAAGAATAGCTTCACTTGTAGCATAATAGGGCTGAGTGTTTTGTTATCCTTGGCTGTAATCCGTGATAAACTACCCCTGCCATCAGCCTTGTAGTTTACCCACTGGGGAGCCAGATTATTGCCTTGTAAAACGGAGCACCACTCCTATAATCCCTTAATTAATTAAATGACAAATTTTAGTTCTCTCCCATTGAAAATATAACTGGTGCAGAGAGAGGACTTGGATTTATTTGATCGCTGCTTGTGTGCACTTTGTTTTCCTGGAGATTGTCACTGTCTTTCCTCGTGTGTCTGTGTTGTGTGTGGGGGGGATTCTTGGGCTGGTCCTGTGCAGGGCCAGGAGCTGGACTTGATGATCCTTGTGGGTTCAAGATATTCCACAACTCCATGAGACTGTAAATACTAAGGGAGGGTCTGCTACTAAGGGGTCTTTGCTGCACTGGGTGGTCTTTCACAAGGGTTGAGCGTTGTCCTCGTCTTGCGGGAGGTGACACTGAGCTGCCGAAGCTCCCTTGATCCTCCGGGCCTTGCGTGGGAAGCTCCCACACCTTTCCAGGCCTGCCCTGTCCCAGTTCCCTTCCTCCATGAAAAATCACCTCCCAGGCCTTATTTAAACCTGGGGTTGGATTAATTCCCCTCCGCGCGTTGTGTCCGGGGCGCGGGCCCTCCTTTCCCTGCGCTGATTAACGACGCAGCCCAGCGAAGGGGCAGCTTCTCCTCTCGACGTCTGGGATTTTTTTTTTTTGGAGCTCATTTAACAATTTTCCCCTCCTCTCCTCTCCCCAGCTCAGCTCGGCCGCGTGAAATATGGGCGACGACAGGCCGTTCGTGTGCGGTGCCCCGGGCTGCGGACAGGTACGAATCCGGGCGACTTTATGGGAGCGCCGTGAATCAAAGTGGCTGTTTTATCACGGAGCCAAAGCGCTTAAAGCCGGTGTTTTACGTGATCCCGGGAGGTAATCAGATCCCGGGATTTGCAGTGTGTAAATCCCCGTTACGAGCAGGGGGGGCGGGTGCTCGGAGCTGGCTTTTGTTGGGGGGTTTGGAGGGGAGTTGGGGGCTGCTCCTCGTTGTGCTACTGGTGTTCGCCACGAGCCCCGCGGGATCTCACTGAATTCCCCCCCTCTGGAATTCAAGTGCTCCTGCTAAGGCTGCTCCTCCTCTCCCAAAGGACAGACTCGCTCCCCCTCGTCCCAGCCCCGGGGCTGAGGTGGCTCTAGAGCCCGTCCTGTGGAGCAGCTGGGAATGTGACAGGTGGATGGTCTGTGTTAGGTGAGCCCCAAAGTGCTGTGGCTATTTTGGGCTGGCTTTTCTTGCCATCCCATTGTGAGTTTGTTGCTGCCTTTCAGGGCTCTGAACAAGGCACGTCCCCTTCCGATCGCCTGCCCGGGCAGGCACCTTTCCCATCCCCTTTTCCTTGGGTTTGCAGAGAAACTGGGGCTGAGCTTGGAGGGTCTCTCACACGCCCTGCTCTTGGGAGGAAACGAGGATCATGCGATTCCTGCTGGGGCTGATTTAATGGGAGCTCTTGGAAACTGGGGCTGCTGTGGAAGTGCAGCCCCGTGCAGAGCCCGGGGAGATTTGTGTTTGCCTTTTCTGAAGCGTTAGAACCTCCAAATGCCTTTTGTAGGGGAAGGAGAAGGAGGGGGGGGGGAATTGTGGCTATGAATTAGATGTTAAGTGATGTGCTCGCTCTGGTTTCCTGGCTGCAGCCGTTGGTTGTTGAGTTGCCAAACTGGGATGGTTGGGATGGGTTTGGGAGCGATAACCAATCCCAGGGTACCCCCCTGTGTGTGTGTGTGTCCCCAGTTCTTCAATTTATTTAGTACCTTAATGCCTCCTGTGGGTCTCTCAATTGAAATTAAAGATAATTCTGCATCCCCAGGGCGCCTCCTCTGAGGCTGCGTGTGGGTTCTGTGGTGCTGTTTGTTTTTATAGCACAAAAACGGGTCAAAAACCTCATCTGGTAACTCCTGGGGACTGGGGCTCTTTGCAGACACACAGTTAAGGCTTCCCAGCTTTCTGGTCCTTCTGGCACAAGCCCCATCCAGAGCCTTCTCTACCCACTTGCAGGTGATCTTCCTCCTTTTGCCTTTTTTTTTTTTTAATTTTTTTTTTTTTTGTAGGCTGCTTTTTATCTGAAACTTCTTTGCCTGTGAAATTGTGCAAGTCATTTATAAAATGTATTAGCTGTGTTTGAGCACTTAATGGTGTGAGCACTTCAATCATACAGCCTTAAAATCGGATTCAAACAAGCAATTAAGGCAAACAACAATGTATTTAAATTTAATCTCCCACAATCTCCCACAAATGACATATAAAGGTGGTTGCTTCCTCCTTTCGCTGTTCCAGCCTGCTGCTTATGGGTAATTCTGACAATTCTTCATGTTAATATGGAAATGTTGGAATCCGGGTAATTCATAGCGGGATGATTCATGGTGATCCAGCCTGACCTCGTGCACAGTTTCCTAGAACGTCCTTCAATGCCTGTTCAAACCAGAGCAGGTATTAAATGTGATGATCCAAGCTTGATGTAAAATATTTCCAGCGATGGAAAATTCACCACAGCCCTCGGTTAAGTTGCTCTAATAGTTAATTGCTTTTGCTGGGAGGGAAAACTGATGCCTTATTTCCAGTCTGAACCTGTTTGACGGCAGCTTCCGGGCTGGGGATGGAGTTGATGTTTGTTTGTTGGACAGAAGATCCTGCCTGTGGAATTCCAGGTGTTGGTAGGTGTTTGCTGGCTGATGGGTCATCCCTTAACTAAACCCAGGGTGCTCTGAGCCTTTCTCTCTAAGTCCTTGGTGTCTTACCTGCATTTTTTTTGTCCTCCGTCCTCTACCCCAGCCCCACGTTGAAGGTTTTTACAGAATCACAGAATGTTCTGAGTTGGAAGGGGACCCACAAGGATCTTCAAGTCCAGCTCTTCAGTGAATGGGCCCCTCCAGGGACTGGAACCACAACCTTGGCATTCTTAGCACCAGGCTCTAACCAGCTGAGCTCAGCTCAGGGTTTAAGGAGAGCTGGAGAAGCACGGTGGGACCCCCGGAGCTGTGCTCACCATCACAGAGCAGCTAAAGCTAATTCTGGCTGAACTGAGCTTCCTGGGCCAACAGAACAAAGTGGGATCACTGGGATGAGCTGGGCAGGGGAGCTTGGAGGATAAATGAGGATTTGGAGCTGGGGGCTGCAGCTGCCGCAGGGCTCAGGGACAGGGGCCGCGCTGGTTCCCCAGCAGCTTGTGCTGCCTTCTGGCCCTGAACCCTGACTCTGGACGAGCCACTGGGGATCATCCCGTCAGGAATGGCTTCTCCATGTGGACTTAGGTTAATGTGGAGCCTTGGGAGGGTCAGAGGGGGCTGCAGCTCTCTCGGGTCGTTCCCTCACTTCCAGGGATGAAGACACTTGTCTTCAAACACGGGGGACAAAAAGGGACGTTCAGGTCGATGTGAACCGCCAGCAAAACATCCCAGCCTTCCCAGCGGAGTCTCTACGATCCAGAGCTTTGAGCTTTTTGGATGGTAATCCCATTTTTCTCACCTAGGCACAAGCAGGGCCGTGGTACTGGGAAGCATTTCCCCCCTGCAAACCAGCCAGGCTCTGGAGAGGAGGGAGACTTCCAGCAAGGATTCAGCCTTTTCTTCCGTTCCCTTGAGAACTTTGGGTGCGTTTTACTTTGGAAAAGCCACTGGAATGGGAGGGTGTCAGTGGCTGGCTGAGCCTCTCGGTGTTGTCCAGGTCAGCATTTTTGGGATGACTCCTGGCCAGGTCCTTCCACACTCGGTTCCTTTCAGTGCTGAACCTTTGATCCCGTGCCCACTCCACTGGGCACGGGAAGAGGAGAGAGGAGAGCTGAGCCAAACAGATCTGAAGCCAGTGGTGATTCCCCCGCTTTGGTGTAAAGGAAAAAAAATAAATCAAGTCAATCTTTGAGCCATCAGCTGCTTCATTCCCTCTCTAGCTAGTACAGCCCCGTCTCTTATGCCTTATGCCCTTTTTTCCTCCTTTTCCTTCCCTTTTTCCGGGTAGAAAAAAAGCTGCAAAGCCACTCGGGGCAGTGAGGAGGGGGAAGAGGGAATGGCCACCGAAAATAACCGAGCAGATCTCGCCGTGCCGGGGAGGGGGTGCAGTGGGCTGTAAACATGTTTGGGTTGCCAGGGCTGCAGCGGGGGTTATTTTGGGATTCTCCCGGCAGTCCCTTCCCAGCAGCGGGGCCGTGGTGGCACAGCTGACTCCGACTGTGCCGCAGATGCTGCCGTTAAAAAACGTTCTTCTCAAGGTCGTGGGGCTGGTTGGTTCCTTCCCAAGCAGGACAGGTGGCACATTTTCCCCTTCCCCAGCTCTCTGGGCAGGGGGAGCGGAGCTGTTCCCCAGCAGGGACGTGCCCTCCCTGCCGCCCCCGCCAGGAGCTGGAGCAGGGCCCTGCCTCTGGAATGCCTGGGGAAGGTGGAGAGTGATGCCTGGAGTCACTGAATCTGTTCAGTGAAATTAATCTGGGGTGGT
Source organism: Oxyruncus cristatus (assembly GCA_013399855.1). Lineage (NCBI taxonomy): Eukaryota > Metazoa > Chordata > Aves > Passeriformes > Cotingidae > Oxyruncus > Oxyruncus cristatus. Next base: position 161,330 of record VXAY01000205.1, read on the forward strand.
GTGTGCTGCTAATCACTGTTAAAGTCTCCTAATCCCCTTCCAAGCGCTCGGATGGCGAGAGGCTCCGGCACAGCCGAGGGCTCGGGAGAGCTTGGGCGTTGCCATCGGAGCTGGAAGGCGTTCCCAAGGTGTGTTCCCGAGGTCTGTGCAGTGGGACAGCTCCACCTCCTCAGAGCAAGGGAATGAAACCTTCACCCACCTCCTGACACCACCCAGCACCCGGGTCTGGGACAAGGAGAGGCTCGGGGGCCTCCGGAGCTCGGGAGCCACAGGGAAGTTTCTCCGTGTCTGGCTCCATCTCCTCCCTTGGAAAACTGCATCAAATCCCCTCGGGGGCCCAGCAGGTGCCCCGGGCAGGTGAGCTGGCACTGAAATGCAGCTCAGGGATGGACGTGCCTCTGGCACCGTGCCTTCTGCTCCGGGCCTGGAGGCCTTGGCAGCGCTGGATGCTCGAGGAGGAATATCTTGATTAATTGAACTGTTTGTCCACTCCTGTTGCCAGAACTAACAGAGGGGCCGTAATATCGAATATATTCAACTGGGAGCACGACTTTTCCCCAGCCCCTTCTTCCCCCACCTCCACGCCGTTTCACTTTTTATAAGTGAGACAAGTCACCGCTCCGATCCTAATTCCAGAGCTCCAGTTATCCAGGCCATTTCCTCAGACAGTCGTTTGCTTTTTAAGCCCACCCTTAATTTCCCAATTTATTCCCCCTAAACCCCTGCACGGAGGTGCTGCCCGTGCAGTGTCCAGGAAACGCCAAGCCCAGAACTTTTCACGAGGCCAGAAAATGATTTTTCTCCTTTGTGGTTTATTGTATCCTCTTATCTTGTCATATAATAGAAATAATGTTTATGGCATCGAGGCCTCAGCATCACTTGGCATTTAACCAACCTCAAAAGCAGTTTATTGCTTTGTATACTCTGCTGCCATGACCATTATCCCTTAAATCTCTATTGCCCAGTAATATACGAGGCACCAAATGGCTCCTGCGATTGGGTGAACGTGGCTCGGAGGCTGAGGTGTGTTTTGGAGCTTGTATAATCCAAACGAATATGGATTAGTCCTTTTATACGACGTGGAGAGGAAAAACCAACCCCTTCCTCTTGCCAGGCTCTCCCTGTCACCGGTCCAGCTTTGGGGTTGGCACCACATGCCCCGTTCCTTGGCCGGTCCGGGATTTCCAGCTGTGGAATTGCACCGTGTCCCTGTTCCTCTGGGATGTCCAGCTGTGGGATTTGCAGCTGCGGTCAGCCTGAGCTGAGACTCGTACTGGTCCATCTTCATCCCGCTGGAAGGAAGTGACCAGTTCAACCAGTACGAGGAATGGGTGCTGTCCCTGGTTAAAGAGCCCTCCCTCGGACAGGTGGGAGCAGATCAGGTCTTCCAGGATGAGCTCCTGTGATGGAAAGAGGCGGGATAAGAGGGAAGCAGGAGTAGGCAGGTGTGGAGAGAGCTCAGAGCTGAGAGGGAGGAAGGACCTGTGCCCTTTTGCCTTCCAACAAAGCCTCTGTCCTTGGCTGTAATTCCAAAGGTTTGCCTTGCACTGTCCTTCCCTCCTTCCAGTTATGGCCTAAAGCGAAACATTCCCAGTCTGGAAGCTGCCAGGAGCCACACCTGACTCCAGGGATGTCTCAGCCCAGCTGCCAGCCTGGCCCATGGGAGGGCAGGACACGGATGTGTTTGGTCTGGAGATGAGAAGGAAACACTCCTTGGTTTAACAGCCTCTTCAGGCTCTGCCTCTGGAGGCTGTTCCCAAGGCTTAGGAAAGGAAGCCGGACAAACTGCCCAAGGAATTTAGGGAGTTAAAATAGAATCCTTGAAAACCTGCAGCCCGACTGGCTCCCGGGCTGTTGGAGCAAACTGGAATTTAAATGGTTATTGAGCAGAGTTGTGGCACCCTGGCCTCCAGCAGAAACTGTTCCTGCCCTGGCAGGAGGGGAAGTGGGACTGGCCTTGGACACAGGCACAGGGTGTTGTTCCTAAAGAATTCAGGCTCCTTCCAGCCCCTGGTTTGACGAGTGGGAGCCTTTGGAAATCTGAGCCTTATTAAGTAGGCGAGTGGCTTCTGTGGAGCAGGGTGGGCACAGAGCTGGATGGGGCTGGTGGCCGTGGCACGGCAGGAGCAGGACTTGGAGCTGCCCCTCCCGGGGCTACGGGCACGATCCACACCAGGTCTCGGCTCCAGGACCCCCAGGTGACCGTGTCACCACGCCCTGGCTCGGATAGCACGGGAAGCAGCTCCCATCCATCCTCCTGCAGCCCTTCCAGCTGACCCCAGGCAGCGCAGACCTTGCCCTCACGTGCCCCAGAGGGTCTCTCCCCGTTGGGGACGAGCTGTGGCCCCCTCCACCCCCTCTGCACCAGCCGAACGTTAACGTGAAAAATTGTGGGATTTGACGGCGGAGCGAGGATAAAATCCTCCTTTTTGTTGTGCTGGGGCACAGCTCCCCCTCGCCTGCACTTAACATGCGGAGGCACGTCGGAGCCGTGTCCCTACGGCACCCAGGTGGGTTGGGGAGCCGAGCCATAAAAACCAGTTTCTGTTCCGTTGTTTAAGCCGGAGGAAAACGCGAAGCTCCGCGGTGAGGAATTCCTCGCTGCCCACCCCGGCTCCTTCACAGCTGCAGCTTTTATTTGAAGCTGCCACAGCCGGTATAAAAATTCTACAGAGAAACATCTCGCTTAAAGGGTCTTCCATTATTTTCCAGGAATGCAGGTTTTCCAGAGTTAATTATTTATTTCGGCTGAAGGCCTGTGCAGCTGCAGGACCTGCACGTCGGGACAGAGTGGCAGATGCTGCACAAAGCTCCCAACGTTGAGGCCGGAATGGCTCCATGTGGAAGTAGGGCTGGCTCTAGGAACTCTTTAGTTGTTGGCAGCAAAAGGAGGGAATTAATTTGAGCTGTAACTCCTGTATTGTCAGCAGAGTGAAACGATCTCTCCCACCTCTCGCTGAAGGTATTTTTTGGAGGTGGGGAGGGGAAGGCTAATTTTGAATAATAATAAGCTTGAGAAGGCATCTGAAACCAGTAAACGTTTATTTTTTACACTCCTATAACTTAAAAACGGCCAAACCAATTTAAACCAAATTGGATAATAAAAAATATTGCTCCTAGGCTGAGCCCCTGTTTGCCAAGTTCCAGCCTAGAATGAATTTTTATGGCCAAATTATAAACCCCCTAGAAATGAAGGTTTAAAATGGAAATGTTGACAGACCTTTAACTACAAAAGCGCTGTAATAGAACTTCTTTTTTTATAAAATGGCTGGTTTAAAATATAATTAAGACTTAAATATTATTTAATAGCAGCATTTCCTGTAAGTTAAAATCTTTATCATTCCTCTGGCTGGGATTCCTTGGCAGTTCTTGGAACGCCAGCGCTGCTCTGCAGTGGGAGCACGTGTGAACCACAGACCCTCGTCTGTCACATGGAGACGGGGCTGGACAGCTTTCCAAATTCCAAATAGGAGCCTGGATGCCAAAGGGCCCACCGGCCTCCACACAAATCCTGCGGCTCTGGAAGAAACCGCCGTGTCCGCCTCTGCCAGACTCGGCTTTTAATGCCGCGCGACGCCGGCGGTGGTTCATTCCGTGCAGGAAAACATGTCTAATCCCCTCTGGCTGATTTGGTGTTAATGAGGAGCTGTGCTTCCCGAGGGATGGCTGTGTTGGTGTTCCCAGCACTTCCCGGGCACTTGGAGAAGCTGGCGAGCGAGTACTGGCCGGGGTGAACCTGGAAGCTTCTCGTGCTGCAGAGTGTCCTTGCAGGAAAAGCAAAGGCTTCTCTGCTGCAGGGCCCTGGCTCAGGCTTCTCTGCTCCCGAGGGCTCCCATCCTCACCCTGTGTTAGAATTCCTCTTGTTTCTCGCTGTTCTTTCTCTCCCTCTCTCCCTCCTCCTGGAGAAAGGAGGTTACAAACAGCCCCGGGTGCTGCCTGGTGCAGCGGGACACATGGACAGGGAGCTGGCAGTTCCTGCACTGCCCTCTCCCTTCCCCTGCTGCTTTTCCTGCTTTCTTGCTGCCCTGCAGGTGGAGAAGCTTCCTGGCTTTAACCCTGCCGCCTTCCCAGGACAGCTTCGGGGACCAGGGATGCTGCAGCATGATGCAGAGACCCATGAGAGCGTCACCGTAATCTCCTGGGTGATCTGTTTTATATGGGTTGGGAATTTTTTAAGTCTTCGTCAGGAAAGGGCAACGTGGTTTAACCTGGAAATTGGGGATGTTTGTAGGGGGAACTCTGTGATGTCCAAGGACACTTGTCTGTGCACACGCTGCCCTTGCCCTCCTGCACCTCCCTCGTGGGAGCCACAGGAGCTGCCACGTGTGTGCAAGAGCAGCTTGTCCCCTTCCACGCAGGGACAGCCAGGAGCTGTTCTTATTTACGGTGTTCCTCTGAATAACACCTAAATGTAACATTCAAAATACATGCTGTGAAAACTGAGCCTTGATTTGGCATCCTCATGCTTTTCAAGTGTTTTACCCAGCTCTGAGTTCTGCAGTCCCGTTCCCCAGAGAAAACTTTAAGACATATAAATCTGAAAATCTCCCCCTCCCATAACCTTTGAGGTGTTAAAACCCTTCCCTGCCAGCTATTTTACACTCAACCCCCTTGTATCTCCGACAGCAAGAGATACAAAACCTCCAAAGCCGATTTGTAATTAAACAGCCACCCCTGCTGCTGTTCTGGGGCTGTTTTAAAGGGCATTGAAGCCCCGTTTATCCACGAAGGGGGGGTTATATGTGTATTTTAGACTCTTGCAGTGTCCCCCTGCACGTGCCACGCTGGAATATGACCGGGAAAAGGTCTCTGGAAGCTGCAGTGGAGCTGCTCACTAAGGCTCTGCTGCGTGTTTCACTGGAAACCTCCCCGATCTGGTTGATGAAATATCTGTGGGTTGGTTTTGTGTGTGTGCGTGAAGTCGCTGCTGCCTCGCACGAAGGGATGGAACGTGCACGTAGAGGGGGTAAGTTCAGCTCCTGTCAGGTCCTCTCCAGTTGGGGTTTTCCCAGAAACATCAGGGACGTGCCTCTGACTCCTGCTCTGGCGCTGCAGTGAGGTTTGGCAGCAGCTTTTCCCTTTCTGCCCTGGTGAAGGACTGTTCTGGAACGAGCCCTCGGCGGGGCTCCGGGGCCGTTACTGGTGCTGCAGCAGTTCCCGGGAAGAAATAGCCCCCCCCACCCCCGCATTTGAAGAAATCGCTGCGTTCTTTTCCCCTCTCGTCTCAGGGATGCTGTGCCGAGGCTGCAGAATCCCTAATCACACCTTAAAATATGCAGAGGCAGCTTTAATGCGGGTCGTGTCCCGGAACAGCGGGCGGAGGCTGAGCTGTGCCGCAGAGCCGCGGCAACCGCGCTCCCCCGGCCCTTCACTGGCACAGCTGCTCCTTTTCGGGTGAAAAAGGGAGCTGTGGGGCAGCAACAGTGAACCCCAACAGGTTCACCCAACAGGGAACCTATTCCATGTGCAGTAGAAGAGGCGGTAACGGAGCCCGTTGCCCTCTTGGAGCACCTCGTGTCCCAGAGGATTCTCCAGCCGGTCACAAATCGCGCCCAAAACGCGGCGGGACGGCGGGTTCTGGTCTCCCAGAAGGGCCCCTCCTGCCAGCTCATGGGGCTCAGGGGGCTTCCTCAGAGCTCCCTCAAACATGGATTAACATTCCTGGATTTGGGGAAGGGTGCTGAGGCTGAGCCACAGGGCGTCGGGCCCCTTTTCCAGGCAAGCTGGGCTGTGGAGCCATCTGCTCTCCGAGGGGGACTTGCAGACTCAGCAGCTATAAATATATAGAGAGAGGGACTGGATGCCAGGACGTGGCCCTATATAAACAGCCATATATGTGCATCTGCACTTGTGTTTGTGTGGACAGGAGCTCTTGGCTGCAGCGCCCCCCGCCCTGTGCTGGGCTGGCTGATGCCACAGGAGGAGCATCCCCTGCTCCGGATGCAGGGGAGCAGCTCCAGCCCCCTCCCCACACAGGACTTGGCAGGTACCCCTGGATACACAGGCATTACTCAGGGCTTTACTCGGGGTCTCCTGTTCCAGGGGGGCTGTTCTCCCCCCGTGCACACTCACACCTGCAGTGCTGCTCCTTGTGCCGCTCGCATCGAGCCGGGTCGGGAGTTCCTCGGGCTCCGACGCGTTTCTAAGGATTCAGATTTCTGATTTCAGCCATGTCCTCGCTGTTCCCAAACCATGGGATGGTCTCCCCTTTCTGCAGCAGCGGGGAGCGAGGAGGGAAGGTTTCTCCTTTCTTGGGAACATGATCAGGGCTGCAAAAATACCCCCCAAAGGAGCTTGGCCGTGCGGTCGCAGGGAGTGGTTTCTTCTGGTTTTGGTTTAAGGGACGTTCATGCCCACGGAGTTTCTGCTTTGAACAAACTGATCTGAGCCGAACCCTCACCTAAAGCCTGTGCTCAGTTCCAGAAAGGCAAACCGTGCTGCCAGTTTGCTCAGAAACTGAGCCGGGCTCAGGCACTAACCTGAGATGAGACTGACCCAAAGGCTCGTGGTTGTGGGCTCAGGAGGAACACAAAGCTGCTCCAGAGCGAACCTGGAGTCTGGCCGTGGCTCTGAACTGGACCGGGGCTAGGCTTATCTTAGGAGCTGCAAAACCTGGGTGTCATCCCTCCCGAAAGCACCTGGAAATGGGGCTCTGGATTTGGAGAGCTGGGAGGCAGGAGGCTGCTTAGGAGGCGAGGGAGGGGTCTGAAGGTGCACCCAAAGGTGCTACCAAATGCTCAGGGTTGAGCTTTTCTTGCCTTCTTTTCAGCTTCTGGGTGTTTTCTTGGCCACTACAGTATTTCCTTATGTTAAAACCAGTGTTTTGAAATCAAGGCTGCTTGGTTTTGAAGCCTCGCTTGCTCCCTGCCTGCCGCTCTGAGACAATTATAAATCCTTTATATTTTACTGCAAGAACAAATCGCTCGTTCCTCAGAGCACAGCTTTGACAGAGGCCTTGTTATCGGTGTCGTGAGTATCCCAGAGTCAGAATCAGAGCAGGGGTAAGGATGGAAACGAAAAGGATATATCCAACTCCCCCAAAGGTGCCTGGGTTCCCAGGATTTTCCTTGTATATTTAAATTCCTTGTATAAAATCCAGCCAAGTTGTCACTGGAGGACAAAAAAATAAGCAAGGGTTGGGGAGGGGGACCCTGCCTGGGACTTCATCCCTTTCCCCAGCGGCAGCACAAAGGACCAGCAAGGTTTCCCTTTTGGCTCAGCCCTGCACGGAGGTCTTTGGGATCCCCCCCACAGTGTTGTGGTGTTATTTTAGTCCCCAAATAAACCGGGGAGGGAGGGGGGTTGTTCTTCTGAGCCCTGTTCGGGTCTCAGCCCAGCCTGAGCTCTGCAGAGACAGGAAGAGGCAGCTCCACGCGGCTCCTGCAGCTGAAATCCTCCCTTTTTCTCCCAAGGATGCTTCGCCCCTCTGCGGCAGCCGGGTGATCCACGCGGCTCTCCCGGCCCTGAATGCAGGGATACTGGGAATACTGGTGATACTGGAGCGCGGGCAAGCAGGAGACACTGTGCCCTGAGTGTTTGGTGGGGGGGAAAAGCCCCCCAGCACCTCGTTGAAAACCACCTTTAAGCCATAATATCTATATTTCTGCAGAGATGTGGGATTTTTGGTCGGGCGTTTTTTACGCTTTCGGGGGGGTTTTGGGGCTCACACTCCCCTCCCCTCAGTCTGTGCTCCTTTATGTGAGAAGCTTCCTCGGGGAAGAGTCTCCGGCCGAGCTGTTCAAGCTCAGTAAATACAGTTCTTTAGCAGCTCCTGTGCCGCGGGAGGTTGGAAGGGGGTTGGATGGATGCGCTGGGCCGATTCCACATCATCCCGTGCCCGGGCTGGAGATACTGCTGCACAAAGGGCTGGGGTGGGGGGGAGGAAAAAAAAACCACCTTTGGGGCTTTTTCTTCGCTGTGCATAAAGAACAGGGCGCGGGGCCGAACACGGGCATCTCCCCCGCATGTCCAGAGCTCACCCCCTTTCCCCGGGGTAGTGGTTCTGTCGGGTTGAATTTAGGCTAAAAAGCAGGCTCTGGGTGTGTCGCAGAAAAGCAAAACTCGGGGGCAGGAGAGGCTGAGCTCGGCTCAGGCACATCCCGCCCCTCTCAAACCTCCTTAAATCTCGGGCACGGAGCGTCGCATCGTGCGTGTTTTAACACCTGCTTAAGCACCGCCGCTTCCGAGCTCTTGGACCAGCTGTTGTGCTCGAGCGATTTTTCATTTTTCTTTTTTCTTTTTTCTTTTTTTTTATATGCCGGATTATAACAATAAAAACATTAAAGTCTTAAAATTCCCCCTGGGAGTAAACATGTAGACAATAAAGAATTGTGTGAGCAGGGGCTGGGGTGGGGGAGCTTTGCAGCAGCGCACAACGAGCTGTAAATGGATCTCGGCAGCGAGCGCCCGCCGAACAAAACCCCTTCAATCAGGGGAGGATCTTGATTCGCCTTTGGGGCACTTACGGAGTTTTGGCTGCTTGACTGGGGGTTATTTATAAATGGTGAATGTCTGGCGTGGCTCTGGCTGTGCCGGGGGTGGGGGGCTGGGTTTAGGCAGGGTTTAGGCAGGGAATGTGGGTTCGTGGGGGAAGGATGGGATAGACAGGGAGGGTTTTATGGTCACTAGAAGAATTGTCAGGAATTCAGAGCATCACCCTTCGCTGCTCAAACCCCCTGAAGTGTGGGCTTCGGATGGGGAGGGTGAGCAGTTCCCAGTGCCCTGCAGTGCTGAGGATTTGGGAGGGAGCCCTTCCCAGTGCCCTTCCCAGTGCCCTTCCCAGTGCCCTTCCCAATGCCCTTCCCAGTGCCCTGCAGTGCCGAGGACTCGCGTGTGTGAGCCCTCCCTGCACCACAGCTCTGGTGCAGCTCCCTTCGGCCTCTGCCCTTGTGAAAAGCTGCTCGTTCCCCGCGCTGGGAATTCAACCGAGCTTGTGGCTCTGCAGCCGAGGGAGGCAATTCCTGCGCACAGAGTCGGTGCTAAAACCAGTCTGTGCCTCTGCATTCGCTTGTCTCCCTTGTACGAGGCTCGGGTGGTGTTTGCTGTACCCCCCCCCCCCCCGACGTTTGTAAAGCTGCGGAAGAAAATTTAAATGCGTTTTGCTTCGACCGCGTGTGCGATTTTATTACCTGCAGCCAGAAACGTGGGCGGGAAAAAAACGGTTTAGACCCTCAGAATGGGATTTTGGCGACCTTGGCTGTGTATTTCCACATCACTGAATCATCACCTCGCAGGGCTGGACGTTGGAGAAATGTGGGGGGAGCTGCTGGGAAAGCGGCCGGGCTCCGGCTCCTCTGATTTTCCTTGAACCTAAAGAGTTGGTCCACTTGATTTTATTGAGGGCTGCAGGTGGCAAGTGATGGGAAGGGGTTCGGACTAGCCAGGAGGTGAGTCCAGGGCTGATGCAAAGAGCAGTTGGGAGGCTCCAGCCTCAGGGAGGCTTTTGCTGGGGATTTTGTGGGCTCAGTGGGTGCACGGACCAGCTCCGTGTTAATGTACTCCTCGAGCCTGATCCTCGAACCCAAACCCTAACCCTGGAGAAGGCTAAAACCTCCCAGCTCCTGGGATGGAAAAGAACAGGAGAAGGGCAAGGAACCTTTCCCTTTCCCCCATAAACCTGACCCCCCTTGCTGGGAAAACTTGGCACCTTTCGAAAACCAGTGCAGTTGCGTGACTGCAGAGGATTTGGGAGAGGGGGGGGAAAAAAGGGATCCGGGAGCTCTCCCAGCACTCCGGCTGCAGGATGGAGTCAGGCAGAGAGCTGGGAGTCAAACCCCTCCGCAGTAGTCTGCTCTGAGAAATCATAAATCTCCGGGGAGAAGAGGGTCACTGAGAACCTCATCAGGGTGGGAGCAGCAGCACCGCGTTAATGTGCCCATAAATCCACCTGTTCCGATAAAACAGGTGGCTCTTCCGAGAGGCAAAAAGAGGCAAATGCCTTTTTTTTTTTTTTTTCCCTGCTGCTCCCTCTCTCCTTTTAAAACCTTAATTACCGCAGTGCGCCGGCTCGGAAATGCAGGAATCGGGTTTGCATCCACACGTGGGAAGCAGGGCCGGGGAAGGAGGAAAGGGCGCTGCAGGTTGGCCAGAAATCTCCAGAGGAAGGTGGGGAGAGGCACTCAAAGATGAGTTTTGATGCCCTGATTGAGGAGGTCGTTGCTGGGAAACTGTTGGTGCTTTAAGGGCTCCTGGAAATGAAGAAGATGGAGGGAGCTGCAGAGTGGGGTTAATCATGAGGAGGGAAATGGTGCTCTGGGAGCTCCATAAATAGGGATGGATGGGGAGGGGATGCCAGGGCAAGACTCATTCCACCCCCAGCCATGGGCAGGGACACTTTCCACTATCCCAGGTTGCTCCCTGCCCCGTCCAACCTGGCCTTGGACACTTCCTCGGGCAGCCCAGATGGAGGGGCCGGACCCCTGGGATTTCTGTGGCTCATTTCCCAAATGCTCCAGTTGTTCTCAAGGGGTCCCCAAATCTCAGTTTGCCTCCTGCGTTTTGTCCGTCTCTCCCTGTCAGTCTCCCGCTGACCCCCTCAGTAATTCCCTCTCCCTGTTTTTGGACTGTGTGAGTGTGTTCAGGTTGTTCCCAGGCACCTCCGGATCCGTGTGTCCACGCTTCCCCACAGCCACCGGTAAAGGGGTCAAACCCCAAACCTCTGAGTCATTTGAATTCTGTTTGGATTTGACCTGCTGCCCTTCCCAGGCTGCTGCTGCTGCTGCTGGAGCTTCCCCAGGAGAGATCCATTAAAAAAAAAAAGCCCTTTTCCAGGCGATAAAACCATCAGCAGAGGCTCGCACACCGTGAACGGGTGGGCACATTCCCAATATTGCAATGAATTGAAGGAAATCACCATTCCAGGGCCTTAAAAACCTGAATGGGGCCCGTGGTATCCTCTGTGGGATTGTGGTGGTGTTTGAAGGTCAAGACTGAGTCACGACGAGTCTTCCAGCCGCGGCACCCGGCGCGGGAAGAGCCCGTTTCCATTGGAGCTGACTTTTGTTTTAGGATCATTTTTCTGGTGGCCCTGAAACAATGGTGAGTGGAGAGGGTGGTGTGAAGTGTCTTCCAAAGGGGACAGCCACCAGACCCCTCGGTGAGGCCGAATTTAACTGCCCCTCCACCAGCCCAGGGAGATTCGAGTTGGAAATGGCCGTGAGGGGGTTGGATTGGAGCTGTTGGGAGCAGAGGCTTGGGCTCTTCCCGGGATAAGTACAGAAAAGAGGTGCCACGTGGGCACAGCTGCTCCCCGCAGCGCTGTCTGGGACCCATCCACGTCCCTTATCCTGACACACTGCAAAGGGGATCCCAAGAAACATCCGAATCCAGGCTTTGGCTCCGGTCTGCCGGCTCGAACCCCTCGGGTTCCCTTCGCCTCCGCGCTTCAGGTCTCTGGTGGAGCATCACCAGGGGCGGGGGCTGTGTGGGCTCCAGGGCTCTGCTGTCCCCCCGAGGGTTCCCACTGGGCACTGGGAGGGGATGGATGGCCTGGCAGGGAGCGGGGAGCCGGGGCGGCTCATCCCGCGGCGCTGCCGGAGCCACGCGCGCTCCGGCACCTGCTGCCAAAGCCTCTCCTCGCCGCGCGGCACTGACGGCCTTGGCCACCATCCAGAGGCGTTTTCAGATCCCGGTGCAGCCTCCCAGAGCACGGATCCGCAGCCCTGCCGGCAAATTAATCGGCTCCAGTTCGCATTTAATTATTTTTACGCATCCATTCCTGTTTCTTGGCTGTGCAGGGACGGAGTTTCCTGTTATTCTTCTCTTTGCACTCTATAAATCCTCCTCCTCGTGCGAGGAGCCGTTTGTTTACCGGGGAAGGAGGCTTTGGAAAAAGCTCCTGGATTGTTCCTTCAGGAGCTGTTGGGTGTTCAGGGCAGGAGGGTGGCAGTGGGTGAGCAGCAGAGGCTGCAGGGGACGGCGGGACCCCGTTGGGTTTCTGTGGTAGAGCTGAAAGCTTGGGGGGGGGTGGATTTTATTTTATTTTTTTCTCCTTTTTACCCTTTCTGCTCTACCAGCAGCCCCGGAGGCTCAGGGTTATCTCTCCACATGGCACAAGGGCAGGGCCCCCCCAAAAACCCACCAGCAGCTGCGTAGTTCACCCTTTTCCTCCCACGACGCTGCGCAACTTCCCAAACTGCTCGGGCCCGGCCCGTAGGGCAGGGCAGGAATTCCACTCAGCCTCAGCTCCCTGCCCCTTCTCCCCGCTCCCTATTCCCAACCTCTTGTGCCGGGAAGAGGTGCCGAGCTCCCAATGAATCACTGGCACTTGAAATACGGGCAGGGAAAGGCGGCTGTAATTGCCTTTGTTAATGGATTTGATTCTTTCTGCAGTGCTGCTCGCACGGCTCCGGTGCTGCGCCCGGGCGCTCCCGCTCCGAACGCCCCCGTGAAGGATGGAGCCTTTTCCCTTTTTATTGGCTCTGTCTGGTGGGTAAGGGGAGGATTGATGGCTCGCCCAAGGTCACACTGAAAAGCTGTGGCGCTGCTGGGATTCGAGCCGGGGATGTAATAATGATTCACATCCACATCGCAGCGATCGGGGGGTTCCCATGGGGCCGGCGCGGATCCGTCGGCACAGGCTGTGGAGCCGCTGACGCTCCGCGGCTCCACCCCCTCGCTCACCCCGTTAATTACCACTGGGCCTCTCCCCTTAACTCCTTTGGCAGCGGTAATTAATACATGGATTTTAATCACCTTCACTCCGATCGAAACAGGGCTAAAAATGCTCCACCGTGTGGAAGTCGATAACTGGTGCATTCCCAGGATCCAGCGCGCCGCAGGCTTTGTGCCACTGCAGCTGCCCGTGGCTCTGGGCTGTAGGGATCTGCTCCGGCGGGATGGAGCAGCTGATGGCTGCGGACGGAGAGCTTGGGAGAGCAGAACTCCGAGGGGTGTCCGTCCCCCTGGAGCAGAGCAGAGCAGGAGGGTGTCAGTGTCGTAGGAAATCCTCCCTGCTCTCGTGGAGTAGTGGAGATTTAGGAGCCTGGGCTTCTCATGCTAGGTTTGCATCCCAAGGTTTGGGCTGTAATTCCAGCCCTGCAGAGGGTTTGGGATGTGATCCCAGCCTTCTGGGGTATTTCAGCTGTAATTCCAGTGGCCATCCCAAAGGAGACCACCAGGTGTGCTCAGGGCAAACCACGGGGCTATTTCGCTCCCAGGTGCTCCATAACCCACCTTTTGCTCCTTTCCTCCATGTGCCCCTTTCCCAAAGGGGGATTGTTGGGTCAGGGTCCTTGGGAGTGCAGTGCTGCAGAGGGATTCCTTGGGTTTGATGGAGAATGGTGGCACAAGCCCGGGTTAAATCTCACCGGGATAAACCCTTTCCGGGCACTTACTGTGCCAACTCTGGCGTGCTGTGGTCAGTGGTGTCTTCACCCAGCTGTGCTGGTGCTCCTCTCTGGAGCCCTGTGGAGGAGGGAGAAGCTGGGTCTGCCCTGGGAGACTTTATTAAAATTAAAGGGCAGAAAGGAAAGTGGAATCCGGAGTTTCTGAAGGAGTTTGCCCCGGACGTCCTTGGCTCCTCACACGTACTCGGTGCTGCAGCCAGATGGTTCCTGCCTCCCCCCACATACCCAAACACCTGCATTCCAGGAGGGGCATGTGCATGAGAAGCCCTTTGGGATGAGCGAAGCTATAGAAATGTAAATTAAATTATTTACCTACTCCCAGTTAAATGCTCTGCCCTTCTGGCCAAGGAGGATTGGGACAGGACGGGATGGGGTGGGATGGGCTCCACAAGCTGCTGTAACTCTTTGTTTAAATTGCAGGGAAGTTCGTGGAGCAACCTGAGTATCCTGCAGAAAAAAAATAATAATAATAATTAAAAAAAACCACCTCTGAACAAAAAAGAAAAAGGTTAAAAAGCCCAATTTTGGTGGTTTATCCCAAACAGAGTGTTTGGGAAAGGACTGTTGTGCTGCTGGGCCAGGGATTCCTCACCCTGCCCAGAGCAGGCCAAAGTTTCTGATTATTATTATTGTTCTAATTCGTATCTTTTTTTTTTTTTTTTTTTAACACAAGGAAGGACCAGGAATCAATCACAGGGCAGGAGAGAGCAGGTTTTTAAAGGGAGAGGAAGAGCCACAGGCTCTCTGGAGTCGCCGGCGCCAGAAATAACATCTTGAGGTTTAATCTCGGTGCAGTTTTAGTTTAATTGGGATCTGCAAGGGGGGAAAGGCACGAAATGCACCCAAGCTCCTTCCTGAGGGATTGACTCGGCTGGAGCCTTCCTGATTTCCACTGAGGGAGCAGCAATAGGCTTTTCCTGCTGGCTGTGACTTGGGAAGGACACGGGGTGCTCAGCGCTCCAGTGTTTTGCGGCGGCGCGGAGCGGGATCCAGAGCTGCTGAGGGGGGGTTCATCTCCCCCTTCTCCAGCTTTTCCTGTTTCCCCCCAGGCTGTGGGAAACGCCCTTGCTGTCAAACGACCCCCGTGTCAAAGGACCCCGGTGTGGAGCCCCTGCTGCAGCCCCTCCGTGCCAAGCAGGAGCTGAGCTCTTCGAGCCCCTCCGAGTGCAATTCACGGTCCGGTTTTGGGTGGGTTTTTTTGAGCTGATCCCTCTAAACCTTCATCCTCCTTCTCCTTCATCCTCCTCCAGGCTCGGGAGGTGCCTCTCATCCCTCCTCTAGCGGGAGGATGCCGCCACTGGAGCCGGCCTTCCAGAAGCGCTCGGTAACCTCGGCTGCTGCCGGGACTTCTGGCTGCCATCAAAAACAACCACGAGCTTCCAGCTGGGAGCAACGGGGCTCCGAGCTCTTCTGGAAGCTCCCTCCAGGAGGACACAGCTCCCAAATCTTTGCCTGTCGTCTCCTGTAAGTGTGAAAATAAGGCAATCTGTCCGCGCCGTTGTCGCGTCCTTTCAAAGCAACGAGTCTTTGCGGCATTCCCTCCTTGTCCCGACGCCTCCTTTCCCATGGAAATGGGCCCAGCCGGGGGCTCACGTGGGCCCAGGCAGATAATTGTAATGGTCCCCCCGGCCTTTAAATCTATGAATCACTCCCGAATCGGGGCACTTTATGCACATTAGTGAATTAATCCGTGCAGCCTCTCCGCGAGGGAGGGAATTATCCCTGTCATGGCTCAGATGGGAAATGGGTGAGATGGAGCCCGGATCTGTGCCAGGACCGGGGGTCACATCACTCACTGCGGAACGGCCGACCTGGGGGCCGCCGGCCCCGGGGGCACCCCTGACCCCACATTAGTTACTCCGCACTTGTGCCGAGCGAGCGGGGAATGTCTCCGCAGCCTGGAAATCCATCGGAGCCCTGTCACGGCGAGATGGATGGATGGGGCGTGGGCAGCGGGGCTGCCGCAGCCGGGAGCGCGGGGAGGATGTACTGGGCGGGCTGGGAAGTGGGCAGGAGGTCCAGCAGCCCCCCGGGGCCTGGGCTTTGCTCTCCTCACGGCTCCGTGGGTGTCCTGCCCCTCGCCCAAGGTGTGCCAGGAGAGCCAGGCAGATCCCAGGACGTTGCCAGCCCCTTGGCCCGGCCGATGGCTGCAGGGAGCACAGGGACTAGATGAATTTTGGAAGTGAAACGCACGGTGGCTCCTTTTAAAGCCGGTGGCTTTGAGCCCAGCTTATCCACGCTGAACCCTCAGTGCATCATTTCCCTCCCGCACTGCAGTGCAGACACCCGCTGTTCCCTTTTGTTCCCATGTATCCAGGTGTTTCAGCCCTGCCAGGGCAGTGCCGTGGCGTCCGTGGGCAGACTAATGTGGGAGCAACTCCCCAGGTTGGTGGCAGCTCATTAATTAATTAAACCGTGTGATGAGCGTGGTGGGGCAGGTTTGGCTCCTCACCCCTTCCAGCCCTGCAGAGGCTGTCCCGGAGCTCGCGCTGTCTGACCGGGAACGACTCCTTTGCACACACGTGTGCCTGTGGAACAGTCTGTGCTCCTGCTCTGTATTACATGGAATTTTTGCCAGGAGATGACTCGGTGCGTGGCTGGGGTTGATGTTCCCTGAACAGGACTGTCAAGGTTAAAACCCAACCGGAGCTGGAGCTGCCGGGAAGAGCCAGTGGCTCCTGCACGGCCCCGTTCGGCACTCGCCTTGACCCTCCCTTTGCCCCAAAACAGTCGTAGGCTCTACAAAAAGAGGAGAAACCCGGAGCAGCCCCTTGTTCCTCGTGTTGTGCTTGTTAAACTGATGGAAAAATCTCTCCTGCCTGAAGATCCAGGCTTCAGCCCACTGCGTTTATTCCCCGGCTCTCGCGCCGACGGGAGACGGCGCGTTAGTTGGTCCAGCTGGAAGCATTGTCTCCCATTAAATAAGGATTTTTAAATGAGCACATTTATCCATGGAGCTGTCACAGCCTGTTGGGTAACGAATGCGGAGCTGCCTCGGAGCCGTTTTTGCTCCAGAGAGCTGCGACAGTCTCGGGTGAACAAACCCCGTGTCACCCCAACCCCAAACGCCGAACGCAGCCGTAGGGCCCTGGTGGGGGGGAAAAGCCAAACTCGGGGCCGCAGGAGGCACTTCCACGGTTTTTCCTGCAGCCCTGAAGGGCCGTGGGCGCTCGTGGGGCCGGTTGGCAGCACCGAGGTGGCATTGTCAGCCCCATGCCTGTCCCTCGCCCCGAAGACTTTACAGCCAACATCTTCTTTTTAATTCCGACGCCCGCAAAATAGCAGCTGAAATAACCCTGCTGTATGTCAGCTGCTGATGGAAGGAGATTAAATATTAAAGCCGGTGCTGTGGCTTTAACTCATTCCATTTTTTTCCCTACTCTTCCCCCTCTTTCCCCCCCGTTCCACCCCCC